>CM062829.1:25018066-25347509 GCA_031772345.1 Himalopsyche anomala
GTCCTGTCGACGAATCGAAGGGGAGATTTGATTTCGTGTTTTGCCGAATTTTTGAACTTCGTCTACCATCGAAGGACAGATCAACGAAGTGGTTCCTGAATCTCATTGTCATCACAAAATTATAAATGGAGAGTGAACGAGCAATTCTTGCAGCAAAATCAACGGAAGATGTGGATCATTTTCAACTTCACGCAATCAAAATCAAAGTGTCGTTGGGTCACTGCGTATTCCTTTAAATCTATCAAACTGTGTGCCACGTGGAATGTAAATGCATTTCAATGTAATTAAAATACTGTTTCATTTTTAATTTTGACACATTTATTGAACATTAATTCCCATTGTTGGTAGTGTGTATTCATTCCAAACTGAATTTAACTCATACAATAAGATAACTACACCAATTTCTTTGATTCTGAGGCGGTACGAAGTTCGTCGGGCCAGCTAGTATATATATATATGTATGATTTTATCTGTAACTTGTTGTTTCAATAAAAAACAGTTTTAAGAACGTTTAATTATGAAATGTGATTTGATTTCACGATGACATGATTTCATTTTTCAATTGAACATCATATAAGTGAAGTGAGCCCAAAGGTATCGTAGGTAACATTTAGTTCGATGAGTTATTATACTTTATGTAAAACATATGTGTTTAAATGGAAGTAAGCTAAATTAATACTTACTGAAGTATTGTTTTCTTTCTAAAATAAAAAATATTCAATCTACAAAAACACTAATTAAAAACATGACAGTACTTAAAAATCAATTAGATATAATATTTTTCTACTTGGTTCGCTTCACTTTTCAAAGGCTTTACATTCATTATGTATTCATTTGTTTTAATATGTTGCCATAGTAGATTAAATTGCAAAACGTTCTACAATTTTAAAATAACAATATAAGGTAACGAACTAAATAGTTCATATAAAAATCTTGTCTTTTAAGGTTATTGCAATTCTAAAAGCTTGATCTCGTTCAAAAATTTAAATCTATGAATAGAAAACTATTCATAGATACCATAATACAACACCACTCATTGAAATAGGAAAAGCTTTCCTAAACAAGGTGGGTGTATTATTTGACAGACAGACATTGGTTAAATATTGAACCCTTGTAACTGTAAATGTAGTTGAGCGTGTATTATAACCCTTTCAAAGTAACCAGACAACTTGTAATGCTTTCTGTTGAAACGGGCAGCGTGTTTTTAGTGAATGCTGGCTGAATCGATAAGGAGGCCCTTGAGAGCTTTATAATTTTAGGGAATAGCGTAACTGTTGAACGCTTTTGAAAGCTTTGTAAAATAATAAAACATAATGATTTATATAGTTCAAAGTTTGCGAAGTTTTCTTCAGTAAGTTTGTGTATCCGTATTGTGTTCTGCATAACAATTTTCCTAGCAAGCGTAGATCTTGTTTTATTCAAAAAGTTTATCAAATTAATCGAACTTAAGGTTATGTAATAAAACATCATTTAGGCTTTAGGAAATACGCGACGAGAATGGAAACAATACTTTATACAATGAGATCTTGTATTATATTATTTACTCTGTAGATGAAAAGTCTCTTAGAAATATTTGATTTTCTTAATGATGTTATGGCAATAAACTAAGAAAAAACATCAAGAATCAAACCCTCGTATACTTTTTCAATATTGTTATTATACTTCAATAATTCGCCTGTGGAAAAAAAAAATACGTAACCCACACATAACAGATTTTACAGGAGACAAATAAAACGTTTTTTTATGATTTTGGGCCAAAGCCCAATTATTAAATATACATAACCTTGAAGTGCACGAAGACTGACTAACTGGTTTTCAATTGACTTTATCCAAAACAAATTGAATATTTTTTTCGAAAAAAAACTTTTTTTAAGTCTTTTTTCCTGATCGCAATTTTCACAGCACCTTCTTTTTTCAAATTTAAAAGATAAATTTATATGCTAATTCGGGATTTTCAGCTGACATTCTTTTGGTAGAACGTGTATAAAGTGGTGTAAATTGTGATTATCGAAAAAAACTGTGGGTTACGTCCTTTTTCCTTCCACAGTCAATATAAAATACTTAAAGTATTTATGTAACGTTTCTTTATTAGAATGTATTTTGTTTGCTACAAACGTCAAATAATGATCCCAATATTCGGTTAATTTTAAATATTCTAGCAAATAGAATTACTTACATATCTGATGGTGAAGGCGAGTTTTATTGATTTTGTATTGATTTTTTAAAAAATGTATTATTTTAGAATAGGAACAGAAGAATTTTGAAAACAGTTCGTTTTTAAATCATTCTAGTCTAGAGGTCTAAAGTGTGATATAGACAGGTTTTGATTACTTACACTTTTAAGAATTTTTGTCACCAAGACAACTATTGCGTCAACATTTTTAAATTGTTTAGAGAGCTTGTGTAATAAATTTGGAGTGTAAGATTTTTATCTTGTATAATCTGATTTTTGATGAGTTTGTTGTTTCTCGAGACGTTGACACATATCTAAGTCTTTAAAATTGATACGTTAGAAAAATATATGTATAATATCACAAAAAAATGTTCTGTATATCCAACTAAGCAGGAAAACAATATCAAAATAACATTTTTCAACAGCTGACGAAATTGCCTATTGTAATATATTACAGAAAATGAGAGTATCAAATTTAAATAATAATTTTAAAACGAATTAAAACTTTTTTTTATTATTTTTATACTGTTTAGTTTTATTTCATTTTTTAAAAAGGTCTGTTTTTAATTCGCTGTACTTTTTTAACAGTCAATATAGATTGTAAATTTCATCAACCAAATTTGATGATTAGCAAACATAAAATAAAACATGAAACAAGATTGTAAGTATATCGTCGATAAAAGCTTAATACGTTATTATAGTGACAACTTATAACATACAAAAAAATATTGTATTCAACCTTTTAGACTTATTTCAACAAAAAAACAATTAATACAATTTGTTATAATTTATATAATATATTTTGGATTTAAAAGTCAGTAATGTTTGATTTATGAATTTCAAATCTTTCATTTAACATTGAACGACCTTTGAGAAATGTGACATAAACCGATAAAGATACTTTACCCTTGCAAAGAGAACTTGACCGCAGAGAATATAGACATATAGAAATAAAAAGTCTTTGAAATATTGCAGATCCTATACGTGATTACTTTGAATAAATCCTTTTAAAAATGACAAATGCGCAGGTCGGATAAACTCAAAACCAAATCGTTTGAGACCGAGAAAGTAATCGAAAAAATAGCAGTATATCTTCCGTTTTATTGAACTCCTGAAGAGGGTTTATTCGCTGGATATTGAGCCGTAATCCTTTCAAGTCTCCTACACAAAATAAAGTTTTTTGCTTATCATTGCGGCGGATATTGTTTTAATTGATTCTGGACTTCACGCGGGGGTCTAACAAAAACAAATGGATATGTTTCATATCAGCTGTATATATATCAAAATGATATGAAATACGGAGATGTTTTCTGATACGAAAATGAAAAATGAAAACCACAATTATTATTGCAGTGGTTTGTTTTCTCTGCGAAATTTTATTTTATCGAAATAAAATAGTTTTTTTAATCAGTGTTAAATAAATATTTTTTTAAAAAATCATTAACTTTGAAACAACTTATTATTTGATAAAAACGATGACTAAACTAAGACTGATTTTTGTACCAAACATAGTGTTTGGTTGATGTGAAAGCTAATGATTCATTATTTTTAAATTGCTTAAATTGCTTAAAAGTCTTTTTAGCTCGCGTTGAATACTTTAAGTCAATTTTGAATGTACATATGTAAAAAAATAATTCATAAATTATTACTTTTATCTTTGTCCACTCCTAATGCGGAGCATATGGCCTTTTAGTGGAAGTATCCCAAAAGATCTTATCTACGATAACTGTTTGTTACTCAGTTGCTCAATCTTTCTTTTTCGAAGAGTGAAGTAGGGATAGAAAAGATAGGGTTAGACAAGACTAGCGATTGGTCAATCACTCCCGTTACACCTTGGTATTTCAGGATTGGAATGGTGGGGGAATTTTTTCAGAGATTTTCGAGACTAAAACTATAATATTATAACTAATATATTATATGAAATCTCGAGAGATGAAGTGAGCCAACAAGTAAATTATCAAACACATATTTGAGTATTACTGACCACGACTTAAAAGCTGTGAATTTCGCAAATAATTGTTAAAATATTCAGCTTAGATTTGTTTTTCATTAAATTCGTGCCTGAATTTGTTTTTGTGATATATTATATTTTAGATTCGTTAATTTTGTAACGCGAATCCATACACACCATCTTTATTAGTAGTGTAACAAAGCGAAATAAATTTGGCTGTTTTAACAACTATCTCCAATTATCTATTCCCGAAGTCCCTCTTTCTAGATACCCAAAGTAAATGACTGGCACTCATAGTTCCAAACAAATATTGAGTTTGTATTGCATCATAAATTCGATCACTTTTAGGGTGTTCACTGTCAATACTTGGTGGAAAGGCATTATATTAGTAAAAAAAAAACAATAATCCTTTGTACTTCATTCCACTTTATTTAATATGTCAGGACCGGTTTCGCTCATTACGAGCATCGTCAACTGATAAGAAATACAATTTAACAATGTTATTTATACAAAAATGAACAGCTATAAACAACAATTGGCATTGAAAAGAAAATACCAACTACATTAAAAGTGATTCTAAAATAGCACAAAATTAAAATGTTTAACACATCTAACATATAATTAAAAAGTCATCTCAGATTAATAAATTTAGAATGGGGATTGAAAGTAATTACAAACATAATTAAAATTATTATTTTGAAACAGATGGTTTCCAAATGGTTATTATAAATAATTATATGTTAGATGTGTTAAACATTTTAATTTTGTGCTATTTTAGAATCACTTTTAATGTAGTTGGTATTTTCTTTTCAATGCCAATTGTTGTTTATAGCTGTTAATTTTTGTATAAATAACATTGTTAAATTGTATTTCTTATCAGTTGACGATGCTCGTAATGAGCGAAACCGGTCCTGACATATTAAATAAAGTGGAATGAAGTACAAAGGATTATTGTTTTTTTTTACTATCATAAATTCGAGCTTGAGATGTTTTTAAACGAATTAAAGCAAGAGTTATTAGTGTTTATTGAGGAATAATATTGCCTAAATTATACTACGAAAATCTAATATAAATAAAAATGAATGTTTGTTTGTTCGTATTCTATGCGTTGCCACACCGCTTATCCGATTGCAATGAAACTTTGACAATTAATTTGCTTGCATTTTCGGAAAGGTTATTTAGGCATAGTAAAATCAATTTACAGTAGGTCTTACATATAAAAATCAATGTTTGTATGTCTGCCATATAGTTCATTTTGACAACGTATGCATGCACTTGCGTGAATGTTATAGTACAGTTAACTTACAGTAAGTGGCGCGTGTATCGTACTATAGACATTCGGCAGCAAACGTCAAATGTCAAACATACGGAAAAAGAAAACATGAAATTCAATAAACACAATTAAAAAACAAACACTTTCTTTCTTTGAGTGGCATTGCAACGCTTGTCATTAACCGGCTAGTACCGTATAAAAAATGCAGTGGCTTTTAGTTATATTCAACAACAACATTATAAGGTTATGTTATGATTTTTGTGTTATTCAAGAATATTTCGGAATGTTGATTAATTCGTTTTTTGCTAAGTTATCTTAGCTGGCCGTGACAATAAATAAACATGGAAAAACATTCTCTGGCATAATAAATCAATAGGTGGAACCACTTTGGGTCGTAATGTAATAAATTAGTTTTTCTTTCAAATAAAGGACGCCAAAAGTGGAAAAAAGCGAACGTTGAGTTATGCTTTTCACATGCTTCCATTAAAGCGACCTAATGCACGATGTGCCGACGTCACAATTTTTTTGTTCAATTAGTATGGACCGGCGTTTCTCTTTTACATTCAAACGCTTGACAAAAAAATATGAGTTTCTTGAATAATTCCATTAATACTGATGAGGCTGTGTTGTATAAAATGTTAAAAAAACAACGAGAAATGAAATATGAAATAAAATTCTAAGAAAACAGCGAAAAACATATTTTATTTTGTAGTTACGTTGTTAAAAAAATGAAACGATAAAATAGCTGTTTTTGCTATAAAAAATATTCAGTCATAATACACTGGGCAGATTGAATGACTAAATCGATTGAATAATAACAAAGTCTAAAAGAGGGTATTACTTGCATGTCCGGCTCATTTCAAAGTTGTTGAAACATGAACCATAAATGTAATTTTGTAGATAAAAATAAATTTTGAAATTATTTTTAGATACCAATCTCAAACATAGCTTGACAACATCCAAAATATCATTCCAAAGTAATGTAAGACTTAAATACTTTCAAAATGTACATTGCTTTTTCAAAATGCAATTCAAGGTTTATTTTTTAACCATTTTGCATGTTATACACTCAAATATCTGATATTGTGTTTTGTTGTGGGTTTATTTGCCTTCTGCCAGGTCCTTGTATCGGAAGGTAGCACTAAAAGGTTAATTAATTATAAGGTTCACTAAAAAACATCAGAGTAAGCAATTTCATTCACCTAGCAGTCAGAAGCAGTCAGTTCAAGTTCAGTTCAAGAGTCAGTTCAAGTTTATCCGTTTACTTGAATGTCTGAAGATGCCAAAAGGCGAAACCCAGGTCGTTAGTGACAAAATTTGTGTGAATGTACATAATTTGAACGAATCAAATTTAATTCATAAATGTGCCAAGCAACGTACAATTTAAGCGTTCTGGTTTTCCTATATTATTATTAAATATTTTTTTACAATATTGATCAAATTGTGATAAATTAATATTGTTTCTAGAATAGAAAGATATTAAATGATATTAAATGTATATTAAGATATTAAATGATTATGATAGGTTAGTTTCGAGTATGAAAAACGTATTTAAAATGTATAAATGCTTCAATACAACAAACTTTTCCCGTAGTACAACTTTAAATTAACTTTTTATTGTCATACTTTAATATATCTGAAGTTTCATAACATAAATATTATTGTTGAATCAAATTACAGAATTTCTCGACCAAAGAGTATTATAACAATGTTTATTTCAAGTTCTAAAGTATACTTACAAAACTTGCCTTTTTGTTACGTGTAATGCAACGTGAAATGTAAAGATATTTTCTCCGGGTAAATGATAGTGGAAGTAGTCAAAAATAAACGTCGAATAAAACAAATACAGAAATAGATCGGAAAAATTACTTATATTCTATAATATGTACTTTTAGTTTGAAACTCTTTGGTATTTGTATCAAAAAGCTTTTGAGTTTTTCTACATTAAAATTACACACGCGGTAGTTATCACAGACTACTAGTCACTCATTTAACTAGAGTAATAAAACTGACTTTTAGAATACTTCATTATATCGAAAGATATTTATCGATTCATGTAGCCAGTTTACTTTTGGTAAAAAAAACCAATCCTCTTAGATTACCTACATCATGGCAAGCTTTTAGTATACTAATGATTTTCAAATCAAGGAATAGTAATGAGCGATTGAAAATACTTTATATTAAAAAAACGTTTCTTTTCTACTCATTACACTTTTATTTGACAGAGGCAGTTTCACTCATCACAAGCATTTTAAGCTAATATAAATATACATTAATACAAAATTATTTATACGAATCAAGGTTCAAATGTAACAAATTGGTAATAGAAAAATAAGAAATTTAAAGACAAAAATACATCACATAAATAAGTGGCACTAAATTTATGGTAGTATAAATGTTAAAACACCTCTAACAAATCTTATATCATTGGAGAGGCCACTAACAATAGGATCGAAAATGTTTCTAAATCTGGAATTTTTTGCTATATAATTTTTGTTATATCAATCACATTGATGGAATTAATAGAAATTAACGACACTTATACTGCTTCCTGGTAAAGCGGGGGAGTGTACCTTTTTAAATCCAACAGCCAGCAGGGTTCTGAAAAAGAATTTATTAAAACAATATCAATTCTTACAAGAAAAATATAAGAGTATAATTAAAAGTAAAAGCATTACGGAGAAATAAACAAGATTGCATCATTCTAATTTATTCAGTTGGCTAATTAGTTTTTTTCTTTTCCGTTGTTATTCCTGTTTTGTTAACTTATATTGAATATAATGTATTTTTATCAGATATGTAAAATAAACACGTGATTAAATATAGAGTAAACATCGATCGTGTTTACAGTTTGCTGTTATCTATTAAAAAGTTACATATTTAAAATAAAAAAATATATAACATGAACTTCATTATAATATTAATAGTAACATATTTTCTTGTAGTTGACCAAGCCTTCGTTGAGTAGCAGTACTTTAAGTAAGTTAAAAGAAGGAAAGAAATATAAATATTTAAGAACATTTACTACTCATCCTTTTCAAACGTTAACAGCAAAGAGTTAATTATAAAACAATCATTTATTGATTTACCTAGAAGAAAAGTCACAAAAATAAATAGATTCAATTTGTATTTGAAGATTTATTTCAACGAAACAATTTCATTCGTTTTATAAAATAGGCACAACTTAATAATATATCTTTGAAATTCAACATCATTTTCATACGAATTTCCTACCTCGCTGCATTCCACGTTGCTCTATTATCTTCCAAACATCCATATACATAGCGCAAATACAAAGTAAAGGTATGAAGCTCCACGATTAACCACAATAGATTAGACAATTCGTCATATTATTCTCGTACGTCTTGGTATACCAAGACTAAGTATGGCTAAATTTTACGACAAAATTATTATCTTAAGTGCTTTCGCCTGAAGTTGTATGCAGATATCACTGAATGTACCAAGATTATTTGAGTCAAAGCAGTGAGCAAGCACAAAATAATTGCGCAATCCTGTAATATTTATACGACTTTTCATATTCGTCAATTGACAAGTTTCTTGATTGAAAATTTATTTTTTTATTTTTCTTTGAATACTTATGATACAAGTTGCTTTTTGCTACATAATTCATAATAATTTTGACTAATATACTGTTAAGCTTTATATTACAGCTAGTTAACGACTTACCATACAATTTCTCATATGCTTAAACTATTTAAAAGTTTGATTATATCAAGTAAATTATCAGTCCTAAGTAAGAATTTTCATTATTTTTGCATATTCAAATTCGCAATTAGGTAGAAATAATAACGTTTTTTTCCGAAAACTATTTAATATATCGACTTTGGAAAGAAAAAAGGACGTAGCCGACAGTTTTTTCAAAAGATCTTTTTTTCGATAACCATAATGTGTCAAACTTGATACACGTTCTATCAAAAGGATGTAAGATGCAAATTCCGAATTAGTATCTAAATTTAGCTTTTAAGTTTGAAAAAAGATGAGCTTGTGAAAATTGAAACTAAGAACAAAAAAAAACTAAAAAAAAGGTTTTCTTAGACAATTTCTTTAATTAATGTTAGATTATGATAATTAAACATCAGTTTAGAAGTCTCCGTGTATTTCAACGTTGTGTATATTTCATAATTTGAATATGGTCCAAAATCATTAAAACACGTTTTTGTGCTTCCAATAAAATTTGCTATATGTGGTTACTTCCTTTTTTCTTTTCCACAGTCGATATATATGACAGCTATTTTGACGCCACGTCATCGTCGGAAACCACTTTTTAATATTTTTTGTAAAACTAAATATGTAACACAAAATATTACACTATTTTGTATGAAACAATTCCACATTTATTTATTAGCCTTCGAATTTTTATGCGGTGCATTCAAAGCTCTTTTTATTTCAACCATGCCAAATATCTAGTTGACATTTATTGTAATGTACAATGATACCTCAATGAATGCAAACAAATATTAAGTAAATTTGTCTGGAGTCACTTTGCAGTACCGGTTTCACTCATCACAAAGATTTTTAGCTGACCAGTTGAAAATGTCAGTAAACCAAGAATACAAAGTGAAAGCATTACAAATGAAATCTACTAAGCAATTGGACTATTAATTCATAGTGAAACATTACTCAATATAATTATGTACCTACTATAAGTTTAATTCAGCAAATAAATTTCAGAATAAATATTTTGTCATTAGAATTATATTAACATAATTTTTCAATACACCTATAGCGAGTCAAATAAAACAGATTTAAGAAGTTTGGCATGATTTATTATTATAAAGTTTGATTCTGTTGTATTGTAAATACTAAGCGTCTTCATCCGCATTGAACTCTTTGTTTTACTGAGATTTCAATTTGAAACTGGGTTACGAACTTTACAGAAAGAAAAAGAAGTTTAACATACACACAGATGATAGAGTGAACTTTTGTAGATTCGATCTGCCAGATCATGAATTTTGATGTTCAAATACAAAGTTTGCCAGTTAGAACCATTTGGATGAATTTAAATATTTTATGCGATAATACTTATATATAAATTGGAAGAGATCAGAAAAAGAAAAAGCAATTTTGCTTTAACGTCATTATACAAACAATGTGAGTATATGCCAATTTATCAAAAACGTACTAACCATTGATTGCAAACATATCATTACAAACTTATAAGTACCTACAAAATCTATAAACTAAATAAAAAAAATGTGACTGCAATATGCATAAAGTATTTTAAACTATGCTCTTAATAACTCTACTACAATATTTAATTTCGACTGTTTTCAAAAACGCAAAAATATTCAAACTTGCACTTATATTATGGACAGCCACTCTTCATTGCTGCGCGCGCAATCACGCAGGTGTTGTGTTATGATGTCATCTGACATTTCACTTAACCTCAAAACACTCAACGTTTTGTCACTCTCACTTCATTTGTATTCAATGAATCTAACGTTACCTAACCTAACCTTAGTTGCAATTTAACTTCTACTCTGTTTATATTCATCAGTGAGTTTATATACTTTCTAGTTCATTCATACATTAAATTGTCAAAGCGAATGTTTACTGTGACGATGTAAGCTTTAATTAAAACTGCACTTTAATTTCAACATCGACTTGTGAATATATAACAGATTTCACTATTTCACTTTGACATACATATATTATGACACAAGAAAATGTAATCCTTCTTAATTTTAGAGGATTTTTTAGTGGTAGATTCTTTTTCCAACGTTTTTTTCAAGTTTTAAAAATATGTGCCTTTGACTGATGCCTTTTTGTGGGAGAATAACGCGATAAGTGATTCGAATGTAATAATATAATCCTCAGAAACAAAAGCCTTTGTTCTGAAACAAGAGACGTTCAATTATTCACGTGAATTTAAATTTAAGCCGGATAAATTATTTCCGATACCTACCTACTAGAAATATTGAAACGACTTCATTTGCAACGGGAGCAACTTGTATTGATTTTCAGCAGCTGAAAGTATTTTATCTTTGTTCGCCTGGCAAGGAGAATGTTTCTTTGCTGACAGTACATCTTCTTTCCGGTTCAAGAAAACTCTTGTTTTACTGTGAAAGATACCATCCATTAGTGCAATACACGTCGGCTAGCAAATATTGCATACGTGTGCTAGTTTTGTATGCTGAAATTATTAACATAAATATTATATTTATATCAAAACTTTAAAGGAACACGCTTGAATCACTAAATTTGAAAAGTTGTATCATTTTATCATTGTTTTGGTAGAAATTGGTATATCATAGATTGATAGTTCTGAGTTAACAGCAAATATTTTATTTTTACTTTTTATGATAAAGCCTTTAGCATTGATACTTTATGTTACATTCATAATTATAATATCAAAATAAAAAATGATCTGACATAGATAAGATCACTTTTAGGGTGTTCACTGTCAATACTTGATGGAAAGGTATTATATTAATAAAAACACAAGATTATTTCAGGAAACTATCATTAAGTCTATTCACTTTATAAATACTCCATTTTATCACTTTGTCCAAAATTTCTCAATTTTTAATTATGTTTGTAATTATTTTCAGTTACTACTTGAAATTTATTAATCATGAATGACTTTTTAATTTTATGTTAAATGTGTTAAACATTTTAATTTTGTGTAATTATAGAATCACTTCTACTGTAATTTGTAACTTCTTTTCAATGTCAATTGTTGTTTAAGCCTTTTCTTTTCAATTATATTTCTTATCAGTTGACAATGCTTGCAAAAAGAGAACCCGATCCTGACCTTTTAAATAAAGTGGAATAAATAACAAAGGAATAGTGTGTTTTTATAAACATAGATAACAGTTTAAAATTAATAGACAGAGACAATTGCCTGCCTTTAATCAGCATTAATAAATAAGTGCTCATTTTTAAAACTGGCATTTGCTCACTTAAAATTGCTGAAACTGAGTTATTCCAGACAAAGGTTTTCTTTGTATATCAAACATATTTTTGATACTTTTGTTAGTCACCAACTACTGCCAGAAATGTGACGATTCGACATTTATAAATTAACGCAATTTAATTAGGAAAACACGCCACATTTCTGGGTTGTTCGAACATATGAAAAAAACAATTTTTCATTATAGTTTAAATTTTAATATATTTCCAGAACTACTAATTTACTTTTCGTATGAATAATATATTTTTTTATGTTAGGAACGGGCGTGAGTGGTTGAATATTAAATACTCCTCATATATATCAAAAAAAATAGGGAACTGCCTTCAATGTCAAAGCTTTTGAAATTGATGTAAAATAATTTGTTAATTTTAAAAAATCTATCTGAAAACTTACATAAATTATATTTAAAAAAATATTAATAGCATGTTATAAAAAAATCTAAAAAACCTTAGAGGGAATAACAAAACTGAATCGACATTAGAAACTATCTTATTACGTTATTATAACAAATATATCATATGACAATTCCTTGAACAGTTTGTATTCTTTGCCTCTTCAAATCTCGTCTATATTATATTTGTTCACTTCGTCATTTCAACAAGCGTAGGAGTATTTTGCTTAGAGCCTTAGTACATTCGATGAATCATTTTGCCGAATCGTCTGTTTCATTTCCTACATTATTCCGTAACAAATAATAATAAAACAGATTAAAAGAAGTGGATTTTATTGTAACGAAAGCCTTGACCCGGTTTAAGTAAGAAGAATATCTAGATTTCATATAATATATTTTATTTTATGTTTGAAAATGAATTCTGCTGATAAGGGTTTTTCTTTATTCTCAACGATTGATGTCAATGACCAAATGATGTGTTGGAATCGTTCTTACAATATATTGGATTTTATTCAAAGAAAATAATGATGTGCCGACAAGTTCTATACTGATATTGTTTACTAGATTACGAGATCTTGCTTTTGTTATTCATTTTTTCCATGTATAATGTATAAATATAAAATAAGATTGAAATATAGCAAATATAATCAATGTCGAATTGTAACATCAGGAAATTTGAAAGAAATAAAATTGTTAAATATAAAAACTTAATATATTTACCTTTATTTCTTAATTTGGACTGAATACTGATAGTAACGTAACTCTTACAAATAAAATTTTATTTTGCGGTTGAAACTTGATAAAATGAGAAAAAAGATGTTATATAAATTTTAATAATCGTTGCTCGTATCCAAGATATTTTTTTTTTTTGTTATTTTGACACTTTTTGAGATTTTTTTCTTTTTACCTGCCTTACATCTTATATTTTTTAATATAAATAATACGGTATTTTTATTTTTACAGACTGGATGTGCCTGCAGTCGTTCAACCGCTAAGAAACCATGGTCAACCGCTGTCATGTTGCTGCGTTTGCCCCTCCACACCTGTGGGCTACCAACATTAGGTAATTACTTAAACATATATTTTAAAATAACTGTGTATAATTTATTCCAACAACTAGAAGAAAAATATTTGCATACGTTTATCCATTTACCGCATCGTATATTTTATCAACCCTCAATTGCTACAAGTACAACGAAGAGCTGTAGTGTTTTTTGTCTTAGATAACAATAAGTGGTGACGTGTCCTACTATTTATAAATGTTCTTCCAAAGCAAATACTTTGTTTTATTAGAGTGAATTATTATTCTTTTTTAAAATGTGAAAGTGGTCATTTGCCTTGACAATGACGCGTAGGACACGCTCATGAGCTTCATTTTTTACTGGAATAAGACGATAAAGAAATATAACTGCTCAATTTAGTTTTTGGGAATGAACTATGCAATAATATTTTTGAAAAAACTTTTCATTATAAAATATAAATTATCATGTCAGTTTATGAAATCATTTTACTTTTACAGCAATCATCAAGACAGCTCTACTACTAATGACAATCTGTGTTACTGCTTCACCAGATTGGACAGATTGCCCTCCGCCGTGTCTGTGCAAATGGACATATGGAAAGAAAAGCGCTCTCTGCTCATCATCCAACCTGACTGCAATCCCGTATCTAAATTCAGACCTCCAAGTACTGGATCTCCAGCAAAATTTCATAACCTATCTCAAAAAAGACGAGTTTTCATCGGCAGGTCTTATAAACCTCCAGAGGATTTTTCTCAAAAATACAACCCTGAAAGAAATACACAGAGATGCTTTCAGGGATCTCAAAATATTGATAGAAGTAGATTTATCTCATAACCAAATAGCTGTCATACCACGAGACACTTTTGCTGGAAACGATCGACTCAAAGTTTTGATATTAAGTGGAAATCCTTTGAAACAGCTATCTAACGAGCAATTCCCATCATTGCCACATTTACGATCATTGGAATTAGATAATTGTCAAATTAGAACAATTGGAAAAGATGCATTTGTCAGACTTGATCAATTAGAAAAGCTAAATTTAGGTCAAAACGATCTTGAAAAATTATCAGAGTTGGTGTTTATGCCTATTTTAAGTCTTAAATCACTATCACTTGAAGGTAATCCATGGAAATGTGACTGTTCACTCAGAGGATTTCGTAATTGGTATTTGATGAGCAAGCTCCATTCCGTTTCTCTCATATGCTCTGAACCATTGCGTTTAAAGGATAAATTATGGGAAGACGTACCCTCTAACGATTTTGCATGTCATCCCGAAGTTTTCATTACTGATAAAATTGTAAGAGAGCAATCAGGTGAAAATGTTACATTCGGCTGCCATATAAAAGGAGATCCTGAGCCTGAAGTTACCTGGATGTTCAGAGGATTCCCCATTGGGACACCAAATGCAACCCACCCGGATCAGATAGTCATTTTAGAAGTAGAAGAAGGAATTGTAGATAAATGGGTTAATATAAGTTTGTTTAATTTGAGTAAATTTGATTCTGGCGAGTATTCTTGTCAAGCAAAAAACTTTTTGGGGAAAGTGAGCAAAAATGTGTCTTTATTTATTCAACATGAAATTATTGCTGTGACTTTGGGTAAAGCTGACTCTCTTATTCCAATAGTAGGAATAGTGAGTGGTAGTGTTTTTACCGTGGCTTTATCAGTAGTAGGCTTTACCTGTATGTGTTTAATGTGTGGATATCAAAGAAGAAGAAAACGTCATAGGAGAAAAGGTAGAATTAAAAATAGCGGAAGTTTTACGGATCAAGACAAAAAACTACTTGACGTCTCAATCACAACAAGTACAGAAAGGCCGTCTGGAACGCAAAGCTTAGAAATGTTCGGAAGCTGTCATGGAGATTTGAAAATGCCTGAAAGTTCATCGACTTTAACAATGGAAATGTGTGAGCCTGTGCAAATAACAATCGACAGACACCCGGAATCAAATGCAGTTATGCCAATGTCTTCTGCATATCCAACGTCGTTCGGGGTTTATCCACCACCCATGGATTTTTCATCTCGAATGATTCCGAGTGGCGGTTACGGTAATATTTTTATTTCTGTATCCGTTTCTAAAGACCCTTTCTTAGACAGTGACAGATATCCTGACCTTTTAGAAATACCTTGTAAAGGGAAAGGTGTTGTTAGTGTCAATGCGTCAACTGAGACACCATATTGTGGTTTACCTATTTCAACATACGCCACATTGCCAAGAAGACCTTTGAGAACTGTTGAACGACAACAACCGGGTCCTGTTTATGATAAGCTTGGACGAAGAGTTACTATGCAGGGAAGTTCAACATTATCATTACCCGATGCTCAGAATGAAGAAGCAGAAGCTATTATTAAAGAACCTCCTATTACTTTAGAAGTTGATGAATATGTTTCTTTATAGTAGGCCTAATTTCATAAAAATATAAATATAAATTACTTACTATAAATATTTCGGTTTCACTCAATTGTTTTGGCACTAGTGATTCAAAAAGTAGTCTGTCAATTCAAAACTAATAGGTTTGTTTACCTAACCTAACCTTCAATACTAAAAACTAAATATTTTTAAATTCTGATTATCATTTAATTGCATATTATAAAAATATGATCAATTTTCAATTACAAAAATTTAAAAAAAGCGTACTTATAATTTTATATTGTTCAGATGGTTGCTGATAATTTGTTTAAAATTTACATTTTATTTTTCATAATACTACAATTTTTGAACTTATTTTGTAAATATTTTTTTTATTTTAAAATATACCATACACTTGCATATCGCATACATTAAATAACTTTTATCTAAAATAAGTAAAGAATCTTAGAAATCGGTGCTTTCAATAATTTTTAATTATTTGAAAATCATTGATTCGTTAGACTAATAGGACTGTAAGATAAAAATATTTATAATAAATGTAATAAGATATGATTTTTAATTTTTACCAATATTTAAGAATGTTTTTGCTTACACGATTACGACCTGTTTTAATTGAAAAATATTATAAAATCATTATGACAATTTTGTTATAAAGTTATGCATTTTATGTTAAATAAGACTGCTTTCAAAATATTTTCGTAAATATGAAATACATGCTGGTTGTTGATTATCCTACCACCACCCCCCGTTATGTGTATGCAGCCGATGTTTCACAGCTGCCTTCCATAACGTAATACGATGAAGAAAAGAAA
This sequence comes from Himalopsyche anomala, assembly GCA_031772345.1. NCBI lineage: Eukaryota > Metazoa > Arthropoda > Insecta > Trichoptera > Rhyacophilidae > Himalopsyche > Himalopsyche anomala. Next base: position 25,034,994 of record CM062829.1, read on the forward strand.
CAAATTTACACCTCATATTCTTTTCCCAATACAGAGCTGCACGGGACCTATCTTTGAAACATTCACTGATGTGCTTAAAAAATAAAGATAATGTGACCTTTTCAGCCATTTAATTTAAGTGATATTAGTTATCCTGTGTATCCGTATATTGAAAATCAGCCGTGGCAGAAGAGTTAAATGAACCTTGCGTTGAATTTTTAGAGGAATCAAGAATATTCCGTTCTCCATATGATGTTGCAAGTTTATCGAATGCCTCAATTGGCTTTGATTGAAATCAGGTCAGTGTGGCCTATTGGGCCCGTATGAGGGTGGATTCGTAAATATGATATGAAAATAATTTATATTTTTATTAAAAAAAGCAACGTGAATTTTTTCATAGTTGTAATTATCCCAAAATTGCCAAACTATTTACTTAGCCAACCGTTACAATGTTTTTCAGTATAAGAAACATGTTTTAAAAATTTTGCCAAATACAATTTGCCAAAAAATATTCTATAGGCCTAATGTTATAAGTTTATAAAAATATTAATACAATTATATAAATTATGTAAAAATACTTTGTAAATTTGTTTAACGATATCTGACTGTAATAAATAGTTCACAACAATCTTACCTTATCTGAGAAAAATATTTTTAGTTATTGGTAAGTATTTTAGAGTTTTATATCTATAATAATATTTCTGTAAATATAGTAAAAAAGTATACAGAGCTCGAAATTCTAAAACAAAATGCTTTTTAAATGGAGTAAAAATGTGTATATTTACTCAAAATATATTTGATCTTTTGTAAAAACATAAAGGTATTCTAGGTCAATTAAGGCAGATTGTAGCTAAAATAAATAAACGTATTTAATTTTTTCGACTATTTGTTTTATTTTAAATAACCTTTCATATCAAATGAGAACTTTCAAGACATTTGACACCAAAAACGCATCTAATATTTTATCGTGCCTTCAAAATTGATATTAACTTTTGACGTATTGTCAATTGTTTCATGAAAGACACTTTATTCAGAAAATAATCAAATATCATTTGAAAATCCATTTTTATATAAAAAAAAAAAAATAGACGAGATTTATTAAAAAATTATCAATCAGGTGATAATGCTCACTCACTTAGTGTTACTTGTTTGTAAAGTATTAACAAATAAAGAAAAAATTGACATTATTTTGATGTATTAATAAGTACATAAAATGGGATTCTTTTAATGCAGAAGTAAAAATCTGTCGATGTTTAATGGATTATATTTAGAAATTAAATGAAAAATAATAATTTAATATTGAATTTACATTTTTTTCACTTATGTGTACATTTCGAAGAACCAGTTCACATAAAATATTTGAATGTTTCCATATAAACTGAAAATGAAAAACACTTTTACATATCTGTATTTAAAAGATATTCTAAAGAAGCAGCAGTTTAAAAAGTAATATGAAAATAAGCCACAAGTATTGGATCAAATTCTCGACCTGAAAATTGGTAAGTAGAAATTGTTATCGTTAAATTAAATTAAAATAAAACCATTTTTGAATAACAAAACTAACTTTTAAAGTTATTCGATTATTTGTCGATAATAACAAATTTATTAAAACTATTATGGCTTCTTTTCTAATTACTGTTTGATGTTAAAAATTAAAGTTCTCTTCAGCTCCGTGGTGCAGTGGTCAACGTTGTTAGCTTTCTTGGCGGATCTTACGGGTTCGAGTCCAGTGTTTTTTCAATCGGCTTATCGATCTCTGTGCGAAGGCATTGGTATTTGTAGACATTTTTCTTGTATTCTTCTAGTTCTAAAAATAATCAGAGCGTAGCTAAAGCGATTAGTTAACTACTATTCCAGTTCTAGTACTATTTTTATATATCTACTCTCTTTTTAAAAAGAGAGATTGAGTAACTGAGTAATAAAAAGTTTTTGTAGAAACAACTTATGTGAAAATAATTTAACAACGCGATTATATTCTGCTCCACATAAAGTGTAGACACGGATTAAAAAAACTTTTAATTAATTAACTTTATTCATAGACGGTATTATTATAAGTCCTCAAAAGAATAATTTCTTAATACGCTTCACATTTCAATTTAGATGTTAATATTTTTGAAAATCTAAAAAGTATTTTTTATTGATTAAATGTAATTTAACAAAGAACTGGTAAGACTAGATTCTTATTATACAACAAAGAAAAGTAAGTATTACATTTTCTGTTCACAAACATTTTTTTAGAAGTAGGCGAAGTAAGCTTTAATTAGGTGGTGACATAAAATTCTCGAAAACTGTGCCAAAAGATTTTTTTTTTCTTTGATTTAATAAAAACATCTATAAAATTTCTCATTTCGAGCAAAAGTGAAAAACAAAGTTAAAAAGGTTTGGACACTTAGGAAATGAGTAAAAAAGCGCAAAAAACTCTCTAACTTTAGCGAAAAAGTTAAAGATCACTCCAGGGTTGTATGAAATCCACACTGAGTTGCTTTTAATTAAGAAAAAGTAAGCAGCAATGCGTCTTAATTTACTCTTTTTTCAGCTTAAAACTTTGGAATAAAAATGTAAGCATAAAAATACTGCCTGCTAAAACATTGAGATATAAGAAATTTTGAGAAAATATCATAAACTTTACACATTTTCTAATAAAAGAATGTCTCGCCCTTTTGCCATAAAAAATACGTCAAACAAACATTCATTTTTATAAAAAACGTTTTGTTTTTAATATTTGAAATGTTTTATGCATGAAATTATAAATTTATTTATATATTTACGATTCAAATACTAGGTAAGGTAAATAATGAAAGAATAATTAGGTGGCTGAAGTGTGAAAGATCTTAAGTAATTTTTGATGATAAATATTACTCATTTCAAACTGTTGCAACTTGACTATTTAAAACTATTTACTTTCTGTCATATTCCATTAATTTACAATCATGTTATCATTTATGGTTTTTTAAATGCACATTTTTCTGTGATAAATATAAAAATACTTAAGTATAATTGAACAATTTTATTCTAAAATTAACATGACTTTAAATAAGCTTATATCTTCAACCGCTTTTTTGTAGTTGTTAATCAAATGAAGTATAAGCACTTTTCCCACACTCGTTTTAATACAATGATGTGAATATCTTATTTTCGATAAAATACGATTAGCTAAAGAACTTTTTGAAGTAATAGAATTGTTACATTAAAAAGATATTAAATTTTATAAATATATTTTTTAAGTAATTGAAAATATTACAATAAATGTATTTTTTCTCTGGAAACTTTTAAATAAATTAATAAGACACTAAATAACTATTTCAAAAACTTCACAAATTTTAATTTAAGTCTGTTTTAGATAAGGTAATGAAATAAATCTCTTAAAATTTCATCTAGGTAATTGTTTGTTCAAAAGATAAACTAACTTTGTACTCGTGTGAGACGAAACAAGATAAATAATTCACTTAAATTGAACAATATTAAAATTAAGTCACATTTAGTTTGAACTTACGTTCTAATGACTGCAATATGAAACCTTTTATAAAGACAGATTTAATATATTTATAACTTGATTTGATAATTATATTTTCTATCAAATCAAACAATACAAAAGATTTTCAATAAACATAATAATTAAAGTCTGTAACATATTTTACTTGTAAAAACAATTTTCACATAGATCATAGAGATGGTTTGACCAGAAACACGGAGATAAGGGAACGGAATAAACAACCGTCAATTACATCCAAAGTAAAAAAACGACGATGGACCTGGCTAGGACATGTCCTGCGGATGCCTCAAGAAAGCCTGAATTCTGCTTGTTTCTTCTACTAACCGGATGGATTACGTTGTCGTGGAAGGTCACTTATGACCATTTATAGGATGTTCTCGGTGGAACTACGGGACGCTGGAATGAAATGGGAGGAAGCGAGTAGACTGGCGGGGGACAGAGAACCTTGGAGGAATCATGTGGTGGCCATATGCTCCGACTAGGGAGCGGATATGGAAAAAAGTACTTTTGTTTTAACATGGGTGTCAGACATGACAAATATTTGCCTTCGAGTTAGAAACAAATCATTTTGGGAAAGAATTTTATGACCTTGCTGGTTTTTTTGTATAAAGATTTGTTTCTAAAAAAATATTTAATTCTTAACCAAAATAATACCAAGTATTCAAGAGCATAAGTTGAGTGATCAGCGACAGTATCATGACGACGATATTATATAATATTACAAATTTTAATCGGATGTAGTAAGAAAGTACACATTTTTTAAAAAAGTATTAGGACCCAAACAGTGGGAAAAGCGCAAAGATTTTCATTATTGCCGTTTGTGTGGGGTATAAACAAATATTGCGAGATCTTCACAAACAATGTGTACGCCATCAGACTCAGGTCAGATTCCAAGGAAGCTCTCTCGCGTATATGCTTATTCGAGATTGGATTTACTGTACAAACTTTACATATCAATGTATACGATGTGGATTCAATTGCTATGGAAGTTATGGTCAACTATTTATGTATTATACAAATGTAGTAATCAATAGATAATATCTGTATCCCGGAGGCATACGACATCATATCCATTTTTACCAATTACAGATTATAACTTTAATTCTTAAAAATGGTATTTTAGTATTTTATAATTCTTACTCTTCTTTGTACACTTGTTTCAGGATACCATTTGAATAATAAATTACAGAAAAAAAACGTTATTTGCTCTCCTGTAAAGTTATTTGAATTTATATATCGACTGTAGAAAGGTAAAAGAACAAACCAACACATAGTAAACTTTACAGAAGGCACAAACAACGTTTTTTGATGATTTTGGGCCATATGCAAATTATGAAATATACACAATCTTGAAGTGCACGGAGACTTCTAAACTGGTGTTTAATTGACATAATCTAATATTTATTTAGAAAACTGTCAAGGAAAGACCATTTTTCAGTATTTTTTCTTGGTTTCAATTTTCACAACCTCATCTTATTTTAAACTTAAAAGCTAAATTATGATACTAATTTGGTATTTGAAGAACGTGTATCATAATTGATACATTGTGATTATCAAAAAAAGTTGTTTTGAAAAAATTGTGGGTTACGTTTTTTTTCTTTTCCAAAGTCGATATGTTAACGTGCAATTCCTCTAAGATACTCTTTCTAAGATGTCTCTTCAAAGTTTTGAAAAAATCATTTCACGTCAAATAACTTTTAAATTATACAAAAGCTGAATAAAATGAATATTGAGTAACGTTACAAAATATTTGTTTGGTCAATATTGCAAATTTTATTTTATTTTTCTAATTTCACAATATATTTTTTAATATAAAGTTTCTTTTAATGGAATTTAGTTTATAAAAAGAAGAATTATTCGCCATCAATACTCTTATAATCAAATTTTCATATTTTTAAAAATAAAATTTGTAATCAATTAAAATTAATGCTATTTGAAATTAATACGGCTACTATAAAAAAAAATTGACTGTTGGTAGTGATATATTCCAAAAAAATATTTTGTAATATTTATTTAAAGCTAATGAATATAAACGGACATCAAAAAAAGTATAAAAGGATAATTGAAAATAAGGAAAAGTGTTTTTTCTTAATTGATAAAAGCTTGTGGATATCTGTCGCTAGGTGTACCTCTCTGACAGTGAACGACTGTAGCATGCATTGTTAATTGATTACCCAGTGAGTGTTTGTTTGGACAATCGCAGGATATTCAAATATCTCCTGGGCTGTCATCCGGGTGATGCAATATCCGGTTTGAGATTTGACTCAACACTGTCGCTCTAAATTACGATTTGAATCATGACTAATTTAACAGATATTAGACAATTTTGAGTAATGCATCTTCCTGAGCTTACAGAGTAATATGTTTATGAAATTTATTTAATTTTTGACTTTCAATCAAACGTTATACTTATTATAAAAAAATACGTAATCAAATCAAATATGCTAAGCAAAAGCAATATAAATAAAAATAGATTTATTAAAACTGACTGTGCAAAACAACTTAACAATATGATCAATGGTTGTTTTAGACTAAAACAATGGTAGAACGCTCTCTAATCTCATTTATTTATAGACAAATATGATCTCTATTAATTTAAAAATAACTTTCTAATAAAAAAATTAAACAAGTAACTATTTTGCAATAGTAAAAAAATAAATAAAAACTTGAGCAAAGCCTGTAATTTTCCCGAGGCATTTAAAGTACCACGAATACAAATTAAATTGTGTTCGGGTACTTTATAATTTTCGTTAATTCTTTCTACGTTTTTATTAATTATTACTCCAGCAGTTTGTGTATGAAAACATACCTTAAATTATAAAACTTAAGTTAATATTTGAATTACATGCTTAAAATTCACAAGAATAAAATATATTTATTATTTTGAGATGAATTTTTCCTTTTTTTTAAGGAGAATAAACTGATTGGTTCTGTAGAGAAAGGTATTTTTAAATAATCGTAGTATTTATATCAGAGTTGAATAAGAATTGAATGAAAGGTACTTTTGATATTGGTTATTGAAAAATGTTTCCTGAAATTTTCATTTCCGCTTTCTGGCAATATTTGAAACTCAAAATAAGGAAGAACAATGTTCGTATTCTTATGTAGCCAACGCACTGAAAAGCAAATTTAATGAAAACAAATGCACGTTTGATGCTTTTGAACGAAGCGAGTGTGTGCTTTTACGAAATATTTAATAATACAAAAAATATTCTGAAAAATGGGTCTGGAAAATTCGGACGAGATGTTTATTGATATACTAGCTCAAAGTTTACATGATCGAATTACGCCGAGAAGCTTATTTAACTTCATATTATAAAATAAAAGAACTTTTGCGGGTTCTTCGGAAAAATAATAATTTTTCTTTTTGCGTTTAAACTTTGGGTTGTTTGTGATAGGTATATAAAGAAAATTGATATTATATTATACTTCGTATAAACTTACACCCTTTTAAATTCTTCGAAATTGCTAAGCCATATAATTTTGTACTCGGTATATTTTTCACGTCAATTTATTAAATATGAATTGAAAATGAATTTATAATCACGCGAATGATAATCTCTATTCAATTGAAACTTTACTATCCTATTCTAATTTTGACGTACTATCATTTGTCTTTTGCAAAATAATATCAAAGTGTTTTCAAAGATACTTAATTTTTTTCTATATATCGTGTGAATACGTTTATTGTTTTGTCTACAGATATAGATAGCATTTATTTAAAATCAATCAATCTAATTAACATATATTTACTTAAATAATATAATGAATACACGTCACTGTGGAACCAAACAATAAATACACTGCCTTTGTTTATCACTTCCGTTTGCAAAGTTACAGCGGAAATTGTGATGTAAAGCCTTCACGCATACAAACACAAACAAGACATACACACGGCACTTGATTATGTGTTTGTTTGGTGGCGTACGTTTTCAATTGAACGACTAATCACGAACATTATTGTTGTGTTAATTATAGGGCAGCTATATAGTTTGTGAATGTGAAAAAAGAGGCTAAATATTAACACTTAAATGATAATGAACTTGTCTCATAATATTTTGAAGATTTTAAAAAAGAAAATGCAATAACATTATTAAGTTTACCAAATAAAAGATTGAAATCGGACTAACTTCAGAAATTAAGTAATGTGTCCATAAAAAATATATAAAGTTATAGCATTAATGTTAAGTGTTTCAAAAACTTACAAAATTTATCTTTTTACATAATTTTTTTTTTAAATGATGAATGATTTTAGGTCTTATTAAACAAGATTTGCATTTGTATGAATTTAATGTTTCAACGTGAAATTAGCTGATTCCCAAAAATGCTTCTTTCTGAATGGTTTTCTTACTCTTATATGTATATATGTATGTAGTGTTGTTATTTTGGAATATTCAATTAGTTTTTAAATTTATATGGCGTAACGCGTTTTTCCATTTGCAAACGGCTTTTATATTATTGGGAAGGATTTCCATGAAACAAGAATCCTTTTACTAAGATTAAGATACTGAAATGATGGTCAAGGATAAGTGTCAATACGAACGTTGTTTTAGCGTTAGCATTAATGTAAAAAAAAGGTTTTTGCTTCTATCTAATTTAATTCACACTCATACAGAAAAATTGTTTAGCTTGTTGTGTTTGTTAACAATATTATAAAGCAAAATATCATTGGTTTCGCTATTTTTTGTTTTTCTCAAAACTTTTAACTTAAAACACTTTTTTTATTATATCCATATTCACTATCACAATATTCAGCATTCCTTAATTAAGTATTCCTAATGTATCTCAAGAGAAGTTTTTTTCAAAAACTACTTGTTGTTCAATAGCTTAATCTACTATTTTCGAAAAAAAGTAGTGATAGGAAGGATAGAGCAAGAACAGTTGGCTAATCGCTCTCGCAATTTTAGGTTTGGGAGGGTGGAAAGTATTAAAACTCTTATCACAAATACTCATGTCTTTTAACATAAATTGATAAATCGATTGAAAAGAAAATGTTTTCCGTACTAGGACTCAAGCTCATGATATACGTTACGGAAGCCGACAACCGCTGCGACATTTTTACTATTTATCCGACATCATCTTGTAAACTTATTATATATATATATAAAATATGAAAAAAAACAAATTAAATCAGTTTATTCATTAACTTTCGGCTTATTCATTATCACATCCATTTCAAATTATTATAAATCTAATTCTCTTGTTGATATTATTTGGAACCGTGAATATGAATTGTTTCTTCTGTGAAAGCGTAAAGCCAGGCTGTCGGTATTATTGTGGCTTCGGAGAGCTTTAGCGATATTGTTTCAGATATCAACATATTCCGCTTATCTGGGAATAATTTCAATACAATTATTATTCATTTTTGTTTAAACGGAAATCCAAATTAACTTTGATAATTTTTAAATTTTTGAAAATGTTATTTTCGTGTATTCTACGAAGAATCTTTTTAAATTGTATTTTGAGTTAAAAGCTCGTCTCTCAAAAATATATTTTTTTCATGATAAATTTGACATATTTTATCGATTCGTGTTAATGAAGAATTCAAAATAAGAGAGAAATGCTTCAATTTATGAATATCACAACAAAATTCAATCTACAGAAAAGTGAGTTAGGATCCCAAATATTTGTTGAAAATAAGTACTTAATATCGAATAATAAATATCTTTAGTATCCAAATCTATGAAACTAAAAAAAGTGTTCAACTTTTTAAAAAATTCTATTGAATTGTTTTGGCTGTTAGCACAATAAAGATCCTAGCACGTGTCAACAGTGAGTATTATATGTTAATATTATGGTAATATTAGAAAAAAAAACAGAGCTTATTTCAATCTTTAAAAATTTGCGCTTCATCGGGGCCAGTAATAAGACAATCGAAAAATGCTAATGACAATATAGTACGTTTATCGAATTAAGAAAAATGTACATATTATTGTGATATCTAAATGTTCCCTTCCATCCAACTAATCCCTAAAAAAAGTGGAGTTGCGAGAGCGTTAAGTTAACCACTAGTCCTGTCCATGCCATTTTATACTACTCTCTTAGAAAAAAGAGACACTAAGCAATCGAGTAAAAAACGGTTCTTGTAGAAAAGTAACTTCTGTTGATATAGCTCAATAAGGAAGCCATATGATCCAAACTGTAAGCGTACATAAGTTACATTTCTGAAACTGATTTAAGAACCTTATATGTAAAATCTGTTGGTTTAATAAATCAATATCGGACAGAGATGACCAAAACATGATTTATGAGTAATGGGGACCATTTAAATATTTAAACTAGACAATCATTTCATTGCAAGTTTTCACTGTCAATACTTGGTGGAAAGGGATTATATTAAAAAAAAATGTTTTGTGCTAATCCCACCCTTCACCTTACTACACCTCACCTCACCTCAGGACTGTTTTTGCTCAAGACAAGCATTTAAACTGACAAGAATATAAATAAATAAAATATTATATCATAAACAGCATTTTATCAATTAATATTAATATCAGTTAAAAGTGCTTGTAATGAGCGAAACCGGTCTTAATTATATTAAATAAAGTTTAAATAAGTCCAAAAAAGTGTCTTATTTTTTAAATCGTTTTTTTTTCAAACAACTTTGAAGTTCGTCTAAGTAAATTCTAATTAGTTAAATCAATAAAATAAAATTCATCTTTATTTAAGCAAATGAAATATTACATGAAAAATTCACCGTTATCAAACCATAGTTTTCTTCCAGTGGATTTTATTATGACAGGAAAGATATTTACTCGCATTTGTATGGGGTAGTGCCGACAGACTTGGCGGATATCCAAATGTTTTGCTTTCAAGTGACTAAAGCAAACATACTGCAGCTCCTTCTATCGAATGCGTTATTCCGTGAGAAAATATGCATGTAAGGTAGCTGATGCATCTTGAAAGTTATATTGCATACATTGCAAGTGCACTAAATCCGGCCGCTTACTTACATGAAGTAAGTTATTAGCCTTTTGGTTACAGATGATGATAAATGAACACGAGTTATGAAAATATAAATGCAGTAAGACTTGTTAATTAAACAAAGCAACACCGTCCGTATAAATTATACACTTTTTCAAACGTTTACTTTCTCTTTACAAAAAAAAGACAACGAAATGAATTTGCATTTGTACAAAATGAACATGTAAAGATTTGGGATTGGAATACCAGGCGAGTAAATCAAATCCGATAAATTCATATTTTGATATTTCATTTAAAATACTCATTAAAAAATATATCATAATCAAAAGCGGGTGATTTTCCCATATAATTTACAAACGGTTTATGAAAATAATTTAACAGCATTCAAAGGCTTATTTATTCAGAAACCTATCACTATTGGACACAACTCGTATCAGATTTAAAACAGTTTATTTCGTTGCTTTTTTTATGAGATGATTTTCAATACCGTAATACCAGTATTTTTTTATCCATGTCCGCTCCCAATGGTGAACATAAAACCTTCTAATGGAAGTATCTCAACATAAACTTTTTTTCTACGATAACTGTTTGTTACTCAGTCGCTCAACCTCGCTTTTTTCAAAGAGATCAGAAGGGAAAGAAGGGTGAGGCTAGAACAGGACTAGTGGTTAACTAATCGCCATTTCTACACCTAGTTATTAAAGGATCAGAAGGATGCGAAGAGAGGAAATAATGTGAAATGACATCACAAACACCAAGTCTTCGATCACAACATTGAATTGAATTCTCAAATTCACTGTGATCTTACCGGGAATCCAACCCATACATGCGGGATAGATAGATCAAGTTTTATCCAACAGGGCCACATCAGGCGACAACTAGTATTTTTACATTCGGTACTGAAAATCACAATAAATACCGGTTTTGCAATCGCTGTTGTAGACGAACACCCTTGAGCGTAGATCACCACACATTTATATTAACATACATATCTACCTTAAAATTTGTAATAATTTAAAAAAAAAACATTATTTAAGATTTTATTTCTCTTTTTGGTACAGTTCAATAATTAATTATTAATTTTATTAATTAAAATACGAATGTTTAATTTTCCTTGCGAGACATTATTTAAATCCGCACTGATCCTCGCAGTGTTTTGAAGAAGGATTTATAAATGGGATATAATACTTACGACTCGTTGCATACAAAACACGTTCCTGTGAATAGACCTCCTGACTATTTCGGGATCGGATCGAATATTCTGATGCCCATAGCTCATTTTGTACTGACGCGATTAAGTCCTACCCTTATCAAAGCGGAATTCACGCGAGATTACGCAAGGGATGATTCAGGAATTAGGGGATGACTCAAGAATAACAAGTTCATTAAATGAGAGGGAAAACAGCATCGACCTTTATGTAGCCTTTTTGATATTGTTATAATGAAAGGGTGTTATTTTTGCGTCGATCAATTTTACGTTGTTTGCTTATAAGTAAATTTGATCGTATTATTAACGCGGTGAAGCGTAATACTGAATAATATAGCGTGGGAATCATATTAAATTATTAACGCTGGGTAGAAAATTATCAATTTTCAAATTAAGATCAATAAATACTATCAAGTTGTGAACTTTTTGAGTATTTGAGTCGTCTGGTATTAAAAGCAGAACTGTTCCATACATCGTGTATGGAATAGTCTGCTTTTGATACCAGACGACTCATTTGTTGATTTTTTATAGCAAAAGTTTGCTTAGTAAATGTTTTATTTAAATATTCACTACGATTTGACAGTTTACAATGATTTTTTTTATAATATTTATGACTCCAACATTAATTATCACTTCTACAAAATCTAAATAATACAATTGAAATAATTTTAATAACATGTTTTTTCTTATATTGTGAAATACATTTTCTTTGTAAAATAAAGTTGTTTTTATAAGTTGAAAGCGAAAATAAACGACTTAATATTTTAATAAAATACTCTTTTCTCAAATTATTATATACTGTATCAAAAATTTCCTTTCAAATTTTTAAGACATAAACATGGTATCCATTTTCGTCGGAAAACAGTTAAACTCCATCCCATACAAAAGCCTTTATAATGCCTAAAGGTATACCATAGGTGTAACCCAAACAATTTACGAACAACAATACATTAGACTGTAAAAATGCTCACAGCTTAAAAGCCTACTCTGTCTTATAGCTTAAAGTTCGTCTCATAACAAAGAAACTGAAAACCGGAGCATGATCAACAAAGCAGTGTAAACACAATTGTGTAAGGGTTGTTGATGTTAAGGCAGTGTGGTGCTTAGTAAATATTCAAATTTTACAACTGCATTATCTTCAATAGGTAGTAAATAAATTACTAATGTTTAATGTACATATGTATTAAGATTTTAAAGAATAAAACATTAATTAACTAATTTCACTTTTATTTCATATAATCATGATGAGCATTATAAACTGATGAGATAATACAATTCTATTTATACAAAACAAAATTAAATTATAAGAGTGTGACAACCAATTGATAATGTAAAAAATGCAAAGATAAAGAAACAACATATTAATCAGTGGCACTAAATTTACTACAATTATTACTTCTTAGAAATACCTCATCGAAAAATAATTATGTTGATTTATGCAAAATAGTTTGTAATGTAATATAAATACAATTAATAACAAAACAAAGATTAAACTACTTTCAGGCAACGCAGAAAAGTAGTAGAATTTTTCAAAACCAATAGCCATGAAGATTCGTCAAGAGATGATAGGTAAAACACATTTTGAATGATTATTTTTATATATTTTTATAAACATATGAATTACTTTTAGGGTGTTTACTGTCAATACTTGGTGGAAAGGCATTATATTTGTAAAAACACAATATTCCTTTGTACTTCATTCCACTTGATTTAATTTGTCAGACATATTAAATAAAGTGGAATGAAGTACAAAGGAATATTGTGTTTTTACTTACACATGAATTATTTTTAAGCTTGGGATAAGAAGGTGATTTTTTAACTATGTCCGCTCCTAATGTAAAGCATATGGAATGATTATATAGTTGATCTCAGAGGAAGTGTTTATACGAAAACTACGTGTTATTTTATGGCTCAACCACATTTTTTTCAAAGATAGTAGGAATAGAAAGATATGACAAGAAAAGCTTATTACTCTAGCTACGTCCGTTTTTTAAGAATAAGATGGGCGGGAGGAAATTCAGTACATCATATACATTTATGTCTTCAAACAGAGATCCATATATCGACTGAAAAATCAATTTATAAAAACTGCTCGTTCTAGAAATCGTACCAGAGATCACCGTAAATAAATCAGTGAGTAAATATATGTTACATTGATTAACGTTTCGCTCAAAAAGCATCGTATGTCTCACGCGTTGGATACGAATTGATTGAATAATATCTAAATGGCAACTTGGGCTTAAGTAAACAAATGATTTCAACCAGCTGCCTTAGAGAAATAGCTAATCCAGTTTTTTGAAAAGATCACTTATAAATGACATCAAAAACTAATATATTTTTGTTATTATGGACAGTATGAACGACAAAAGTTGACCAAAACAGGGTTACAATGCTTTAGGGTTTAGAGTATACAATTGAAAACTTTTGTTTACATATGATAAAATGCAACGATATTTTTTAAAAAATTTCAATTCTAAAGTAACAATAAATACTATTTACAAATATGTATTATTTTTATTTATATTTTATAAACATTCACATTTTTTACTTAATGTTTAAATTCATCAAACGCATTCGCAAGTCACTGAATTCTTTTTGGAGTATTTTGGTAAACATTTAAGCGCAGAAAAATAGTGTACGGCTTAGAGTCTAGACTCTAGACACATGTTTTAATAATTTTACCATTCAAAAAATAGTAACTTTAAAACTACATAAGATTTAACCGTTTGCGGTTTATTGAATTTAGGTAGAAAGATTTTCAAAAACTTTTTACTAACACTGCATTATTTAATATAAAGGCAACTGGTCCTGATCGTATAAAATTAATGTAAGATTAGTAAAAAGGAATGTTTTTCATTTAATATTATACCTTTCCATCTCATATTGACAGTCAACATTTTTGTATGAGAATTTTAGTATTATTTTGATTAAAAAATACATTTATTTTTAGTCCATGTTCACTCCCAATGTGGAGCATTTCGCCTCCTGATCATGAATCTAGAAACATTTTCAACAATAACTGTTTGGTAAACAGTCACTCAACCACTATTTTTCAAAGGATGAAATAGGGATAGAATGATTAGGCTAGGGAAGGACTAGTGGTTAATTAATCGCTCTCGGTAATAAATTCAAATAAATTTAATATTAAAAATTTAACGAGTTTCATTTTTCTTTTATTTTCAATATAAATTAACAACATAAACAAATTAGATTTTTACAAAATTTAAATAAAAAAATATATATGCAAATAAGAAGTATTATTAATCATCGATAGTAAAAATGACGGTTTCTTATTGTATACTGCATTATTTGTTACTTTTGATGAGATACCTGTCAATCCTCGGTGGTAAGATAATAATATTAATAAAAATACTTAGTCACAATATGTATAATTATCAGGACTGGTTTCGCTCAAAGTAACAATTTCTGTAATTAATCAAAATTTACTACTCGTTATTTACTCTATGTTTTTTTCACACGCTCTATTTTCATAGATAATTCTTAATGAAATCGTATAAAAAATAGTAATCACCCTAGACAAAAGAATCTGATAATCCGAACTCTCATTCCAACTGTATGTCTTCCGAGACTCAGTACACGGTACGAGAGTCGTAGACCTGATCCCCTGTGAATGCGCCTCAGTGTTTTATTTGCACTTCCTCTCGTCTAATATGTCTCTGAGGAAATGAAGAAAATGTTTTTTTTTGTTCAATCGCAAGCACAGGTCTTGGATTTTTTTAAGTTTTTTTTTTTCACTCTCCCGACTATTGGCAGATTGATTAATTAAAGGTTCATTAAGCAGTGAAGCCTCTTAAGTAATTGATATTTATTGTTATCTAGTCTAATTGCTTGATTTAAGACTTGAAGACTTAAAGTTTTTTTCCTTATTTAATAAAACATACATTCAACAATCATTTTTTTTCTTCAGTATTATAATTCCTAGCTCTTTGCTCTACCGTGTGTCATTTTAGAAACTTTAATACACACGTGGAAATTGATTTATATAATAATTTAACGACAAAAAATATACAATGCCAATCTTCTTGAAATGAAATAAGCTAAAATCCACCTTAATTTAAATCGCTTAAATTATGTACATTCACACAAGCTTTGTTGCTAACGACCTGTGATTTGCCTTTTGGCATCTTTAGGCGTTCAAGTGCACGGATGAACTTAAACTGACGCCCAGTAAATAAAAGTATCGTGTTTATATAATAATTAAATGTATAAATAAGTTCAAAGCCATTGCTGGCGAAACGGATTAACCCATGGGAATTTCTACAGTACATAATTTGAATGATTCAAATTTAATATTGAAATTCCACTATGTACCTTCAATCGAAAACTTAAATTAAAATCCACCTATGTAGTTTTTCAGATTTAAGAAAACCATATTGTCACCTGCTGTGGCCCAGTTGGTTAGAGCTTGCTCTATCGATCACGCAGGTCTGGGTTTGGTTCCCGGTAATATCACAGTGAATTTGAGAATTATTCAATTCAAAGTTGTGATCGAAGACTGGGTGTTTGTAGTGTCAATTCACATTATTTCCTCTCTTCTCATCCTTATGATTCTTTATTGACTGGGTGTAGCAATAGCGATTAGTTAACCACTAGTCCTGCTCTAACCTTATCCTTCTTTCCCTTATACTCACTTTCTACGAGAACTGTTTGTTACTCACTCGCACAACAAAGTCAAATTGTGCGACTGAGTAACAAACAGTTCTCGTAGAAAAAAAACTGTTGAGATACCTCCATTAGGAGGCCATATGCTCCACATTGGGAGTGGACATGGATAAAAAAAATATATATTTACTGTATCTCAATGTTGATCATACAAACACGGTTTTTGATCCTATTTCAACGCATGGCATTTAGTGGTAACTGGTTGTAAAGCAGTTTATGTAATCTTTGAAATAGTTAAGTGTCAATATTGTTAAAAAAGAGTTTTTTCTTGTTAACATTCTATATATAAAAAAAATATTTTAAACCAATTTTTTCAAAAATTATAATATTTGTTTAATAATGACGTTACATATGCGTGAAAATGCCAGTAAAAATGGAAAAAAATATAACAAAGATGTTTTCATTAAAGTCTATAGTTTTACTACACATAAAAATATGCCTATCTCAGTTAGGTAACTTATTATTTCTGTTCATGCCTAAAGTGCTTCTTAATATGCCTAAAGTACATCTTAATATTTGTATATTTATTGATGATTACATCTAAATATAGCGAGAGGATAGAAATGTCCCTCATAATTAAACTACAACAAACCTATTATACCAAGTCATATACGACAACTATCTATCTGTAACAATTGTCTGGGTCATTAAATATGCCGTCTTCTCTTCTAATGAAACATCTTCAGATCATTTCAGTTGCTCTCAAATTAATTTAAATCTATTATCTCGAACAATATTTTCGACAACTTACTTGCTATCACAAAGTTTATCATGCGTACATATATGTCACTGGGTCGCATGCTATATAATTTCAATAAAATAAATGATACCAAAATAACAACCCACAATTGTGCGCGTTTATATAAATTATTTAAATAAATAAATTACAACATAAAATTTGTGGTTTTGTCATTTTCTTCTGGATGCAGGTAGAGGG
Source organism: Himalopsyche anomala (assembly GCA_031772345.1). NCBI lineage: Eukaryota > Metazoa > Arthropoda > Insecta > Trichoptera > Rhyacophilidae > Himalopsyche > Himalopsyche anomala. The sequence goes on from CM062829.1 coordinate 25,052,217, forward strand.
AAAAATACAAAAATTGACAGTACTGATTAAAAATAAATTATTAATATAAGGTACAGAAGATAACATTTTATTTAAAATGTTATTTACTAATACTTCTTTTCTCTGACATTTTTTTTGTAATTTATAACATAAGAATAAGATTTATTTTTTAGTTTTTTTGTAAACCTTGTCATGTTATGTCTGATGATGCTTCTTAAAGTAACAAAGCACGTTTCAAATTTTGAAGCATAGCGAGTGGAATGTTATCAAAAAATATTTTTCTATTAAAAGACTATTTATTTATATATATCGACTGTGGAAAGGAAAACAGACGTAACCAACACATAGCAATCAACAAAAAACGTGTTTTGATGATTTTGAGCCAAATGAAAATTATAAATTATACATTACCTTGAAGTGCACGGAGACTAATAAACTGGTGTTTAATTGACATAATCTATTATTAATTAAAGAAATTGTGTATGAAAAACCTTCTTTTCAGTCTTTTTTCTTGGTTTTAATGTTTTACAAGATCATCTTTTTCAAACATAAAAGCTTAATATTGATACTTATTCGGCATGTGCAGCTTGCATTCTTTTGATAGAACTTGTATCATGTTTGATACATTGTGATTATCGAAAAAACCTGTTTTGAAGAAAAATGTGGGTTACGTCCTTTTTCCTTTCCAAGGTCGATATGTACATGTAGTTTTTTTTAAGCTTATGTTTGCATCAAATTTGATATAAAAATACCGTCACTTTACTAATATGAATAACGTTAATAACAAGATAATACAATAACTCTGATGAGTGGTTCCGCTTCAGACAAACATAGTTATGTGAACTCTCGCAATTTTGAAGAGAGTCAAATGGTCTTTAAAAAATATATTTATGAAGGGATGCTGGTAAAGGTAAAGCATACAAAGAACTTAAGTATCTGACAAGTAGTAAAAAAACTGTATTCTGATTTATAAGTAAGTTTAAGCACAGTGTTGTAAATAAGATCGATAAAATAAATTTGATGTAAATATTGAGATAATTTAATTCAGAGCTCTAATGGTTAATCACTTAATTTCGGAAGGACACGTGTTCAATCAGGAACAAGGGATAAAAACGTTACACCCAAATACGGACAGTCATAAGTTCTTTTTCCAGGAAATTTTAGAAATTAATAGGGCACAGTTGCACAGTCTTTCGATTTTAAACTAAATAATAAACCTTCCGGGCTCTCCACTTCTATAATCTATATAAATAATATCATAAATTATATCATAAAACCTTTGCTGACAAACAAATAAATATAATTCTTAAAACCACTCACTACTCAAATCTTTGGGAATTCCCATGAGCTTAGCCTTTTTGCCAGCGATGGCTTTAGACTCAGTGATACATTTATTTAATATATAAACACGAAACATCCATTTACTAAGCGTCAGTTCAAGTTCATCCGTGCGCTTGAACGCCTGAAGATGCCGAAAGACGAAACCCGGGTCGTTAGTGACAAAATCTGTGGGAGTGTACATAATTTGAACGATTCAAATTTAATATTGAAATTCCACCAAGCACCTTCAGTCGAAATCTTAAATTATTTCTTACTACGTTGATAAACTATCGGTTTGCAATCTGCATTGATGTATTACTATCTCTGTTGGTTGTAATGGTCATATACAAGTAGAATGACGCATTGAATGTTTCCTTATTTTATCAAGCTAGACAAAAAATCAGTGATTTACCGTATACTTACATTGAAGGACCGCTAAATTAAATATTTATCATTCAAAAACCACTATTTAAAAAAAAATATTCATGAAACACTACTACTAGTTTAATTTATAGTGGGAATTGATGAAATGTAAAAAAAATGAATATATTGATAAAAAATACACATTCGAATTCGATAGTAGCATAATATATTAGGATTCCGTTCTACATAACAATTAAAATGTCGAGAGTTGACGTTTTGTAATCCTTCAATCAAACACAGACGTTTAATTCGATATTGGAAAATGCGAACGGTTACAGGACTCCATTTGTAACAAAAATATATTTAGGGATACTGATTCCAGATATATTTGTAAAGGTTATCTTCTCAGATTTTCGATCGTCTTTAATTTTCACAATAATCATTATTATTTTAATGAATACTCTCTAAATTAAAATTATTATATTTAGTTTATTTATTAGTTTTATTATTTGCATTAATATTACTTTTAGTCGAAAAATAAAATGTACTCATTATAACCCCACCAAATCATTAGGTAGAATATTGATTGTTGATTTCTTGCGTGTTTCTAAGACTGACTAATGAAATTAAATATTAAAGAAAATGCTGTATTCCCAATTGTGGCACGTCTTTTGTCTTTTTGAGAAACATCTTCAGAAACATTATCATAAGGTGATGTAAAAAATAACTAAAACTTGATTCTAATTCTTAACTTGCAAAATTACAAAACGGAGGCTAAAGTTTTAAGAAGCGAAATTTTTAAAACTACTTGTCAGATTAATTATATTAATTATATTTAAAATGAGCTTGCATAAAGTTACCACCAAAAACCATGGAAAGTAAATATTTTTTGATTAAACTGTTTAATTCCAAAAATGAAATATTCATTTGATCATATTAAATAAGAGTGAGTTCATAGTAATAAGTATTTTTTATATATAAAGCCTTTCTAACTAGTTATGATAGTGAACACCCATACTGTTAAGTTGTTTATTTTCTACTTGAAAGAAAATTGTATTTCAAATATGTATAAAGTTGTCAATTTTTTAATATTATACTAGCAGAGAATCCTTTTAACAAATAATGACAAAGAATTTGTTTATTGATTTGGCATTTACTTGGTAGAACTCCATTTTAATAGGGTAAAAATATCTTAGTATTTCAGTTCTACAGTTTTGTAACTGTAGAAAACTGTAGAACTGAAATACTAAAATATGTTTACCCTATTACAAAGAATTTGTTTCTGTAAGTTGAAAATTTCAGTTTTAACTATCTCCTGAACACTTCGGGTAATCTGAATTACATGATGTTAGAATTAAGCCGACGATATTATAAGATGTTCTTATTATAAAATATGTTATAGTATAACGACATTGTGTCTTAAATTATAAATGTTCATACAACTTGAGAGTTAAGTATTTTACACTAACAAACTTAGAAAATTCCTATTTCAAAGTTTTCGTAGATAATAATATCAACACAATGAAATACTATCATTATTTTCCTTGCTATAGCCGGCAAACAGTGTAATTTTTAAAATTAAATGTAGCATCTTCTTTATCACTTGGGAAGCAATGGCAACCGACTCATTTAACTAGATTCCAACTAAAGTTTGAGTTCTTCCATTAAAAATAATTATAACAATTATGTTAAATGATAACGAGGTCTTTACGAATGTATTTATGAATTTTTTTTTTTAATACCACGTTAAAACATTTCAGAAAACTTTTCAGTCAATTATTATTTAAACTACTTGAAACTGACGCAGGAGAGGCCAAACATATACTAAATGTATACATTTTTATGTTCCATGGTTGATTTATTTTCTGTATGTTTAATGTAACAGTGTCAATAATAATATATTTATTTATTATAATGTGATGCTTTTATGATAGTATATTAAAAAACAAATTTGACAAAAGTATATAAAAAGGTTTTCTTGGCAGGCAAGGAAATTAATTTTATTAGACTGCCGATGAAAAGTAATATTTTTCTTATCCAAATTGTATAAAGCAAAATATGAACTTAATTCTTTTAATCCAAATCTGTTCTCAATGTGAAGCATATGGCTTCCTAATGGTGGTATCTCAACATAAGTTTTTCTATGAGAACTGTTTGTCAGTCACTTAGCTTTTTCAAAGTTTGTAGAGATAGAAAAATATGAATAGTGGCTAGATAATTATTCTTGGTACGCCCCATCATTTAAGGGTTAGAAGAGTGGGAGGGATCTTTCAATCTTTGATAACAATTTTGTTATAAATTTGTATTTCTTTAAAAATATTATTCAAGTAACGTTCTTAAGCACGATGATGGCATTTCGTTGTAATTTGTTCATAAATACTTTTAAAGATTGGGCCCTATATCCCCTTTCCTCATTACAAAACACTCGTACATGCATCTTATGTGCTTTTAGGCATTCCACAGAAGGCTTTCATAAATTCCTGTGTTCGCTTGAGCGGAATGGCGATACGCGTTTCTCGCTCCAGCGATGGAAAAGCCGCCTCGAAATACAGCCTCTTTTGCTTGGAAATAAAGCCTCTCCACCCTACTATCATGGAAGTGGCCGAACGGTGGAAAGCTGCTTTCCAAATTACGTCTGAGATTTGGAATAAATATTTATTTTAATTTTCGTCAAGTGGTTTTAAAAATGTGTATTATAAAAAAATCGTGGTATGGATTATGCAATATATTATGCATTGACTGACAATTTGAAATGTTTTTTTCAAAATCGACGTTAAGGATTTATCTAAAAAATATTAACTGTACAATCAACTTGAAAATTTTTGTTTTGTCACTAACGACCTGGCACATGTTTTTTATTCACTTTTCATATTCAAATTTAATAAGGAAATTCCACATTCAGTCAAAATTTCTAGCAAAAATCTAGGTTGTATTAATAAGAAATTATATCTAAAATAATAAAAAAGGTCATTACACGTTCAAAATATATCTACACATGATATTAAGCAACCACAGCTAAAATGTCATTCTTGATCAGCCAGAAAATAAAAAAATATTGTATTGTAGCAAAAAGTGTCGCATTGACATAAACTTTGAATATGAAAAGGTATTATTCATTTTCTATTGACCATTGTTTTTAATGTTTGAATGAAATATATAAAGCAATTAAAGTTTCTGACATATATGTTTTAGTTACATCTTAAAAATTCTCAAATTTCTGTCCTCGAATAACCATTGTTGATTGCCTGACGAGAATTTTGAAATTATTTAAAGTTTATTTTATACCTGCGAAAAGTATTGAAATATAATGTTATGTGTTCTATACGCAGCAAATATGCTTTAAAAAATCCAGTTTCGGTTTACAAAAGGATTTCGTACGACGTACAATATATTTCAAAAATAAAGAGTAATATTATGGTACTACATAATATAAAAGGAGTAACTTTTTAGCGTTATCCAGCTTTAAGCGTGTCTTTAGGAGGAAAGTGTTTTTTTTTGTCCCCAAAAAGCAAAGTTTCAAAGGATTCCTTTTTGCTTTTCACCCTCTTGAAATATGATATAGCTGATCTCAGTAACATATAGTCAAACACCGTACACCCCATTGATATGTTTTTAAAATTTATTTAATGAACAAGTTTTTTGTTTTCTGCAAAGCTTCCATAAACTGCATCATGGGCTATTTTAATTAAAAAAATAGCTTGGATAGTTTTTGTTAAAATATGCCCGTCAGTGTATGTAGGTGAGTGATAAGTCTTCAACGCCTTCAAAGGGATTCAAAAGAATAAATCAACGAATGATCTTTTTTATATAAAGTACTAGCCGGTTCCCGGCAAGTGTTGCAATGCCACTCAAAGAAAGAAAGCGTTTGTGTTTTAATTGTGCTTATTGAAATGCATGTTTTCTTTTTCTGTCTGTTTAACGTTTGCTGCCAATTGTCTACGGTACGAAACACGCGCCACCTACTGTAAGTTAATTGTACTACAACTTCGAGTAAGTGCAAGCATACGTTGTCAAAATGAACTGTATGGCAGACATACAAACATTGATTTTTATATATAAGACCTTATGTAAGTTAATTTTACTATACCTATAACCTTCCTGGAAGTGCAAGCAAACAGTCTGTTAAAGTTTTATTGCAATCGGATGAGTGGTGTTGCAACGCATAAAATACGAACAAACAAACATTACCTTTGATATATTAGATTTATTTTCAATTTTTATTTTGTAAAACTGTAGTATATAATTGTTTTATATGAATATGATTATTATCTATAATCTAAATCACAGTTTCTCAACCGGGAATCACAGAAAAAATATATTTTTTGTGGAGTCACAGCACAGTTTTACGGACATCTTAAATACAGCTCACCGTCAATTGGTTACTTTTTAGGGGAAGCGAGCTAAAAAACAAAAAAAAAGTAATCACATTTTTCAATAATTCCCAACTTTTTAATTCATCGAGCTATATAAAAAAAAGTGTTGCTCTCAATTTCTCACTTTTTTCCCAGTAATAAGTTGGTTTCCAATCACCACCCGTTGTGTATATGCATTATTTATTTCCCAGTCATAATCCCGGGATCACAAAAGCCCAGATCCAAAAATAATAAAAACTTATTTAATGGGAGCCACAGAAAAATATTAAACTAAAAAGAGGACATGGGCTCAAAAAGGTTGAGAAACTATGATCTATATTTTAAAAATATATATAGAATATTTTTGTTGATTTTGAAATATTCCATTAAAATTTTGCAACTGAATGTCATTTCAAACGACGATATGTGTTACGTAATGAACAAATATTGCTGAAAAGCCCTCGTTCATATCTCCTGTCCCATAATTGTCTTTGCCATTTAATGTTAAACATGCTTTACGAGAATTGCATTTAATTTAATGTAGAATGTGCCTAGCAGAGTACGTAAGTAACACTTAAATTGCACCGGTCTAGTTGTACTCACGATGTGAAATAATTCTGTAGGATATCATTTAAAAAATCTTTTAAATGAACCTACTTCAAATGCAAATTGAGTTCCGTGACAAAAGTGTTTTGCACTTATAAATGTTCTTTTAAAAATGTCATTATTGCATATACCGTGAAATTTTCTCGGATAAAACCCTCTAAGGTATGCATTATGCAGATTTAGCTGAATATGTAAACATTACGGCAATGAAAATTTAAATTTTAGAATTGAATGTAATAATTCTAGATAATTGTCGCTATGTATCGTTTAAATATATTTACAATTATGCAGTAGTTCATTTAACAATACCTTTTATTTTATTGCAAATAGTTAAAACTAATGTTTATGTTTGAAAGAGTGACAGAAAAGTTAATGATATTTGGGGGTGAATAAAAATGTGATATATATAATAGTTTTTTTAAATGGGTTATAAAATATTTCTGTTACAGTTTTTACAGCATGTTACTTAAAAACCATATTTGTCTTAGATATTTTAATATGAAAGTTTTTGGTATACCATTTTGATAGGTGTTATTAAATATCCAATTGTATACAACTCTGTAAATATTAAAATTTAATAATGAGTTTTAAAAAAGTGTAATGCAAGTATGCATTAATTAACTGAACAGATTCTTTTTTATTTTATAAAATATTATTACAATTTTAAAATCATCCTTAAATGTAAGTTTCACTTGTTTTTTTCAGTGTATGCAAAATGTTGTATAATATTTTGTTAAATATATGTCAGTGACACAGTGACGGTTTATTTGTAGTATATTTTAAGCCAGTGTCTCCTTTTTTATAAAATAAAAGGATTTTTATATAAGGCACCTTAAATAGAAGAGGTATATTTACTTTGTTTGCAAAAAATGTTCTCATATATGAATACAATATAGTGTCGTTTCTGCTAGGGCATCTGATCCTGGGATCCCGTTTAATTTAGCGATCGAGTAATCTCGGAATGGTACGAATACTTATTTAGGAATTTACTGAAAAATTTAAAAATAACTCTACAAATTTATAACGTATTTGTTTTTTATTTTTCTATTACACACTTTTGTAAAATACCAACATAATAAATATATGAATTGAAGGCTTGATCTTTCACACAGCGGAAACAACAGTCATAGACAGCAGCTCACTATCATCTTTATCAATTCTAGGATCAAAATAAATTTAGTTGTAATCAATTAAATTTAAAATGGGATCAGCAGCATCTTGCCAGTGAAGCTTTTGTCATAAAATTGATGATTACTTTTGATATAAAACAATTAGAGCTCATAAAAGAAGCTTCAATATATAAAAACACTTCAATGCCCAATGACTAAATTATTAATTGATCAATATTGCAACTAATAATAGACACAAATTGAATTAAAATACACAAAACTTTTGATGGCTTCTGTGGTCTACTGATATCAGCTTGCTTTAATCAATCAGGTGGGCTTGAAATAAAGTCATATCAGAATCAGAATCAAAATCATATATTTCTTATTATCAAAATATAGATTTATTTTGATACAAATTTACTCTAATATCTAGCGCCTTGGCTGTAAGGTGTACCGACTAATATATTTTTGATACATAAAAATAACACATAAAAGTACAATAAATGATCAATCAATTCAAGGAATTGAAAAAATATTCATCCCCAAATCCCGGAATTGTAAAAGAGCTACGGGATTGGATGCCCTAGTATTTATCACAGAGCAAAGTAGCTTTTAATTAAAAAATAAAACTTAAAAGCGTAGTCATAATATAACTACTTATATTACTTAGATTGCCGTCATTACTTCCAAAAAAGGCTTGCTTAAGTGAAAAATGTTGATATTTTCATCAAGCAAGGGTGTATAATATTAAATTCACGACCCAACCCGTCTCTGTGAAAAATGATCCATCCCCACTGCCTGAAAAAGAGAATATTCTTCATATTATGTATTAGTGCTGCCCTTTAAAACAAAGTACCCAGCGGACAGACTTTTACTTTTTCCTGTCCATATTGTGATATATGTTTAAGTAACATATATTGTGTGCAATATTTCTTAATAATTTATTTTATGTCGTTTCTTAATTATTGTCATTTGTTTGTAATGACTCAACAATTGAAATATATATAATACATGTCGTATGAAGCTATATATCCAAAACTTCCATATATAATAATCTGTTTATAAAACATAAACAAAGATTTGCTTATAAACATTTGGTGTACCGCTGTTTTGATATATTATATACATAATACAAAAAACATTTTTTGTACTAATTTCACATAAATTTAAACGAATATAAACCAGTTTCGTTTACTATGAATTTTTTAAACTGATCAGTTGATGAAGATGATGATAAGCTAAGCCGGTCCTGATCTTATGAAATAAATGTACAACTAGTTCATAAAAAGAGCGTTATATTTTTTAATATAATGTCTTTCTACCATGGATTAAAAGAAAAAACATAAAAATCGCATTATTAAATGTCATTTGTCTATTATCTTTTAGTTATTTCTGTAAAGATGAGGTTGTGTTTCTATATTTTTAAATTCAAGTTTTTTCATTTTTAATCTTTTAAACCACGGAACAAATTAATTCTATGCAATAATTAGAAGAAAAAATAATAAAAACTGGTGAACATTGATGTGAAAATTATTAAAATAATTATAATAATTCGACCGAAGCGCTTTCAATAATAAGGAGGGTTTTCAAAAGATTCAGAAATGTATGAAAAACTATTCACAAAAGAGCAAAATTTATATTTCTTGATCAATTGTTGTTTAAATAAAGATTGACGCATTCCATATTCTATCATTAAGTTCTCCTAAGCAAGATAGACTAAAAATGTAAGCACCAACAGCACAAAAAAACAAACTTTTAATTCAGGAAAATAATAAATCGAAACATATTTTTTTGTTATGGAGCTTGATAGTATGTCGTGATTTGGCTTAGTGTATTTTTTTAAACCATATCCAGAAAAAATGGCCACTACATGGATTCTCCAAGATTCTTTCTTCCTCGCCAGTCTATGTCATCCCAGCGTCCCGTAGATTCGCCGAGTACATCCTACAGATGGTCATCAGCACATTCCACGACGGCGAGATCCATCGATAAGTAAAAGAGATGAGCAGAATTTAGGTTTTCTTGAGGCTTTCGTGTATTAAAAATGCTTTTTATATGAACGTCAATTGTGGTGTTATAATACCAAACGTAGTATTTCCAAAATGAGCGATATCGAGTTAAGTATGCAAATAGGGTAATTAAAGCCTAAATAATCGACTATTCCTATTGGTTTTAAGATAAAATGTCTAAAAAATTGTCGTTTTTCAATTTGAAATCTTATTTTTATGCAAATTTTATTTTGTTTGTGTTATTCGTTATAGTTGTTTGACTCTACTGAAAATTTTTATTTTTGGAAATAGTACGTTTTGCATTATAGCTCCACAATTATTGACTTTTAAAATTATTTTATTGGAGTACAATAAACAGTCATAAACATATTTCATTCGTGTAGTTGACAAACTACGCTCTTAGAAGCGAACAGGCTTTTAGCTGTTAATACAATTTGTTTTGTTATACTTGGCTTGCCTCATTAATTTTTCGAACAAAAGCCTCGGCAATTTGGCGGTGGAGCATCTTTTCTTTACAACGTGCTTCTTGTATTAAGAAAGTCGGGCGTCTATGCAGACATATTTCCATTTTGCGCTCTGACTCTGCTTAAATTTTAAAATTATCAAACATGGCATGCAAATGCATTCTCTTTTTGAAATGAATTTCGATTGGACATAATGGTACTCACGCCGTAGAACATTTCATTTGCTGAAAAAAGCGAGGGTTGGCGATCCAAATTAATATTTAATAAGAATAATTATTATTCTACTCCATTTTATTTCATTGACATTATATTTTATGACTCATAAATTATTCATGAGGTATAAATTTTCAATTTCAATATCACTTATTATCAATTCATTTATTATTAATGGAACTGTAATATTGAAGTTCATAATCACTTATTGTACCAAAAATACAAAATTATCAAACAATTTTCGTTTTATAACAAAGAAACTGTTCATTTTGTGTTCAACTGTGGCATTTCATAGAAGTTAACATATTTTTTAATATATAAAATATATCGACTGTGAAAACGAAAACCACAATCGATAATAATTATGTATAAAACCATCAAAAGAATGTTAACAGAAAATGCAAAATAAGTATCTAAGCTTAGCTTTTAGTTTTGAAAAAAAGAAGGGCATGAGGAAATTGCAATCGGGAAAAAAGAGAGAGAAGTTTTCTTTTTTTTTATATTAAAACAATATCAAGTTAAGTCAATATAAAACCAGTTTATCAGTATCTATGCATTTCAAGGTTGTATATATATCATAATTTTCCTTTGGTCCAAAATCATCAAAAAATGTTTGGGTTACGTCATTTTCCTTTCCGCAGTCGATATTTTTTTAACCATGCCCAAACCTAATTTCAACCAAACTCTCTTCTAATAGAGCTTATCTATGAGGGAAAGCATGTAGAATGTGATTTGAAAATTAATGCATATGGAGTCCCCGTGAACTGGCTTTACTAAAGGTTTCTTGCCTCTGTAGCGATCACGCTCTTCCGTCTTCAACTATGGTAAGGGAATACAACTTTTAAAACATTGGTGATGAAAGAGACTCGAAGAACTTTGACGCTAACGTGTCCTGGTACTTAATGCTCCATACATTTGATATTAAAAAAAAAATAGTCTTCACAGATGTTTTCTTGCTGCTTCTTACTCGGTTGGTCAAGCTATCTTTTTTTGTACAGGGTAAGGAGTAGAATAATAGGGCTAAGACAGTACTAGTAGTAAGCCAACGACTCTCACCACGTCTTATTTTTTGGGGATCGGATAGGTGGAAGAGATTTTTAGCCATTTAGCTGCCGAAGAAAAAAAAATCCTTCTTTTTTTAAGCACAGTGCATGTTTAAAAGATGATTCCCGTGAATATCAAACCAAGAATATGAAGAGTAAATGCACTCACTTTCATTATAATTATTTCGTTATGAAAGGCGACCGTGAAACAGCGGCTGCATACACATAACGAGTGATGGTGGGACAACCAACCATCTTTTAAAACAAATTATTCTTACTAACTCTTACCACAGTTTAATCAGATGATGAGGGTGGATTTCAATCATTGAAAGGATTTTCCACTGATTATAAGAAAGTTCACGCTGAGCGAAACCAGCCCTGGCCGTTTAATAAAATTGTGTTTTTTTAAAAAAGTTTTGCTTAATTTGTATAAAGATATTGCTCATACGCACAGGAATATGGTTTGATAACATATTTAGTGAAATACTGATGTAATGATTATTCAAAATAAAAAGTTCAACTCGGATATTAAACTGTCATACAGTAGATATTTATACCGATAAACTCTTACTCCTTAAGAATTGTCGCTAAAGCAACTTCGCAAATGTTGAAAGTAAGTTGTGTGTTCTTGGAAAATTCTTCGTGTAATAACTTACATATTTTTCAACGGGAATAAATCCGCGGCCATTTATCAAAGTGTACGTTATTTTAACCGCGGCGTCGCCTGCATTCGCGCTTAAAGTTGTCAAAAATAACAACGATCGCTCCGCGGAGCCTCGTATTCAATCTCTGCCCGGTAAAGCGTTTGCCGGGGATCATTTGTTATCTGTGGACTTTTCCATAATCGGCCACGTAAGGTGAACAAAACTCGTATGTCCTGCGTTATGGAATATATTTTGTGGGGAGCGTGGATCTATCTCCGAGGTGATTCAAGATTGCACCGTGAAAAAGGTTAGCTTTATTCCAGTAGAGTTTTCACTATACCAAAATAGGGTTCTTTAAACCCCCAGAGACGAGAGCTTTTTTTTCGATAAAAAAATATTTTTTAAGCTATATTGAAGTCACGGATAACTTTTATTCCTAACAAAAATTTAAAAAAAAGCGCAATTCGTTGTATAGAAACCGCACATGACTATATGATAATGCTCATCCTTTTACTACCTTGTAATATTGTGTACGGACAGTAGTAAGGACAAGCGTGACCGTATGGACACGCAAACATTCGGGGTTGAAATATGGCTAAACGTGAATTTTTTTAAAATATTTACAATTTAACCTCTTTAGATTTCAATACAAATATATTAGTAAAAGAACTGTAAATAATTTGATTGAACAGTTTCAAAAAGTCCATTAAAAAAACGGAAATTCAAACAATCACATGTGGTTTTGGTGATCGTTTCTGTCTTTGCAGCTGATGACTTACTGAAGTATGTACCCTTCTTAACCAAATATGAGTAAAAGCAACGATATTCAGGTAGAAAAAGGATGAATATTGTGATCAATAGACAACGGTGTTTACTGTGACCATATGGTCACGCTCGTCCTTGGAGGGTTTTAACACTTCCTTTACTGTGCTAAAAACACTTCCGATATATTGCTGGCCTTAAAAGAACTAAGAGAAAAAAACATGCTCTAACACTTACTACCCTTTGATGGACGGTAAAACCCAAGACGTGTATTTTTAAAAAAAACATGTTTTTCACTTGGTTCTTAAATGGCCAGGAACTTATCCGAAGTATTTTTTAGCACCGTTGGGGAAGTGTTAAAAACGATTTCTTATACAAAAGTACCTGTATATGAGTTCGTAATCAAACACACTACAACATGAGAACTCAATTTTTTACTTTTCTTACCGCTTAATAGCCATATCGTGAACCGAGTACTACAAGGTATATGTGAAAAATTTTGAAGAAACAAAAATAAAAATGTATACCAATAATTTTACTTGGAAGACTGCCCCATTGCTACTTCTGTTTCTTCAACAATTTTCACATATAACCTTGTAGTTCTCAAGTCGCGATATGATGTTTAAACTATTTGATTGATAATAAATGATAATTTTAAACTCAACCTATCTCTGAATACTAACAGAACAATAATAAGGTAAAAATAACAAAGTATTTCAGTTCTATAGTTTTTGAGTTTTTGCTACGAGTTTAAAACTGTAAAACTGAAATACTTTGTTATGTTTACCCTATTAAAATCGAGTTCTACCAAGTAAATGCCAAATCAATTAACTAACTAACAGAACAAATATATTTTGATAATCATAGGATTCTGTCAAATATCTTTTTTTAATTTAACAATATTTGAGCGTATTACTTGCAAGCCCGGCTTATTCAAAATTTGTTGAAACATTAACCATTATTGTAATTTAGTGGATAAAAATATTTTTTGAAAGTATTTTTAGAAATCAGTCACAAACATGGCTTGACAACATCCAAAATATCATTCCAAAGTAATGTTAGACTAAAAATACTTTTAAAATGTACATTGTTTTTTAAAATAAAATTCAAATTTTATTTTTTAAACACCTTCAGTCGAAATCTTAAATTAAATTTTGGAATAAGCCGTGTTTGCAAGAAATACCCTCATTTGTGATCTTGGACATTGGTGTGTGTGATTTCTTCTGCCATCGAACTGATCTCAAGTATTAGAATAAGATAATTTGTTTTTTCGAATGATTTTGACAACAAATAAGTTTTGTTTATCTATCAAAAATTAGGTCTTTGCATTTAATCATAATTGAGCTCTCGAGGAGTGAAGTGAGCATAGCGGTAAAATGATACAATTTTTATATTAGACTTTTAACGTCTAACGTACAATCTCGTCTTTATTTGGTGTTTTGGTGGATTTCATATTTTTAGTAATGTAGAGCGTATTTACTGTGCTCAACACTTTAAGACGCGCAGAACATTGTAACGCATCTTTCTAGTGCTTTCCTACAACTCTAGTTGACTCATTTCACCTCCCAAGGGCTCATATTGTAGTAATTGTATGACAGTGTATTAAAGTATTTTTTAAAAATATAGTAATTATCTACAGTTAACAAAAACAATTGTGGGAAAAAAACGTTATCAAAGTGTTGATATATTTTATATTTGATTCCGATATTGTCAAACGATTTATGGTTTGTTTGGAGTCGTTTCTTAGAAATCAGTCAAACGTTTTCTAACGCCTTTGTGAATTTTTAATGGTCGAATTTGTGGATAAACAAATAATTATTAAGGATAATTCTTCCGCACCACCTCCGCAGTATGATATTATGCCTTTCAAAAATAAGTACCTGTACATTATGCTTTCCCTAAGGGGATTGAAGTTAAAACGCTTTCAAAGACGATCCCAAGGCTACTACGAAAAGCTATAAATAGTAAGGGACGCTTTTAAAAGCAGAAAATATTTTTCATAACATATTTAGAATAATTTTATGATAAAATTAATTTAATAAATAAATTAAAAAGACAAATCGAGCTTTATTTGTATGCCTAACGATTGATATGATTTTTTTGCATTCAATCAGTTGTAACATTCTTCAGTATAAACGTATTCGTATTTTAGTAATCAAAACACTTTAGTTTTGAATTTATGATTCTGTGCCATTTTATTTCAATTTCAACGCTATTGGGCGTTTTTCCAGTCCAGGGTGGGGAACTTTTTCATTTCTACAGGCCACATTCATTTATCTGATTCAAAATAAGGCCAATGTAAAGAAAACGTTGACCCTCTTTTTTTCGACTGTCGAATATATAATGGGTTGGTTACGCTCTTTTTCCAAACGCTTGCGTATATTTTTTTGATTAAAGTGAATATTTTGATCAAGTCAATAGGCCGCATCAGAGTAACCAAGAGGCCGCATGCGGCCTTAAGACCGCACGTTCCCTTCCACCGGTCTAGTCTAAAGGTTCCTAAAAGTGGGTCCATTACCCCACTGGGGTGCTGGAGGAAATTGAAAGGACCATGGAATTTTTTTGGGGTCATTTAAATTTTTCAATAAATTATAATGCTGGACTATGTGAAAAGGGAAGTTTTTTAATTATTTAAAAAAATCAATGACATTTTCTGTAATAAATATGTTTTTCTTATTAAATATTAGTGTTTGATCTGACAGTTTATTGTATTGGATTTTGTTGTTTAATCTCGCTACATCAAAAGCATTGAAAAAAATTCTCTCTCTTACGCTCGCATTCAAATATACAGGTTTTTTTCATATCAAAATGAATTTATTTATTTTGATCGAGAATTCCTACGTCATTTCACACTAAGTGATGTCTGTCTAGTTTGATTCAAGTGGTAATACGTACATATAAATACTTGCTATTGTGAGTTCTTACACCAAACATCAGTACTTTACTATGTATAGTATCAATTTTTTAAAGATAAAACCAATTGTAATGCCGGTCACTCTGTTACAAAAACATAAGCTTTATTGTAACTGCTAGCCAGATCCAATACAAACACAACTCTGATGAAACATTATATTTTTGTCTGATATATTAATAAAATGTATTTACTCGTTTTATGTTGAATTGTTTTACAATATGAATGAAACATTTTTTTAAAGGTTTTTCGTTGTAATATAGAAACTATAAAAATCATTTTCTCAATGAAACATCGATATATTAGTTATTCGAACACGTGTTCGTTTTGTTACTTAATAAATAATACAAAGACTTTTATTTATATTGCCTAAATAAACTGATATTGCTATGCAGACACGGTTTTCCTTATAAAGTTATCCTTGGATTTTGTCAAATGACGCATATAGTAATGCAAATGGTCGAATTACATATTGGTCCCGAAAAAAATGGCGATTGGTCCCTTTGTACTACCTTCTTTCACAGTGAGGAACTGCCGAAAAGGTGCGCAATGTATAGCCTTCAGCGCTTTTACGACTCTAAACGTAAAAAGGTTGTACGCAAAGTCGATACATTAGGTGCTGTAATACTTGAAAAGCCTTTTTTTATGCATTAGAAAACGTAAATATTGTACGCATACGTTGTAGTAAGAAGAAAATTTATTTAATGTATCTAAATTAAATTCAAATATTTTAATACTCGTACGGATTCAAAATAATTTTGCGTTTGAATTTAAATATACAATATAATTCACTTTTAGGGATTTCACTATCAATAATTCGTGGGAAAAAAGTATAATTTTAATAAATGTGTTTTTTTTGTGAAAAACACTTAATAATAAAATTAATGATTTAAAAAACAGTTTTTGGAAAACAAAATTGTAATTAAATTAGCAAAGAGACGCTCATACTTCGTGGGGAAAAAGTACAATTTTAATAAATGTGAATGTTTTGTGAAAAACACTAAATAATAAAATTTCAAAAAACAGTTTTCGGAAAAAAAATGTAATTTAATTCGCAAGAAGACGCCTATTAAAAAGTCAACGATGGAATAAATTTTAACAAAGAGGTTTTAAATATTATATTTTACACAGAAAAGATTTCGAACAGCATTAAAAAACTGTATTATTCATCAAACTTTTGACTTAGTATAACTATGTTCATAACTGTTTATATAATAGTATATAAGTAAATTAATTATCATAAAAGAATATGTATTATTCAAATTTATATTTTATTCTTCTTAATGAAAATAATATATTTTATGAAAATCTTTTAAATATAATCTTTTAATTAAAACATTTTTTCTTGTTCTTATTTCTAATTTAATTTAATGAATTAATACTAATTACTCGAATTAAAAGAATACTAATATTTACTCGATCGGTTTTTCTCAATGAGAGCATTTTAAATAAATGAAATTACTCTTCACAATATTTTTTAAGCTTAAAAAACTTATTTTCATATAAGACCAAAATTGAGCAATTTATTTTTAATAATAAAAAAGGAAAGTTGAAAGAAAGTGATTTTGTTTCAAAGTTTATTTTTTATACTAAGGAAACAACGTAATTGATGTTAATATTGTTTTTAATATGTAATCACATCCCAATTAAAACTAAATAAGGATACAGTAAAAGAAAATTTAGCGCAGCGATCATTCAGAGCGGATCCATTAGGTCATACAAAATAAACTAAATGACTGCTATATCAAACGGGCACTAAAGTGAAAAGAAAATAAAAATACGACTGTAAAATCAGAGTAAATGTTAGTGTTTTATTAATGCTGAGCTTTGTTTGACCCGCTCAGCCAGCTAGCTATAGGAATTAATTACAGTTTTTGTCACTGCTGTAAATTCAAAAGGCTTTATAAAAGGCATTAAATTTGTATGCACCGCAGTGAAAAGTATGCATGATATAATAGAAACAGTACCTTTAAGTAAGTAATACCCAACAAATACATTTTTAAGTTATCATATTTTTTAACGTGGTCATGACTTATTACTGATTTGAAAAAGTTGTATTTTAAACGCCATAATAAGATGCTCATAATTGGGGTATCGACTAGAGCAGTCGTGGGGAACCTGAGGCCTTTTGGCTACTCTGATGCGGCCTTAAGACTTAATCGGCCAATTCTGCTAATTTTTGCAAATTCGCAATTGAGATTTTGGATTCAAAAAATTTTGGAAGAGCTAAAAAAAAGTCCCACGCCGTGTAATTTTGGGAAATCCGCAAAATTCTGGGTTTTTGTAATCGAAATGAAATTGTTAGAAAAATCCCATGATTTCAAAATCGCCGAGCAAAAAATTTCTCAATCCCGAATCCCAATTTATACACGATTTTATGTTGATTGTTCAATTGTTATCTTTAATTCCCGGAATTCCGGGATCACAAAAAGTGTCCAGGAATGGATACCCTAGAATCGGCTGCCGAATGGATAACTGTTTATCCGAGTCCTATCATATTAGATTACCAAAACATTTTATAAAATGTCTTTTCGCTATCAATATTTTTTATCATTTAATAACATTATTTGTAGTTCAAAAATTGTATTTTCAATTACTGTTAATTTAATGGCAACTATGCATTCACGTTTTTGTTTATCTTAAATAAATTTTTAGTTGCAATATTACTCTTATTTTTAAAGATAAATTTATTAAATGTAAACATTTTAAAATTCTTTTTCAAAAATAGCAATTTTTATTATATTTTCCACATCAATCAAATGCATCCCAAAGCGTGACGATATAAAAAAAAATCTGATGCAAAATATTCTAAAAGATTTGATATAAATATAAATTTAAACTTAAATTTAAGGTATCATATGTATAAAAAAACACACAAATATAATATAACTCTATATCGTAAAATTGCTTCGAAATCTACTTCAGAGAGCCGTTTTGAAACTGAATATAAACATTCCTGTGTATTTTCTATGAAGATATCTACAACATGTCCTTATTATTTTTTATTGGATTCACAAACCGGGACATTACTTTTGCGGCAGTTCCTGTATATATATTTCCTTCACAACTTTAGTATGCTATATTTCACGACCTCCCGAGAATTCTCTCCTAGAGACGACCTAAAAGTCACTCCCGCGATTAATACGACCATACATTTTTATTACGTTCTGCTATCGGGATAAAATGCTCGCCATTCTTTGTTGCAATTTTATAAAGTGTAAATTTTGAATGAACTTTATAACAGATGACGGAGATATGAACCAATGCATCGTTTATCGTAGCTTTTGCTTTTTACATGGAGCAGCTTGAAACATTGTTGTAATAAAATTTCTCAGATTTTCAATGTAATAAATTAGTTTAAAAGCTTATGAATAATTCTTAGTACATTTGAAAGTTGAAAAAGTCCTAAGCAATCAAATAATAATAAATGTTTTTTTTATGTTATTTTGAGAGAGGTCCATGAATAATTGTTTTCTTGTATGTGAGTGAGAACTGTGAATGTATTACAATTACCAAATACTTAGACATGGCCGCATCCAGCTGCACATTAAAATAGATACCCAGTATAGAAAAAAACTTGATAGACCGAGACTGCTTAATCTTCGGCCAAAAACATAGAGTTATGTGGCCTAAAAAATCATTAATATATTTAATTATATTTGTGATTATATTTTTAGTTGATTTTAGTCCCATATTTACCAATTTTTAACATGTAGATATGCAATCAGAAATAAAAAATATTTTGTAAAAATTATCTTTTTTTTATCCATGTCCACTCCCAATGTGAAGCAAAAGGCGTTCTAATGGAGATATCTAAACAGATTTTTTTTCTACGAGAACTGTTTGTTACTCAGTCGATCAATCTCTCTTTTTCGAAGAGAGTACTTACTACTTTTGTAGAGATATAAGGTTTGAATCGTTCAAATTTAATATTGAAATTCCACCAAGCACCTTCAGTCGAAATCTTAAATGAGAGATATAAGGATTAACTAGTCGCTCTCATAACATCCAGTTATTAAAGGATTGCAAAGGGTGGGAGGGAATTTTTAGACATCACAAACACCCACACCTTCGAACAAAAATCGATAAATCGACCTAAAAAATCCTGTTCTTACTGGGACTCGAACCCTTGAGATCCAGCACGGAAGCCCACAACGCTAACCGCTGTATATAGGACATAGCATAAGACCCGACTTATAATCCCGGAGACAACACATCTTCCTCGAGAGATATATTTTATGAATAATGCGTGCATGACAAAACACATCAAAAGCAAAATTAGAATAAAAAAATTAGATAGATGTATCAAAATCGTCAAATGTGTCATATGCTTTGATTTAATTTTTTAATAGAAAATATTTGCAGCATATTATTCTCATTGTATTTATTTTTTATTGTTTTATGGCCCAAGTTAGTCAAAAGTTTGGACAACAATCCGCTAAACATTCAGCTAGTACATAAATAACTCTGAATGAAAAGATGAAAACATATAAAGTAAGTTTATAATATATAATATTAATGTTTTTGATATCTAGAGTTGATTCCATAGCTTACGTCAGAAAAAATCTTAACTACGGTACAAAACTTGAGATTTTTTGATTAAATTTAAATTAATATTTTACATATTTTGAAACTCAAACAACCTGAACGTTGGTAATTTGTCAACATAAAACCGAAACAAAAATAAAAACCTTCTTCAATCTCGATTAATTTTCATTAAAAAATTTGCACTTAATCAAAAAACCAACATTAAAAATTACCACATTATTCAACAAACTCCAAAGTAAAAGGTTTTTTTCCCGACTAACTTTTGGTTGTTTTTCTTTTGTTAATTCACTTTCCCAAATAAATCTCCCGTCAAAAGTTTCGCCCTAGACTTAAATACCCTGTATTAAGAATAATTTACTTACGCTGATAGCTGATAACATAAATTACTTTACCAAAAATGCTATCGCAGGCTTAGCAATGTAGTATTCAACTTGATGAAATAGTTCAAAATGGAAACAATTATTTATATTGATGTTATCAATATTATTAATGATATTACTATAAAATAATTTCATTGTATTAATTTACTTAAAATATTTATTGCAGCACTCATATTAAATGATTGATAATATTGACCTGGAAATTTATGGATACTTAAGTGTTATATCTTAATTGATGTACTAATTGGTAACGTAAAGTATGGCGTGATTTTAAAGATTTATCATTTATGCTAGTAACAGTTTTATTAAAACTTCTTACAATCACAAAAATATGTTTTTGATATTATAGTAAAAGTATGCGATGTTTCAAGAAGAGATAAGATCAAAGTGTGTGTTGGATTTACTTTTACAACTCTATTTATTGTTCTAGTATTGATAATTAAAGTGAATTTGATTTTCTTTCTTTAAATGCTTTACATTGCACGAACGAAAAAATATTCTACCAATGCCTTAAAAGTCTTCACGGTGTTTTATCCGTGCTAAATATAGTTTTACTTCATGAATTTATTTATAGAAATACTTAGTTTTACATAAAAGATTTTTTTTAAATTCATTTATTTTATTATATAAAATCTAAGGCATCAAAGTAAAGTTAAGCTGCACTCCAGTCAACGCCTAATCTAACCTATGATGCCACTGCATAAATTGTTTTGTATTGAGAGTAGTTAGTAAAAAAAAAAAAAAAACCAAAAATATCTTTGCAAATATTTGGAATATTTGAAAGATAAATTTATGAAAAATGTCTTGAACCCGTAATATCCGACACGGAAGCCAACAACGCTAGCTGCTGCGCCATACGACCCATTTTTTCGATCGATTTCTGATTGTCGTGATGTCTAAAATTCCTTACCGCCCTTTCAACCCTTAAATAACTGGGCGTAGCACGAGGCATTATTAACCCACTAGTCTTTTTATCCCTACTACTCTCATTAGGAAAGGGAGGTTGAGCGACTGAGTATTACATACAGTTCTTGTAGAAATCTTTCTGTTGAGATACCTCCATAAGAAGGCCATATGCTTAACATTGGGAGCGGACTCGGATTAAAAAGATAATATTTATGAAATTTGAATGTTAAATATTATACATTCAAAAACAGTAACCTGTGCACTCAAGATATGATTAAAATCGAATAACAGTTAAAAAATTTAAACAAATATTAACAACAACTCCGCAAAAATAAAAATATATAAAAATAGAATTCGGATCTAAATTCGCATCGTGTAATGTGTATTATACATTTTTTTCTTTCGCAGCATTCTTAGTATTCTTCGTACTTGTGATCCCAATAAATCTCCTTAAAAACGGCTGCCAACTTTAGACTTTTAGAAATTTGTTTCGGGAACTTTGCAAGCATCGTGATTTAAAAACATATGCGTTTCTTTGTACTTCTTATTCAATGCTAAACGTAACGTTTGGTATACATTTGCGAAGTTGTCATATTTATTTGTATTATATTTTTACTAAAATAAAGTTTTTTTAAA
Source organism: Himalopsyche anomala (assembly GCA_031772345.1). Taxonomy (NCBI): domain Eukaryota; kingdom Metazoa; phylum Arthropoda; class Insecta; order Trichoptera; family Rhyacophilidae; genus Himalopsyche; species Himalopsyche anomala. The sequence goes on from CM062829.1 coordinate 25,074,462, forward strand.
TAATATAATTTAAATCTTAAAATTTTAAATACTTGTTTGTGTTGAGTGAATGTCAGCCCAATTTATGATAATAATTATAAAATATTATTTTTCTTTTCTACGTGAAAAAATATTTCACAATAACATAAATTCATCTCAGCAGTCGAATAGTCAACGTCTCTTGCTATTTTTATGGTGCTTAATGGTTTGATTCCCATTCCCGTTAACATTTTATAATTTGATTTTTCAATCGATGTACGGATTAACACAAAATTGTATAAAAAAAAATGCTTCGATCATTTCACGTATTATGCCAACAACAAAGACACGTTTTTCTCCTCTTTCAGAGGCATCTCCAAGCTAAGAAATGTATGGATTTCTGTTTGAGGGCAAGAATATCTGAAAATGTTATGTCTAAAACTTTCACATGCTCAACCTATATTACAACATGAGACTTAGTGAGAACAATTAGTTTGCCACTAGTTTTGTCCTAGCCCTATAAATTGCTACCCAACTCTCTTTTAGTAAAAGAAAGTTTAAAAAACTGAGTTAAAAGTAGTTCTCGTAGATTATGAGTTTCATTCGGAATCGATATACTCCGCATTTTGAGTAAACATTGTTAAATTAAAAATTCAAAATACACCTATGCCTTCGAATGAAAAATTAATAAATATATTGATGTATGACGCTGTCCATAGTTGGATTCAAGCCCGTGTGCACTGTCACCGAAGCCAAACACGTTGAACAATTGTCAAAATTCTCAATGGCATGGATGTCAGTGATTTCTGAAATGTTCTCACACAGATCTGATCCTGAAAAGGGCTGTACTGGAATTATTTAATTAACCAATAGTCCTGTCCTAACATATTCGTTTATGATTTACTCTCTTAGAAAACAGTCACGTTGAGCAACTGAGTAGCTAGCAATTCTCGTAGAAAAAATATTTTACACCAGTTCTACAATAGCTAATAAAGTCTTAATTATTTCCGCTACAAATTAGAAGCGAGGATGATTATAATAAGGAAACAAATTTTCGGTATTATTTATTTATAATTTAAAAACTACCAAAACGTATACATAATAATATGATATCTTTTTGTGTAATGACATTATATTTATAATTATATATTTTATCAGCTTATGTGTTGTTAACAAATAAAATCTAGCAATTTAAAGTAGAATCTGTAAAAGAAAACAAATTAAACAAACTGAAATATAAAAAAGCTTGAACGCACAGTCGAAGCTGCGTCAACGGTCTGCAAAGCATTTAAAGAATCTGATATGAGAAATAGAAGTGCAGAGATGACAAAAATCAATACAAAACTTGGCACTCACGCTGCCTGTATTGGCACTAGATGACCAAATTTCGGTGTACGTGTTTAAAAAATTTGGCTCACTACCCTCAGACTAAGAAAGATTACTTACCTTTGACTTTAAGCATACACGTTTATCGCAAAGACATCAAAGTTTTATCGTCGTTTTTAAAATGGGGTGATTTAATGATGAATTTATACTGAGCTATAAAGAACCGACAATCTTTACTCGATTCATACAAGTTTGTTGTTCCACCACTGCCCGGTATTTGAACGCAGCCGCTGTCACACAGCAACCTTTTGTAAGCCAGTAAAAATAAGCGAATTGATTGGTCTGATACATAGCTACATATAACCGATATTGTTACCATGTTGTGCTAGAAATGTACGAATGTTATACGAAAATTTATATGTAATCTGTACACTAAGTGTACGGCTTGGTGTAAGATTATTTTTTCTCTACGTCGAGTATTAAAAGGTATCAACCAAATTCTATTTCCTATACAGCAAAAATAAATTAATCGAATGAAAGTTGGCCTTAGTAGAAATCAATAATTACTATTTTCGAAATATTACATTTAGTTTCAGGTAAATTATCAACTTTATGTCAAGTATGTTTCAGCTTTGCGTTTTATCACAGTGACTATTTTCTTCTGTGGAGAATATGAAATTCTTATAAATGATCTCGATTCAATTTTACTAAGCAGTCGATTTCACAGAGGGCAGGAATTGAAGCACTAGGAAAGAGGGATTAGTTAGCTGGTAAATCGTTTCAGTGGATGGAAATTGGAATGAATGAAAACCTATTTTTTATTTTAATAGAAAGTCGGATGAAGGTTAATAATTAGTATTGAAATTTAATAAAAAAAATCAACTCGGGACGACAAATATTAACCTTGTAACATATTAGAATGAATTTTTCGCAAACCTCATTGTATACTAACACTCATCGTAGTATACTCGCCGTCACAAATAAAATGCAGGTAAAATACATATTTAAGAGTTTTTTTTGTGGTATTTGATAAAATACAAAGCTAATGAAGATTGTTTTTTATGTTTATAAAATTTGTATATTATAAACAAAAAAGAATCGTGCTTAGTATGTGTTAAATATTTTCTTTTGAAATGATATTTTTTAAGCTATTGAAAATTGTTTAATTTAAGAAATAAAATGTGCTTTTTTACTTCTGCATTTTATAGTATTGAGTATTTGAAGAAAGGAAAATTCGCAACAGCTATTATTTTGTCACTTCTACGATTTCATGCCATTCGTTCTTCTACTTTGTCTGTGCCTATAAACAAAACAGTACCGCAAAATCTTAAATCCAATCGACTAGACAATGATGTTTTATGTAATAAATTTAATCTGACATTCCATGTACTATGCTAATGTTTTTGCCATGAATAAATCATTTTTAGTGAGTACAAATAAAGTTTTCGGGCACATCGTGGTAATTAAGTATCCCCAGACAATTATTACCAAAATTAACAAGTAGCGCTGTACTCCATCTTGATTTTACAAAAGCGTCCAGACAAATTACAATAAAAAATGGCCTCTACTCTGACTGGCTGCAAAATAAATAGAAAAAATACCGAAATCGTTTTAATTAGCTGGGGCTGGGGTTAACTTTTTTCAACCGAGTCTGCGGTGAGTATTTTTATTTTTACTTTCAACATCTTCTTAAACTACGAAGCAATTTGAAGTGCGATCGTTGAAAACTATTTTTATTCGTTTTAAAAGAGTGATTAATGAATATTTGTATTTTTTTATTCTGAATAATTGTTGAAGAGATATCCAACGGCTTAAACACGCAACGGTTCATTTCTCATGACAAAGCGAAGTGTTTTTGCGATTTTTTAAAAAGTTTTGTGGTGTTACCTTAAGTGCGATTGATTATCGAGATTGAATTTATTAGGCAGGATTAGGATAGAAAGTAATTTTTGAATTCCACGAAAATCTTTCAACATATTTAAGTATTACATCATCTTCATCTCTGAAAACATTGCTTTTTTAAAAATTCTTTTTTTTAATATTATTTATATGCATTTAGTTTGTGGAACAAATTTAATGGTCAGAATTAAAATCAATTTTTGGTCAGAATAAAAATAGTATATGGTCAGAATATGTAATATTAATTTTGGTTAAGTTAGGTTAGGTAAGGTTAGGTTTTTTTTTTAATTTCATTTAAATTATGTCTTTTTATTCTGACCAATAGAATATAAATTCTGTCCGGAAAAATACGAGCCTTAAGTTTGTTATTTGAACAGTTTAATGCACTTACTAGGTTTTATTATCAATAAATATTATAATCTGGTATCTTTAAAAAGCTGTTATATTTGACAAATCTGTCGAGGGTATTCAAGATACAATGGATAAACTGCAGAGCAACTCGTATCGCATCGGTCTTAAAATCAATGCGAGTAAAACCAATGTACTCTGCAACAGTGCCTGTCCGGACCCACACTACCCTTTGAAGAGCGCCGGTCAAAACATCGAAAGAGTCGACGGTTTCAGGTACCTGGGGGTACACATCACGGGGGATGGCAATCCGTGTAAAGAGCTCGCGATCCGATTAGGGATAGCTGGAGCAACCTTTAACTCAATGCGGAAAGTCTGGGATTCACGGCTGTACTCGGTCAGAACCAAGTGCCTCCTGTTCAACGCATGTATCTTGACAGTGCAGCTTTACGGTTACGAATCATGGCACCTTACAAAAGCGCAGAGTAACCGTATACTGTGTTTCGAAAACAGATGCCTGCGGCGAATGCTTGGAGTGAAATGGTCTGACTTTGTCAGGAATACGGAAATTAGAGAGCGGACTAACCAGCCTCTAATTACGTCCAAAATAAAGAAGCGGCGGTGGTCCTGGCTTGGACACGTGTTAAGTATGCCTCAAGAGAGCCTGAACCCTGCCTGTCTCTTCTTCCAACCGGATGGATACCGGCGTCGTGGAAGGCCACTGATGACCATTCTCAGGATGTACTCAGCGGAGTTGCGGGACGCTGGGATGACCTGGGAGGAAGCAAGGAGACTGGCTGGAGATAGAGAGTCATGGAGGAACTTCGTGGTGACCACATGCTCCGTATAGGGAGCGGATATGGAATAATAATAAAAAAAAAACTTTAAAAAGCAGGCAAAATTTTAATTGTAACATTTTAACTAATGAGAGTTGTCAAAATGGTGGAAAAACACCTTTTTATAGCTTCTAAAAATAATTTTGCTTTAGATGTTTAATTGTTTCATTAATTTTAAAAATAATTTAAATTACTGTTTTTATATTCAAGTAAACAAACTATATTTTAATATTTAAGATCTAGATGTTTGCAAGAACATGTTCAATTTAATTCACGAATAAATTTGAAGAGACAGAATAAAACGTTAAGACAAACTACTCTGCATTCTGAAAGATAAACCTCGTGGTTGAAAAACAAAATAATATTTTATTGTAAAAAATAATTTTGAATTAACGTTTTACAATATATTTAAATGAGACGCGAGAAGTTTATTCAAATTAATATTGGTAACTTCAACATGGTTAAAATAAATTGAACTCTTTTAAAAGGAAAATTTATTTTGCCGAGTCACGTACAAAATATTTGTAAATTTATTTTCAAAAATACATATTAAATTCAGTTACTTTAAAACCACTGGGGGATATAGACATCTATATTGTTAGATGAACTTTTATGTTTGAAGTGTAACGCGGTTGAATTTCAGCGTCTTGGAATCTTGAATGTTTTGTCCGGTGATGTTTTAATCTACAAGAAAAACAGACCAAATATTTAAATCCTGTTGATAAGATTGGTATGGGAATAAAATATACTATTTTTTTTAATGCTCGTTTTCTTTCAGTTCTGTGTGTCCAGGATAATATATTTTTTTAATGAATACCTAAACATGTTTTTGCTTCTTAATGCTTCTTTTGGCTTAGTTTTAAGCTCAACCAATAACGTTGAACCCTCAATGTACGGTGATGGAAACTTAGTTACCTGAGTAAAATCTTTAATTCTTTTTTGTCTTTATAAACTTTTCATATTTTGATTTTTGTCTTTAGCCCCGTATTTTTTTACCATGTCCGCTCCCAATGTGAAGCATATGTACTCCTAATGCAGTTTATCTCAACATAAGTTTTTCTACGAGAATTGATTGTTACTTAGTTGCTCAACCTCTCTTTTTCCAAAGAGAGTAGGAATAGGAAGATGGGGCTAGTATATTACTAGTGGTTATCTAATTCTCGATATGTCCCGTTCTCGATATGCCCCGTTTATGTGATAGTATGGGTGGGAGGGGGTAATTCAAGACATCACATATATCCATGCCTTCGAACAGAAATTCATAAATCGATTGAAAAATCAATTTATGAAACTGTCCATACTGGGATTTGAGTCCGTGACCTTCGTAACCGAAGTCAACGATGTTGACCACTTGACCACATAGGCGGCCTAAAGTAACCTCGTATTCTATAAGGTGTTATATAATCTAATAGGCTTGAAATGTAATGCCAACATCTTCATTTACTAATAATTAATAATTATAAATGAAGATTAAAAGTCAAAGAATAACTTTTGCCGAAAAAAAAGTATTGGATTGGCACAGTATCTTGAAATAAAATAAAACTTCTAAGCACCGCCTTCATCATTCTCTAAGGTACACCAGTTGACTCTGACAAGAAAAAAAAATACAAGAAACAAAAGAGACAGTTTTTTAATTTTTTTTCTGTTGCTGAATAGAAATACAAGTTGAGAAAGACAATAAGTTGGAAAAAAGGAAGTGCATTCATTTTTATCTAATTAGTATTCCAAAGCGTAGCTGCACTAAGCGCTTAACAAAAACGTGGAAAATGTTTTTATTGCATTCAAGTGCAATTAATGGGTTTATAGAAAGTTTTAAAAAAACTATTATACTAAAATAAAGCACAATTATATAACTGCATAGATGTATAAAAAACTTCAAGGTATCATTACGTTTATTGACAATTAAAATTATTACAAATATTCTATGTTTACTATCACCCCTCGCTAGGTATTGAGCTAGATTACTCTATAAAACAAGCCTTAGAAAAATATGGATAGTATTTTAGAAAAAAAAACTGTTTATTTAAAAATGTATGTTTTGAATATAAAACAAACAGTATTACGCATTCTCACTATCATAAAAAAATAATTAAGCGGTCAAAAAAAAAAATTCAAAATCAATACAGTATTGTAAATATTTTTTGTCGCTCTCAAAATTAATTATATTATAGGCATCTCGGCAGTTAGTCGTCTTGTTTTAAGAAGGTAAAAATTAAACTAAAAAATAACAAGCAGTAAGATTATCTTCTTTTCTGTGACTGTCTTTCAGGATCGCGGATGGGTGGAAATGAATCTAAAAATTACAGTCATTCATTACTTTGTACATACATCTTTAAATAAATACAAAAATAATTGTTTGTAAGAAGGCATACGAAAATGTTATCCTGTGGACACCATGATTAACTCTCGCGGCTCGGAGACTAGAAAAATACTTCTCTGCCGATGGGGGTCTTTTAGGGACCCCAGTGGTTTCCTCATTATTGACCTTATTCTTATGAATTTCAAAAAAATAAACAGTCTTAGACCTTTAAAATATCTCTCTGCATCATTCCTAATACATTTTTTTATAAAAATCCGTGTTTTTTTTAAATAAATATTCATATTTTAAGTTGCACGTAAAATATACGTCATTTCAGTGCAAATGTTAATGTGCTACTGACGCGCATCTGTTAAGCGGGCACTTATCTCATATCTTATCGTATTTAAACTACAAAAGGTCCAAAAAACTATGATATAAGAATACTTTAATTATAAACATTGTATCACCCATATTAAAATAGATATTTAAGAAAATGTGGGTATTGGGGTCGCATTTCTTGAGCTTAGAACCGTGAAAGTTAAATAAAGCATTCAAATAATATCTCTAGTCACTCGGTTATATTAATCAAACGGTGATTACAGGGTACAATGTATATTTTGACATAGTTGAGAAACATTTTAAAACTATAAATGTTACAAAAAATACTGTTGGGTTAGGTTTTATTATTTAAGTCATTTAAAAGTGAAATGATATATTCTTGTACAGCCGTCACACGTGTTACGTACAAAAAAATAAATCCTTCCGATGAATTTGGCCGTTACTCGGAGTTTTTTTAACATTTGAGTATTTAAAAAAAAATAGTTTGATTGGTAGTAATATACGTTTTTCCTCTTTGAGAAACATGCTCAGATTAACCTTATTGTATTTTTTTAGTATTCAAAACGTAACATTTTTTTTCCTTAATTATAAATGACACAAATATGAAGAATGACTTTCTTCGTTTTACTGGGGTTAAGAAGAAGCCTAGAAAAAAGATTTTCATACCATAAATAATATCAATTATTATTTTAAAGTATAAATCTTTGTGTTATTTGAATAATAAAATGCTAAAAAAACATACCTAAATTCACACGAATGGCTTTAGATTGTGGTTTATTGATTTACCAAAAAGAAAAAAGATACATTTAATCTATTTGCGGTTTGGTTTTATTAGTCTATCTATTTTCTTCTTCGAGATTATCTCAAATTCTGTCTTGCATCATACCTTAAACTTTACCAAAATATGACGTTAAACAAACAAAATTTTCCTCTTTATTCAAGAAATCAACTAAAAATGCATTTAAATATCGCTGCAAAACATTTTTGTCTAATTTATGACGCCGCAAAAGTTTTTCTTTTCTTCTCATTTAAATAATTTTGATCATAGTCCTGGGCTCGAGCTTCATTTTACTGTTTTCAATTTCCCTCCGGTAACTTTTCCGTCTTCACTTTCGTTCATTTGCCTTTACGCCAACGCTCTCGTAATATTTTTCTCTCAACACTTACTTATTCAGACATGGGCAACTGTTTCTCAAGAACAATTTTGTGAAAGTTATCTGGAATTAATTGAAGTAGAGTAGATATTTAAATTTCTGTACAGTTTATATTATGATATGCCACAATTATATCTTGTATATTTTGTTCCAGCATTACTTCATTCATTTTTTCTTAAACTGAATTGACATTTTTCACTGTTACAAAACCACATAAGCATCTACTAAAAATGATAAGGTCTTTGAATTTTTCCAAAAAATGTATTTTGTTATTTCAATGGTGTATTTTCAAAAATTTTCATCACCTGGGTTAATACAACATTTTTATAAAAATAATTCAGACAAAGTAGACAAAAATAAGCACATACAATTTCGATCTTCGATCTCCAATCAATATCGAATTAAGAGCGCATATATATTAGCAAATCCGTATGATTTCTGATGACCAACAAAACATGCCAAAATAAATCATGTATGAATAATATTTTAGTTTTCTAATGCAATAATTTTCAAAATAAAACGTGCAAATGTTGCAAAAATATTTTCTTATATTATTTAAATCATTTGACATTAGAATACGTTGACAAAAACTGTTTTTTTGTAATTTTATCATAACAAATAAATAAAAACGACAGCTTTTGGCTATGGTAAATTGATCGTGTTTTCTATGTTTATGGTCAGAAAAATGTTTTAATTATAATTTAGCTTTAACTGAATAAAAAAACTTTTAGGCACGAGAACCGTCACACACGTACACCCTTACAATAATGTATGTATACAATATTTTCGTACAGTTTGAGATAAAATAATGACGTTCATAATAATTGCGTGGATTGATGATCAATGATTTTTTATATTGTTAAAAAATGTTATTTTAATAGATTTAAAATATAATTACATGTAACAACCCCTTTTCAAAATATTTCTGAATAACGAGGCACATAAAGATGCGGCATCCCTGTATTAAACTGTTTTTTTATGATAATTTAATTTCGCAGAATTATACGCATATCGCCTCTTTACCGCGGGGCGACTGAAAAAAGACTGGTGGGATGGGGTAGTGATGGGGGGTTGCGCTATCCAATTTTTAACACTGTTGACAAATGGCCGATTCATCCGCTAAGATGTAAGAGAGATAAGTGAAAGGTGGGAATGTAATTATTTAAACAGGACGAAGATTATATCTCCGATCGCAAAGGTGATTGTATGCTCAAAGGAATAAAAATAACTCTGAATATTTCAAGGATTTTAATTTACAGTCGGGCGGAATTCATTTTGAGATTTTTTCAAGTCAAAGATGTTCGTCAATAAGTAACGTCATAGGTCGTTGGAAGCTGTTCAAATCTTAGTAGCAATTTAATTTGTAAAAATATTTTTTTTTTTTATCACGCGTCCAAAGATTACGTTAAATTTGACGGAAAAGATTCCAAATTATTGTACATTATAAAATACTAAAAACAAATTATAAAAAAATCAATTAGTGGAACATATTTCCTAATTAAATGATGAATATGAGTATGACGATTCCTATTAAATGATAAAAAATATATTGATTTCTTTATAATAAAATAAATAAACGACAAGTATAATTAATTATTTAATCTTTATTTATGTTAACTAGTTGAATGATTGTTATAATACGTATTAAGAATATCACTGAAAGTGATAACTTTTATATGTTTTTATAACATTAAATAAATTATTATTTGATATGTGAATAAATAAAATCACTTTTTATTTATATTTTATACACATAAGTGCATGGTTAAAAGATCCCGTGCAGCACTCTAAGGAGTAAATTCGTTCATTTTTTTCTTAATCTTAAATGTGTAATGGAAGGCGGTCGTGAAACAGCAAATGCATACATAAAGTAGGTTGTAGTGGAACACTCAACAGCCAATTTAAATATTGTTTATAAGACTCTTAGATTTGCGTAAGCTAAGATTTTAATTGGTAAATAACCCAGAACGAAAGTTAAATTTCTTTACTTTCAATCAAATAAAATTGCGTTTGATCGCTTGATTTTCATAGGTTTTAATAAAAAACTAGGCCCATAATTCTTTATTTTTGGAATCCATTTAAAATACCATTTGTACACTTATAATTTAAAAATATAAATATCACATATCTAACCTTGAAAATTGATAAATAATAATAATTAACATCTGCTTAACAAAATAGTTTTATTTAATATTTATTGCATACTATTTTTTTAAAATTAGTTATTCGTTTGAATCGTCTTGCGTTATTATTTAATAATGTAAACTTTATTACCTTACTTTACTAAAATCTTACAAATACTTAATAAAAAAAAAATATTATGGTGTTTATTTAGAAATAATATTTTATAAAATAAGCCTTGATAAATTTCTGAAAAAAATGTAATTAACAGGTCACAACGTCTGTATTATCATTTATACTATAAATATTTTCAGTTCATTCAAAGGAAAATATAAAATAAAGTGTTCGCTAATTAAAATAATATTTTAGAAAGGAATGTTCTCTTAAAATGTCTTGTAATATCATCACAGTTAAAAAGAGTTCATGGCGTATCTCTTTGAACGTTTAAAAGTCCGATTAATTCTCGCTTCGTTGTACCTAAATTAACTTAAACAATGATTTTTGCTTCCTTGCCAAATTGCAAACGCTTTCTTTACTCACGATTTGTGTGGAACTTACCTTTGCAGACTCAAGGTGTTACAACCCGCAGCACAGTATCTCAATATTTTATACAATTATTTATTTTATAATAATATCTCTTTATTGATTATTTTAAATATTTCATATCACCACTAAACAAATCTTCCACCTTTTATCAGATCTCAAAAACGACGTGTTGAAAAAGTAACTAACTTACTACTAACTGTCAAATGCATGATTTCCTACTTTAAAAAATATATATTTTCAATGACAATGAATGAGTTTTGTTTTTATATATTTTTATCATAGTCAATTCACATAATTTCCTCTCCTCCCATCCTTCTTTAATAGCTGGTGTAGCAACAGCGATTAATCAACCACTAGTCCTGTTATTTCCCTACTACTCACTTTGAAAAAAAGTGAGGTTGAGCGACTAAGTAACAAACAGTTCTCGTAGAAAAAACTTTTGTAGGGACACCACTATTAGGAGGCCATATGTTCCACATTGGTAGCGGACATGGATAAAAAATATCAGACTCAAAACTCACTCTTAAAAAAACACCTAGGCACTAGAGACATTAAACATGATTAAACAAGTTAATAAAAAGGCAACACTAAGAATACACAATCAACTATACAATACAGAATTAAACTACTCAATGCCATCTATTATCATGGACCATTTTTTTTTTGTTAAAATTGTATAAAAAACAGTTGAAAGTTAATTACTGCCAAAACTCCAGCTTCCTCTGTTCGAATAAAGATTATAATGGTTTAGGAAGTCTACACAAGACTTATTTTGATACAATAATATAAAGGATAAATATGTATTATATCATTGGGTAAAAGAACAAATGTTAAAATCTATTTCTGTTTTGCGGAAAAGCATAAACAAATGTTTGTACTTTTCGCAGTCATCTATGCATTTAATGGTTAATTTATTCTTTATTCCCTTTATTATTCACAACCGATATAATCAACTCAACAGCAGTTTTCTTAATACTAATTTTTTTAGAAAATTTTCAGAAGGTGTCATAAATAATATGATCTTAATTATGGATTCAACTGTTGAAAATGTATTCGGTCTGTATTTATCTTATTACAATTATGTAAACGTCATCAGAAAAGATTTTTATACTGTGAGATGCTAACTATAAGAAAAGTTTTAAATGTCAATGCTTTTCTCTCGCGGCTCAGAGACTAGAAAAATACTTCTCTGCCGATGGGGGTAGTTAAGGGACCCCAGTGATTTCCTCATTATTGGCCTTATTCTTATGAATTTCAAAAAAAAATAAGGGCTTTAAAATATCTCTTTGCATCATTCCTCATACATTTTTTTATAAAAATCCATGGTTTTTTAATAAACAATCATATTTTAAGTTGCGCGCAAAAAAAACGTCATTCCAATGCAAATATTGATTTGCTACTGATTCGTTCAGCAGCGTTCAGCCCAGTTATCTTACGAACGATCGCTAATAAGCGGGTGCTTATCTCGTTATCGCATTATCGTAAACTACAAAAGGTCCATAAAACTATGATATAAGAATACATTAATTATAAACATTGTATCACCCATATTAAAATATATATTTAAGATAATGTGGGTATTGGGGTCGCATTTCTTAAACTGAGAACCGGGAAAGTTAAAAGTCCTGGGTCTTCTCAAATTAGCATACATACAATAACAAAATTTAAAAAAAACAAGTCAAGATAAACCAAGAAAAACGTGACACAGTTTGTGAATCCGTGCTTGATTTTTTGTCTCTTCGAGGCGAGAATTTCGCGAAACTTCTTGGTGAAATTTTGCGAAATTCAAATTGTTACTTTTCTTCAAAATTCAAATTTTCAATTTAAATTTTAAGCCAAGTGTAGATACTCTGTCAGCGCTCTCAAGTCCTGACATAGGCGGATCCAATTGGTACCACCCCCCTTGAGTGATTTGGGTATATTATCATTGTAATTGAGTAATATTATACTCATATTTTAACCCTGTTAATTTATTATTTCTGACGTAGTATCTATATGCGATACTGTTGTGCTATATATGTATTCCGCTTTTATTTAATTTTATTTATATCATATTCAAGAATTTAAAATTTATTTGTCAAATATGTTTTAAAAAAAAATCATTCATGTTTTGCTTTAGAAAAGATCAAAGCATAATTTTACGTTAGACGTGTTAACAATAGTTTTTGATTTTTTCGTAGTAAAAAAGAAATTATAATTTGTAATTTCTCTTAAAAATATGTATATATATTTTTATATCAAATTTATGAAGCTTTAAGTACCATGGCGCGTTACTGTTAAAGTTCTTTTAGTCTCCTCCATCGCTAATGTTTTGAAAAATTGTATCCTCTTACCATCGTTGCTGACGAAAGGCCGTGATCGCTACAAAGGTAAGAAATCCTTAGTGAAGCCAGTTCATGGAGACCCCATATGCATTCATTTGCAAATCACATTATATTTGCTTCCCCACATACTAGATCCATACATGTACACACACATGCGAATACATACATATACACATACAGTACACAAGGAAGTTAACCAAAGAGAGTAATTTTCATGATGCTAAGTTCATTCTTAAATAATACTGTGACAGTTAATTCTAAGATAAAAATTGTTTTAAATGTTAAATTTATTTTGTCAATAACAGAAAATAGACAGAAAAATGATAGTTGTTTTAATTCTTCTAAAATAAACAAACAAAAAACCAATTTTACTGCGACAAAATGTCACCCCCTTTGAATATTTTATAGAACCGCTAGTGACTTCAAACAACACTCGGTTTTATTAGGTTATATTTATATTTCTCTGAGAGCTTCATTTAAATCTCGGAGATACTACTGGAAGGAAAGTTAAAGGGTAATATAAATTACCTACTAACCAGCTAGGCAAACGATAGTGCTTAAGTATCTGAAGACAATAAGTTTAGTGGTGTGTTTAAGAAATTAAAAATAATAATTTGCGCGTAGTGATTATATTTGCAATAAGCAATTATTGTTTTCATTTAGTGAAGCTTTTTACAAGGGAGGTTACTCTAAAATAACTCGGTTATTCAGTCATGTTTTAATTTTTTTGACAATCATAAAGATGGGGTTGAGAGACAAGCAGTGGCTAATTTATTATTCTTGTTTTACTCTGTTTTAAAGAATGAATGAGGGATTTAGGTATCACAGTCGCTGTACAAATCTATAAATCGATCGAAAACTAAATTTGGTAAGCTATTCATAATTGTATTTGAGAATTTTTCTAGCATATTTTAACTTAATAAATTTAAGTAAATATTCTTCTTATGTTTTTGGTTAAAAACCAAATTAATATTTGTAGCCACATTTCGTATTTTGACCATCATTTATCAACCATAAAAATATGGATTTAAATGTATCTATATATCTTGTGATCGAAGACTGGGTGTTTTTGATGTCAATTCACATTATTTGTTGCCTGCTGTGGCCTAGTTGGTTAGAGCTTGCTCTACCGATCACATTGGTCTGAGTTCGATTCCCGGTCAGATCACAAAGAAATTTTAGAATTATTAAATAAAGTTTTGATGAATGACAGGATGTTTGTGATGTCAATTCACATTATTTTCTTTCCTCCCATACTTCTGATCCTTTAGTAACTGGGTGTAGCAATAGTGATTAGTCAACCACTAGTCCTGTTCTAGCCTTATCCTTCCTTCCCTACTGCTACTCAATTTGAAAAAAAATATGAGGTTGAGCGACTGCGTAACAAATAGTTCTCGTAGAAAAAAAACTTCTGCTGAGATACCTCCATCAGGAAGCCATAAATTCTCTATCGGGAGCGGACATGGATAGAAAAAAATAAAACAATATCTTTCTAATAGTATGTATTTATTTAGTATAAAAGTGATCAAGAACTACATTGAGTGTATATTCACTAATTTATCATGTTAACAAATGTAAATTTTACACCGTGAAAACAAAGCTATTTAGAACAACGTTCACCAGCCTTTTGGACCTTGTGAATTACAAAATTAACACTTTTAAATTACGCAGACCACAAATATGCTTTTTCATATTGCAAGAATGTATTGAATATTTTTTTTCATAACATTAGTCTGTTGGCAACCAGTAAGCAGCTAACGGCTTATTAAATTAAAAATACATCAATCAAAAGTTTATCAATTCTAGAACCTGTGAATGTTGATACAACATAAAAAATATTTTTTAAAAAATCGATTCATCGCGAACAATTTTATTTCGATGTGATGGTTTATATTTATTTTTCCATTTTAAAACTCAATACAGTATTGAAATAATTTTATCAACACTGGGATCCTGGTTTAGATAATATTCAATAATACAAAAACTTAAGAGCGATGATTGTAATTATAAACATATCATTTTGAATTAATTTAATTCTAATATTCTATTAATAGTCGTTAATGTCCGTCCGTCCGTCTGTAAATTGTCCCCGATTTCCCCTTCCCCTCCTCCGCCCCAGCCACGCTGTCAACATTTTTTTATTCATACTAAAGAGATACTTTTTTCGTTTGTATATTATGGTCGCGATTTCGCCTATTCGATGACGTCAAGAAAGACGGTCCCCCTCCCCCCCATCCTGCCCCGCTGTCGTCATTAATTCATTTCTTCATTTTTCTCTGACGTCATGAGTGAATTTTTGAAATCATGACATTTTTATTTTATTATGTGTAATTTACAAGGACTATTTTTGCTACTATGAAAAATAATTGTTAGCAAACTTAAAAATTATACCAAAAATAAAATAATTTACGAAATTTCTGCTTCTAAGAAAAATGGTTGTTAGCAAACTTAAACATTGTTCCAAAAATTAAGTAATTTACAAGGACTATTTTTGCTACTATGAAAAATGGTTGTTAGCAAACTTAAACATTATTCCAAAAATTAAATAATTTACGAGGTCTATTTCTGCTAATAGGAAAAATAATTGTTAGCAAACTTAAACATTATTCCAAAAATTAAGAAATTTACAAGGACTATTTTTGCTACTATGAAAAATGGTTGTTAGCAAACTTAAACATTATTCCAAAAATTCAATAATTTACGAGGTCTATTTCTGCTAATAGGAAAAATAATTGTTAGCAAACTTAAACATTATTCCAAAAATTAGGTAATTTACAAGGACTATTTTTGCTACTATGAAAAATGGTTGTTAGCAAACTTAAACATTATTCCAAAAATTCAATAATTTACGAGGTCTATTTCTGCTAATAGGAAAAATAATTGTTAGCAAACTTAAAAATTATACCAAAAATAAAATAATTTACGAAATTTCTGCTTCTAAGAAAAATGGTTGTTAGCAAACTTAAACATTGTTCCAAAAATTAAGTAATTTACAAGGACTATTTTTGCTACTATGAAAAATGGTTGTTAGCAAACTTAAACATTATTCCAAAAATTAAATAATTTACGAGGTCTATTTCTGCTAATAGGAAATTAATTGTTAGCAAACTTAAACATTATTCCAAAAATTAATTAATTTACAAGGACTATTTTTGCTACTATGAAAAATAATTGTTAGCAAACTTAAAAATTATACCAAAAATAAAATAATTTACGAAATTTCTACTTCTAAGAAAAATGGTTGTTAGCAAACTTAAACATTGTTCCAAAAATTAAGTAATTTACAAGGACTATTGTTGCTACTATGAAAAATGGTTGTTAGCAAACTTAAACATTATTCCAAAAATTAAATAATTTACGAGGTCTATTTCTGCTAATAGGAAAAATAATTGTTAGCAAACTTAAACATTATTCCAAAAATTAAGTAATTTACAAGGACTATTGTTGCTACTATGAAAAATGGTTGTTAGCAAACTTAAACATTATTCCAAAAATTAAATAATTTACGAGGTCTATTTCTGCTAATAGGAAAAATAATTGTTAGCAAACTTAAACATTATTCCAAAAATTAAGTAATTTACAAGGACTATTGTTGCTACTATGAAAAATGGTTGTTAGCAAACTTAAACATTATTCCAAAAATTAAATAATTTACGAGGTCTATTTCTGCTAATAAGAAAAATAATTGTTAGCAAACTTAAACATTATTCCAAAAATTAAGTAATTTACAAGGACTATTTTTGCTACTATGAAAAATGGTTGTTAGCAAACTTAAACATTATTCCAAAAATTAAATAATTTACGAGGTCTATTTCTGCTAATAGGAAAAATAATTGTTAGCAAACTTAAACATTATTCCAAAAATTAAGTAATTTACAAGGACTATTTTTGCTACTATGAAAAATGGTTGTTAGCAAACTTAAACATTATTCCAAAAATTAAATAATTTACGAGGTCTATTTCTGCTAATAGGAAAAATAATTGTTAGCAAACTTAAACATTATTCCAAAAATTAAGTAATTTACAAGGACTATTTTTGCTACTATGAAAAATGGTTGTTAGCAAACTTAAACATTATTCCAAAAATTAAATAATTTAAGAGGTCTATTTCTGCTAATAGGAAAAATAATTGTTAGCAAACTTAAACATTATTCCAAAAATTAAGTAATTTACAAGGACTATTGTTGCTACTATGAAAAATGGTTGTTAGCAAACTTAAACATTATTCCAAAAATTAAGTAATTTACAAGGACTATTGTTGCTATTACGAAAAATAGTTGTTAGCAAACTAGAACATTATTCCAAAAATAAATAATTTACAATTTAAATACTGCAGGGTAGGGTTGTCGATATACGCCCCGAGATATTTCTTTTACTATCAGAATTTCTGGATTATTCAATAAATAGGTTAGTAATTTATTTTTCACGCCAGTAACTTTTCTGACTACTTAAAAATGCAACAAAAATCCCTCCGTTGAGGTCAACGGGCTTACAGCTAGTGTTCTATTGATAAAATAATCTTTGTTCTTTATTTCCACTTTATTTAAAAATGTCAGGACTGGTTTTGCTCGTGGCGAACATTGTCAACTGAAAAGAAATATAATTTAGCAGTCCTATTTATACAAAAACAAATTGAAATGAAAAGGTGTAAGCAACAATTCCTTTCCACCAAGTATTGAAAGCGAACACCCTAAGAGTGATAATATATTCTCTTATTATTCTTATATAAACGGATACTTTCTAACTTAATTCTTTCCAATGTTAAATTATTAAATATCAGTGAAAATCCGTTGGTGGAAAGTAATTATCGCAATAAAACAAAACCATTATCTACCGAATTTATGTCTTGAAAATGGAACTTACAAAACAATTGTAGCTTCCTTATTTAGTAACTTGAAACAATCAAAGTTTTTGTTATTTGTTGTAAACAATCAGCATTTCTGTAGCATTAATAATTTTGACAGTGGTTCTTCCAAAGTTTTAATGAAGTTTATAATGATTAAAATTGCCTTATTCCCATCAAGTTTCTTTATCGCTTCCATCCAACATTTATCCGTTGGATGGCAAAAATATTAAATTCCAAAATGGTTTATATTTTGGAATACTTTTATTTTTCAGCTGACGATTTCTTATCATAATTGAAAACAAGTGTCTCAATAACGAAGGTTTTGAGAAAAAATGTTTGTTTGGGTTTTTGATGAGCTGCTGACATAATGGTAGACGAACGCGTCCACTTCGCTGTGTCAGTGTATCCCAATTCTTCTGCTGTATAAAGAAAAACTAAAAAAAATGCTAAGAGTAATCTAAGGATGCAGATGGAGGGCAGGGTGTACTGATAGTGTGGTAAAATAGGATGTAATTGATGATTTAAACAGGGTCAAGAAATACTGTACTAAAATCTAACAACATTATATGCAATTTGTAACTAATTGCCAATTAAGCGGCATGACGTACCGAAAAATGATATACCTAGTTTTAAAAAAACACAACAATTGATTGTATTCATTGAATTGGCATTCGCTTGGTAATGTTCTATTGTAATAAGGGCTAAAAATACTGAAGTATTTTATATGACGGATGGCTTTTCGGCGTATGCCCTCATCAGAACTATGTTTAAATTTATATTACTAAGCTTTATTTACTAGCTTAGAATATATACACAATACACCCTCTTATCCACTTAAGCAATCTTATATATATTGTAAACTTTAGTATTGTATCTATTAAATTGTCAGTGTTTCTTGAAACGATAACAAATATGCAATTATTCGAAGCAAATTAGCTTTAATTTATGTGATTATTTATAATTTGTTACACGTCTTGTAAGGGTTTAAACAACGGTGGTTGGTTGATATTTGTGTGATCATTAAAGATGTCATTGGCAAAATAGCTATCTCATATATAAAATAATGTTTGTAGAATTAAAATATTTCGCTGTTTTTTCACTTTGATATAACATATTTTTTTATATAAAACTAATATAGTTAGAATTTATTCGTGCGCAACAAGTAAAAAATATTTACGCGTTGACTAAGTAAAAATGAAGGCAAAGTCGTTTATTGTGGTCTTCACTCGTAAAACAGCCTTCGTATTTTATTATTATCATGTGTATAAACATGTAAGTGTGTGGCAAGAATAAATTTGAATATTTATTAGCTATTGTCGAAAATATTTAGAGGCGAAACTGTTTGGTACACCCCCGGGGGTGCTTTATCGGTTTATTGTCGGGGGTGAAAAGCGAAATTGAAAAAAAAACCACACGCGACACTCTCTCGAAAGTATTAAACATTTTTATT
Source organism: Himalopsyche anomala (assembly GCA_031772345.1). Classification (NCBI taxonomy): domain Eukaryota; kingdom Metazoa; phylum Arthropoda; class Insecta; order Trichoptera; family Rhyacophilidae; genus Himalopsyche; species Himalopsyche anomala. The sequence continues at coordinate 25,093,908 of CM062829.1, forward strand.
GTGATGTTTGGATTATATTTAACTCACGCCACTGACGTCAGAGAAAACAACTACCCACACATCTTCTGGATCGTCTCATCAAATATAGACATGCAATATTTTTATGGTCATTGATTTTAACCCTTATCTTCCTCTTTAACAGAATTTTAGAAGGTATATCACGCTATATCGCACAAAAACTGCACCTTCAAAAAAGAGCGCAAGGAGTTTGACAGTCTAGTAAGTAAATTTAATATTGGATATTTTCACTTTAAGAAAATGCAGTTCTAAGACTTTTTTTATACCACCGTTGGCAAATAAAATAAATGTTTCATATCGCAAATAAAAATATTTTTTGTAAACACGTTAGTCGCTTTATATAAATATACGTTTATTTTTTTGTGTAGAAAACATTGTTCGAATGATTATTTATATTAGAAGTAATTTATTAATGTAGCTTAAACTTAAAATAAGCGATATAAATTTCTAGGCCATGATAGTAATATTACAGCTAATATAGAGTCGATGCACATCAAATATAGTATATGTAACCATGGGTACACATAGTCACATAGACCATATTTAATGTGCATCGACGATAGAACAAAAAAGATTCTTTCAATGCGGAAAAAAACAGTTTTATATGTATTAACAACAAACAAAACTGTGAAAAGAAAAACAATTGATTGCTTAAATTTCTTAAGCCAGATCTAAATAAAAACAAAAGATCTTCGTGCACAAGTATCTGAAACACTAATACAAATATGTTTTTTTACCGTCAGTAAAGTTGTTTTTGTGATGACTGACCAATGTCAGTGCCTTTAAAAACTATTTTTATCTTCTCTTTTTATAAATGCCAATTGACTTAATATATTATTATTTGAAACAACTCTAGAACAAATACAGAAAAAAACATACAACAAACAACCAAGTAGAAGATTTAAAATATACTGCCTGGAATTTACCAGACTCATTTGATCTCTGGAGCTTTACCACAGAGGCTGAAAATTATGTAGGAGCATCAATTAAAATTTTGATTTTTAGTAAATTTAAGTCGTTACTAAGTGATTTTAAATCTTAAACGTTGTTTTTATTTTTATTATAATTCGTTTTTACAAAGAATTGACAGTCAACAAACTTACAGTAATTACCAAATTAAAATCACTGTGACCTGTGGACAGCTTGAGCACATTGCTAATACACGGAAATAAAGACGTAAAAAATAAATTGATTTATATATTATGTATATTATGCAGACCCTTGTCAAAAAAATCACATTAATCAACTCACTACCATACCTTAAGCTAATGCGATACTTACATTAAATGAGAACTGAGAATTTCATATTAAAAGACGATACGCCCCTTATCTGAGTTAGTCAGCCCGTAAATGCCATCAATCATCCTGATGAGAGAGATATTATAAAAGCCTACAACAGATGTGAGGTTCTAAACACTTATGTACACTGCTTTGATTAGTGTTCTTAACATTTTCATATCATTGGAGGTTGATGTTAAAACGAAATAGTACATCGTATTGATTGTCAACTGGAAGATTTCTTTATAATTTAAAATAATGCATACCGACTGTAGAAAAGCAAAAGGAAGTAACCAACTATTTTTTAAAAACAGCTTTTTTCGGATAACCACAATATAAACAAATGCCGAATTATTTTCTAAGTATATCTTTTAGTTTGAAAAAAGAAGGGCATGTGAAAATTGCAACCAGAAAAAGGACATAAAATAGGTTTTTCTTACCCTACAACAATGCGAATGCACCCCATAGGTATTCTATGGCAGCGGTCGCCGGTCGGCAAACTTTTTGGGCTCACGGATTACTAAATTCACAATTCTAATCCGGCAGACCACTAACTGAACTTTTGTGTTAAACATTACATATTGAAAAAAAGTGATCAAATGACCACACTTTGCCGACCGCTGCTTTATGGGGTGCATTTGCATTGCAAAGTTTTTTTATTTCAAACATTTGCTAAATACCTAAAATATCTGTAAATCTTACTTAAAATATATATAAATCTGTAGGGATTCTCATGGGTAAATCCATTTTGCAAGCAATTATTTTAAACTTAGTGATACATTTATTACTTATATAAACACAATTCATTTATTTATTGAGCGTCAGTTCAAGTTCATCCGTGCACTTGAACGCCTGAAGATTCCGAAAGGCGAATCCCGGGTCGTTAGTTATAAAATTTGTGTGAATTTACATAGTTTGAACGATTCGAATTTATAATATCCAGTTGATATTATTTAAAATCTACAATGATACATCAATCAATGCAATGCAAATATTACGTAAATTTGTCTGGTGTCATTTTTTATCCCACTGGTCCTTGATCCTAATGTTTTGGTACTCGAGTGTTAAGCAATTTATTAAACTAATATTAGATTAAGTAAAATTTGATTCTTTAAAATTTGTAATGGGTGCGTTACGCCCTTTTTCATTTTCACAGTCAGTATATAAGTATATAATGTAAGTGATGATAAAAAAATCTTCGGTTAATTTTTGCGGCTTTTGATATTCGAGTTAAGTAAGATTATTAATACTTTTCTAGTGCTACTTCCAAGAAAGACCGTAATTCAAAATTCTTGAGATTCTTGTTACATGTCTGTAAGCCGATCGTCTTAAAATCTATGAAGAAAATTTATTTCATGTAAGAAATTTTATTAAAAGTTTATTTTCTTAGTGTATTTAATTGTAAAAAATCATCGATTTTTTTGTTATGCAGCTTTTCCCTTGTGATATGAGTATAATAATGTTTTAAAGTTTTAAAAAAATCTCATTTCGGTTTTGGGTACTTTTTTGTTCGTTGCAAAATTGTGTGTTGGTTTCGTATGACGACAATACTTTTTTTAAAATATAATATGCAGCAAACTCTCAAAAAAAGATTTTAAAAAACCGCAGTAAATTTATCAAATAACTCCGGTTTACAATCCTGGGTAAAATAGTTGGTGGCTTGGCGCTATTTTTCATCTGGTATAGCGAGATTTTATCAATCAATTGTGAATTAATTGAATCGAAACTACGATATATGCCGATAATTATTGCGGTCAGTTTGAGAAAGGAATAAATGTTTGTTTTAGAAAGAGAAAACATGTTTAATGAAAAATCATATATTTTAAAAACACTAGTTCAGATCTATAAATATGAATTGCAGCCCATACAAAACATGTGCTCTACAAAACTATTACATATGAAATTTAGAGCTACTGCAGATTTCAGATTTCGCAGACACACGGTTACTCGTACAACTGCAATATTATAATGGTCATGTACTGAATGGCGTCGCGTTACCCTGAATGCACTATGAAATATCCCTGTATCACTTTTAGAATTCCAAATATTCAGAAATCTATGAATAATTCTATTGACATTCATTATGTAGAAGTAATTGTATACAAAATAGTTATGCCATCTTTTCAATTTCCGATCACACAAAGTTACAATAGCAATACAATTAAGTATTTTTTATTTCTCTTTGGTGAGTTTATTTTTTGAGAAATCTTTCGTGTAAAAATGTTTGCTTAATATTATTCAAATATTGACAGCAGTCTGTCAATTTTAAAATATTGTTAATATAACACAGACGCGGAAACGGAACAAAAGCGGACCGTACTATAATAAGGTTGTGCGTCGTATCGCTTCCGTTCCACTAGTGTGCTAATGGCGTGAGAGTTTGTTTTCTTTCTCTCCTTCCTGTAAATCCTTATAATCATTCTCTATGAAAGAATACACGTTGATTAATGCCACCTGCGTGGTTACGTATTCAACGTCGTTGGCTTTAGTTATGGAAGTTATGGGTTTGAATCCCATTATGGAAAGGTTTCATATATTGATTTCTTTCAAAAGACATGGATGCTCGTGATCAAAAGTGAGTAACAAGCGGTTCTCGTATAATGACCACTGTTAAGATAAACTCCACTAGGAAACCATAATATACTCTACACTAAGAGCTTACACAGTAGAAAAGAGTATTTACTATCAAATCAAAAAATCCTGTTGCTTTGTTGTATAAATAAGTGTTATGTCATATTTAAACTACTCTAACTTAAGTAGTAGCTTGAGAGAGATATAGACTCACTTATGTATATATCATTTGAATTCTAGATGTGACAGTTGGTGTATGCAGAAAGAGAGCATTCAAAAAATAAAAAATCTGAAAACTCGTGTCATCTCAACTCGTTATAGGTGGAACGACACTTTGCGAGGAAACTTTCTCGAGATTTTGCACTTTGTAAAGAAAAATAAAAGTTTTCAAACATAAAAAATGTTTTATCTTGAAAATCCATTTATCATAGTTTTGTTGAATATATTATATTATATTAAAAGTTTTTAAGAATATTGGACCTTCACCTCTTACAAAGCTATAGTTTACATACAAAAACTGTGCTTAAAATGAATAATATTATGAATTACACGAGACACCCAACTCTTTTTTACACACGGTCCACTAAAAATAGCAAACACTATATTTTTACATGAAAAAATGAATTAACAAATAACAGATTTCTTAATAACACAAAAATCAACAAAACAAGCCATTAATAACAATCAAATGTCGTCATTAAGCATTGTTAGATACTTTTCTAGCGATGAAATCAATTCACACCCAGTCCTTCATAAACGTGCATGTATATTTTCAAGAAGTGATGAATAGTATCATTCCTTAAATAAAATACTTTTGTTCGAATTAACATATATTATGTTGAAGTTTTTTTTATTGGGTTTTCATTATAAGCTTTTTTATACGATTTTCTATATTATACTAAAATATTGTACTTTAACACAACCATTTCTAGTTAGTTACCTTTGTATTATTACGTGCTTTAAGAGATAATTATTTGTACGGCTTAGAATAAACATCAATGTTAGATATAAAAAAAACGGAACTCAGGTTACCAAGTTATAAAGCTGCAAAAGATGCAAAATATACATATTTTGAATCTTATTGTACTTGTAGTATTTTTTATGTAATTGTATTATATTTTTCCCCATTCTAAGGTTAGGGTTTGTGAAGACATCTTATTTTAATGATATTAATCACAAAAATAGTGGGTATAAAAGGTTTTACTGCAGAATCTGCTTGTTCATTTTTTCTTTATGATATTGACTGATTTTTTGAACATCTGATATTCAAAAAATCATTCAATATCATAAAGAAAAAATGAACAGCACAAACATGTTCAAGACCTTAATTAATCTAAACTTGTTTTGTTGGTATGTATATGATTGCTAAGATAGAGTTCTAATAAGTAGTACTAATAATTTTACAATAAAGTTCAAAGAAATATTGTTTTTATTAAAATATTTTTTATGTTGATAATTTTAAAAGAATACACCTTCAGTTGAGCTATAAATATAACGAGAACATTATTATATTCAGATTCATAGATGTAAATAATTAGAGAATAATATACTAATGAATGAATCGGACGTAAAAATATATTGTGATTGGTAATGTTTAGATTAAAATGACTTTTTGGATTAGTTGTACTCGTTTCATAACACAAAATAGATTTCAAGCAAAAATTCGCGAGGTTGACAATTTAGGTGTGCTTGAAAGCTTGTTGGCCAGGCTTTGGTGATTTTTAATGCCTCTGGTGCAAGCTTTCCCATTGGGGAACTTATCAAAGCAATCTTTTGTTCGTTTCAAAAAGTTTTCGAGAGTTTGCTTCACAGATGACTTTTCAAAAGCTTGCACTGGTTCACTTATTTGTGGACAAAAATTTTGAATCAGTTTTATTTGGAGTTTTCAATTCGCCAGCAGCTACACATTGTTATAAAGTTTTTCAAGAGTACACAGAATTATTTGGTCATTAAATTACTATAAGTAAATAACACTATTTATAATTTAAAAGCATTCGACAGCTACAAAAATGGGATAATAACATATCTTAACTAACAAATAAAGAAACTGTAAAAAAACTTAGTATTATAAATATGTTCGAACATTGCATGTTAACGCAGAAAACTGCTAATGAGAAAGCAGAAAACCATTTTTTTTATTGAATTGGTTTTAAGGTTCAGGATATGGTCCCACACCTCAAATTTAAAAAAAAATCGATATATAACATAATATTAAAGTCTACACATATGTATATACAATATATACAAACTAAAAACTTTGTTAAGTGAATGGTTCTTAAGCATTGGGTACCGCTTAAGTAATGGTAAAATAATCTATTTACGTCCAAGCGTATGTTTTTGTTTTTACTTTTGAAAAAAGGGCAGGCAGTATCAATAAAAATTTAAAATGAAAATCTTTTACAAGAATCATTTCAAAAAAATCTTGAAATAACAATAATAATATGAAAATTTATTCGTAATAATTACATATGTTACGGATTAAACTAATTGACTCCAATACCAGTTATATTATTCTTTAGTTTTATCACAATATGAGATGGAAAGATTTGTATTCAATGGATCAAGAGAAACAATAAGTAGAGGTGAGTAATAGATTATTATTTTTTAAGTGCAAGCAAAAAGGTTTTCAAAGTTTTATTGCAATTGGATGAGCGGTGTGGCAAAGTATAAAGAACGAACAAACAAAGATTCATTTTTTATATATTTGATTGACGTGGTTTGCTTTGTATTTAATTTGCTAGATTTAACTGCTAATATCAGTCAAAAACATAGGTCTTCGATTATAATTTATATATTAAATTAAAAGTTATTTTTACATGAAAAATATTAAATCAGGTATTAAAACTTATTTTACTTTGTCAACTTTAGGCAGTAAAAAGGCCTTCCCAAGTTTTCGGAATACTTTTTACTGCTTTGTTTTCGACTGTCGCGTACGTCCGCTGAAATTTATAGTCAATCCTGCTGCCTGCGGGGTGAATTTTTTGGCCGTTACTTTTACTAGTACATAAATGAATTTTCACTGGGTAATAATGGGCCGGCTGACACTGTTAAGCAATTATCTGTTCACCCAAGGATGTGTCAAACGATTAGCACCAAAACTTTTCAACGTGATTAATTTAAAATAAATAATGAAATTCGAGTACTCGTGTGTACAGTGAAATTCGCCAAAAATGTACAAAAAAACACATGACGTAATGGTAGTTTTGTCTAAATGCTATAGTCAAACACAGGTTAAAGTAAAGATGATTATGTATGTCTTAATACAACTTCGAAAAGCTTTGAAATTTACTGACCACTATCTACATGTATGCTTTACATTTCCATTGAATGAAATTAACCGCTTCAGTACCGTAAGGCCATTGGTGGCCGCTACATACGAACGGCGTGAATACCGTGAGGCCACTGAAGATCACGAATGTAACTTGAAAATATTAAACTATATATATTATTTTATAAGTAAACTTTTAATATTCATAAATTCAGTCCTATTTTTAAAACTATTCAAAAAATATTTAAAAAATGCGGTAGGTATGTGAGTGATTTTTTTTCAGCTTAAAAAATCGTGGTTTTGAAAAGGTTAAAACTAATTATTGCAATTCAGCAAGTCAACGTTCTATTTTTCGGCAAGATCGCTAGAATAGAAGAAATTAAATTTAAAGTTAACAAACAATATTTAAATGTTAATTTAGCTATATACCCGACTTGTAGCGCAGTGGTCAACGTTGTTGGTTTCCATTACGGATATCACATGCTCCAATTCTAGAAAGAACAGTAAATTTATCGATTTCTGTTCGAAAGTATGGATGTTTGTGATGACTACAAATTCTTTTCCACTTTTTTCCAATAGGCGTAATGATACCGGTTAGCTTACCATTTGTTTTGTCCTAGCCATGTCTTTTCAATCAGTGCTATCTTCTAAATAAAAAAAAAGAAGTTGGACAACTAAGTAACAGTCAGTTCTCGTATAAAAACATATTCTTTTGAAATGCATCCGTTAGAAGGCCATATACTCCGCATTGGGAGCGGATATGGATAAAAAAAATAACTCGAACCGACTGTAAATTACCACCCGAGTGTGCCTTTTGTATTTAATAGCTAGATGCATTATTTATTAATTGTTTCATAACATGCATAATTTATTTTGAGCAATTCAAAATAACCTTTCAATAAAAAATTTAAAATGTGCAAACTGTTTGCGATCCATTAAAAATTCAATCTTTTATGGCAACTATGTTTTTATCACTCTTTTTACCAAATAAAAGTTGATTGATGAGAAAATTAAAAGTAACTAACGATTAATTATTTTTCCAGAAAGATTTTTTAGGTGAATTATATTTATGGAGGCGTTTATCATCTCATAAACTTTGATGAAAGTTTGGATATCTCACAGTACACGGCATTTTTGCTTAAATTACATTAAATTTAAGGTTTTTTTTGACAATTTAGGCCTTGAAGATATAAAATAACGAGCCAAAAATCTATTTGGTTAATTAAGGTTGTTTTAAGAATGGATAGTATGTGAAAACTTTTTTATGATAGAAAATCCATAATTTTCCTATAGCATTGAGTAATATGAAGAAAATTTAGTACGGAACGGTTTTTGGACTAGTTATTATTCAAATATAAATTCAATGCCATTAAAATTAATTTACAGAAACCTTTTACCCAAAGGATTACATCCTTTGGGTAAACGTTATTTATAGAGAAACGCCAAAAACATGGTTCACCGGTAAAATAACACGTTTTATTCATAGTCGCATTAAGATGGAAGAACTCTTTACCAGAATGACTCATTAGTAATGGTTAAGGGTTGCACTTTTTTATATTACATCAATAGGCTCTGGTCATGCCTAGCTAATGTTCCGAGTACGTAGCTCATTTTACATTACAGTTTCCATAAGAAAGTGACATAGAGGGATGACGGTTAAATTGTAACATAGGGTGTTGGTACACTCGAGGGTTGAATCAGGAGTCAGAATTAAACTGTATAATTAGATTAATTAAGCTATTGCAGTGATTAATTAAAAAAATAAATTACTGATTTAATAACACCTCACGGAATTTTATATTAATAATTGAAAAAAATCTCTGTCCTTTTTGTAATATTTATAATATTCATTATGTATCTTTCTATTCTGAGTACACTTGGGCCTCGTATAACACGGTTTTATATAACACGGTTGTATAAATTGTGGCATATTTTTCATACAGCACGCTTTATATAATACGGTTTCAATTAAAAAAAAAAATGAACATGTTTGATTTGTACGTCCGTGTAATGTGTCATGACAAATCTTACTGAGCATGTCAAGACTTGTCAATTTCGTTCGTGGCCAGAAGTAGTCTCTGGAGAAAATGTTTTACCACCAATAGAAGATGAATACCAAAGTACAACAAACATTTGGCGTGCTAAAGGCTAAAACCACAAGAAATTCAGAGTCCTTCGATGATGATGAAAACTTACAACCGATCTCGAAAAGGAGTAAAACAATAATAAATAATATGATGCAATGTGTATCTCTTCTTAGACAGTATATATAGCTGAGTAAATGTACGTTTAAAGCATAGTTCTGACGATGGCGTAAGCCGAAATAGCTATCAACCTTTAACTTTTTAAAAAACTGTAGAACTGAAATACTTTGATATTTTACCCTATTAAAATGGAGTTCTACCAAGTAAATGCCAAATCAATAAATAGGAGTAAAACATGTAGAATGTGATAGCGATGATGAATGAATGCTATATTATGTTATTAAAATTTCTTTCAATAGATATGTAAATGTATATTTGTTTATTTTTTTAAACGAAGTACATATATATGTAAACCATCTTCGATATTTTTTTTTGGAACACATTCCCTAATTTTGTATGAACTTCAAACCTTGTATAACACGGATTTGTATTACACGACGTTTTTGTGGAACCATATAACCGTGTTATACGAGGCCCAAGTGTATTCTTATGTATCCAACGTAATATTTTTTGGAAGTCAAATATATTATGTAAAAATACCAGTATTACTATAACTGCCGCCTGTGTGGTCGAGAAGTCAACGTCGTTGGCTTCGGTTACGGAGGTCACGGGTTCGAATCCCAGTACGGACAGTTTTATAAATTGATTTTTCAATCGATTCATGAATTTATGTTCGAAGGCATGGATGTATGTGATGTCTTAAATTTCCCTTTCTCACCCATCCTATCCTATGAACGGGGCGTACCGAGAGCGATTAGCTAAACACTAGTCCTGCCCTATTCATACTTACCTTGGAAAAAGAGAGGTTGAGCAACTGAGTTACAAGCAGTTATTGTATTGTATATACACTTCTGTTGAGATAAACTCCTTTAGGAGTCCATAGTCTCCACATTGGGGCGGGCATGGTTAAAAAAATACTATATATTTTTTTAAAATGGTTTTTTAAACACTTGTTGAATTGATATAAAATTGTTAAATTTAAATCATACATTATTATTTATTTTTCGTAAAAAAAAATATTTGATAAGACAGGGTCATATATTTCGAATACCGTTCAACTTTCTTATGTTCTACATATTGAAAAAAATACTAATATTTTTGATAGATACCATGTTTTAAAGGTAAAAAAAAGTGAATTTTGAATCAATTATTTCCAACATAACCAACAGTTATAGCAAACTGTATGTGAAATAGTTTTTTGAAACATTATTTAATTATCCAGGCGAAGAATTAAAATATATATTAGACTAATTTTTATTAAATTTATCACTACGGATCTGGTAAACAAGATTATTCTACTGCAGGGGTAAAAAGCGTTTAACAACCAAATCTTACGCAAATCAATCAAATGCCCATTACAATAGCAGCTTAAATGAAAGGTTTCACTAATGAATCTATTGTTTTTTGCGAAACTATTTTGTAGCGTAATAACAATGAATGGAAAATATAACAAAACAAGTCGAAAAAAAAATACTTGGACACTGAATTACTGATTAATTAGAGATTTTTGGAATATAATTTACAATCAAAATGTACATATATGTGATAAATACAGTTGAAGAATTGCTAGGAACAGTTTTAACCAATAATAGCTATATCAGTAAGACACATTTGAGTTACATTTTAATCTAAACACACAATTTAAATGTACATTTTAGTGTAATAAATTATAAGTGTATTATTCTTAATTGTCCAAAGTTAATTCGTAAAAAGTGCTACGTTTATAACGACCAAAAAAAATAATTAAGTAATATTGATTAAATATTAATACAATCAACACCAGTATATAAACAAATTTTCGTTCGCTAATATAAGCCTGCCATGATCAAACGTTAATATAAAAAAAAAATGTATCTTCTACATAAAATATTTTATTTATTCAAAGATATTAACTTCAATACTTACTCGAACATTCTTTGTAAATTGGCACATAAGTAAAAGTTAAAATATATTGAATAGTTCTACTTAGTATTAACACGAAAATAATAAATAACCTAAGGTATCGATTGCTAAACAGACTTTTAAATAACATGAAAACCTATTCTTAGAAGAAAGAATACAAAGTGAATAGATATTATTTATTCATTCTACGCAACACAATTTCATTTATAATTTTAGTTCATTATAAATCAATTCGCCTGTTTTATACGCTTAAAGATGTTTATTTTATAAGGTGTTTCCTTAAGCCCAAATCCTAGTTTGTTTGTTTAATTTAATAATTTGATATATCGATAGATTTTTTCTAGATCAAGAGTAATTAGGTATTTCCCTATATTTTAATATTATTTCTTTTCATTAATTGGAAGTAGTGGGAATATAAATCAATAATACTAGAACAAAATCTTTTGAGATGTTTTACAGTTGATAATAAATCGAAAATTCTTAAATTTGTGAGATATTAAAATTAAGTTTGCTCTGTAAAATAAATACCATGGCGTTTTTCTTTTTTTAGAGTGAGCTTCACCTGCAGATTAAATCAGGTAATAAAGTGGTTAAATCTCTTTGAAAATTCTACAAACTTCACTCGATAAGCCTCTATCAGGCTTAGGTACGTAGTTAGTAGATCGGAATCGATTACCTAAAAGTGATTGTTTTTCCCAGTTGAGCAAACATCCAAGTGTATATTTGCTTGGTAGAGAATCGAGTAAAAATGGACCTAGTCTTTATATTTGATGCGGGCGCGCACAAAGTAAGTCATGTCAGTTTCACGTCAAAATGTTCTAATAAATGATTTGTGTTATTTAAGCTGTTAGATAATTTTAACTATCAAGTAACGGGTGGTTAAAGTGGAGAGAAAGGCTTTGCATTAAAGCAAGTACAACATGCTGCGTAAGCTAAATCTAAATTGATATAGTGTGAATTAGCTTTTAGATTTTAGCATATGTTTGTTACTGTGAAAAAATGATAAATGTTACTTCTTATTTACTTTTTAAATAATATTGAAGACACACAATTTTGACGAATGGAAATATTTTTTATCATATACAAAATAATTAATAATTAGTAAATATGTATAATTGTTTTTTTTTTTTTACTTTATTGATTCTTCAATTTTCGTCCAAATATAATAATTAAAACTGAAGTTTCCCAACCGGTGGAGAATTTCCTTACTGATTGGGATGAATTTCAAAGATCCATGGGGGAATCGACGAATTACCATATTATTTTTTTTACCAAAATCTTGATCAATAATTGAACTGAAATTTTTGTCCATTGAAATATGCTTCAGCTATTTTATTATTTCAGAAATTAGTTAGTGAAAAATCATGTCAATACATTTAAAATATTATGTAAATATGTACATACAAACATATAAAAAATAAGTGAGCTTAATACAACGTAGACTTTCTTTTGTAGAGCGGGAATTATATTCGGAAATAGTAAAATGGAGGAACGAAAAAAATATTACTGGGATTTCCTGCCATAGACAAAAAGTAAAGAAAATTCTAAAAATATACTTACTATACTAGTTTTTGTTGTATTGGAATACTTAATATGAAATATTTTATACAATTGTGGATACATATGAAACTTTTATCAAATGACGATACAACTTTATTTTAACACAAAAAAATGTACCGATTTAAAATAAAAACATTTTTTACATGTACCGTTTTTCCCTGTCGAGTTTGCTTCGCAGCGTTTACCCGCGCACTACTTTGTTCCTCAGGCAATGGCCGTTAATCGACTTTCCATCGGGGTATAGTTGATTACTTTTCACAAGAGCATTATAGTCCAGTGTTTGAAAAATCCGCGAACTGTTTTGCTGATGGAATTATCCAGCACGTTATTCTGTAAATAGCATTTAAACTTTATGAAGACCAAAGCGTGTAGCTAGTGTTAAACTATGATTTTATTACACCCCGTTTAAATTCAATTTAGTTTTTATTGATACTTGCAGGATATATTATATTTTTTTGTTATTAAATCTGACGCATTACTGCTTATGATTTTTGGTAGATTTTGTTTAAGTCATTAATGTGCTATGAAAAGTTTTGATGAATTGACAATTGCATAACATAACGAGATGTGATTAGACTAAAAGCTTAGTAAAAAAGCATTATATATTTGTTTCCCATGTTCACTCCCAATGTGAAGCATATAGCTTCCTAATGGAGGTATCTCAACATAAGGTATTCTACGAAAATGTTTGTTACTCAGTCGCTCAACCTCTCTTCTTTCGTCTTTTCTTGTTTTCCATTAAACTGGTTTTGCTGTATACATCATAAGTTACGTTTATTTTATTAATTAAACTTGTTATGAGTTTTTTACTGTATTCGCATTTACTTGGCAGAAATCCTTTGTAATAAGGTAAAATATCAAAGAAATTGTAAAACTAAATATTTTGATATTTTTACCTTATATATGAGTATTTTTTAAGTATTTTTAAAGTTGATTTTTATTTCACTTCTTTTAAAAAGCTTACTAACTTATTTAACATTTAAGCAATCTAAACTTCAATGATTTTTTCAAATTATCTGAAAAATATAATAATTAAATATTCACTTAAACAATTTTTCATTGTGATAATACTGCATAAATTAAGTCAAAAGCGTCCTTAATTACCTTGTAAATAAAAAATAAAAAGCAATACTAGTGCGTAATGATACAAATAATTAAATAGAAATGAATAGAAGCGAGAAAAATCGTCTGATGGTTGGAAAATTTATAAACCCCAAAAACAGAAAACTGTCTGCCGGCCCTTTGTTTTGAAGAAATTTATTGCTCGGCCACAGCCATTGACAGGATTTTAAGGCTTCGAAGCGAAATCGGAAAATTCAGGTGGTAGAACCTTAGCGAGAACAATAATAATTTATTACCATTTATTTTTCAAGCGTACACCTAAATTATATTATTACTCAAAACAAATGTGCACATTTATATCAAGTCAGACGTTGTCAGCTATTTTACCTTGGTTTCATGGTACTTTAAATAGCTTTGATTAAATAGAAAAGATTAGAATCTTGCAAATTTATAGAGCATTGAATATATAATTGTCGCTATAAAAACGCCATTAAATAAATATTAAGTTTAAATATAGACACATTGAAACTTTTTTATCATTTCATACATTTATATCTTTACCTCTCTAATACTAAAAATATAATGTTAAGACTAATTCTTTTATTACTTACAAATGATAATTTTAACAGTCAAATGCTTATGTAAAATCTCGTTGTTTATTTATTAATGTATAAGAATACCTGTAGTGTATTTTTGTTTTTAATCTTACCAAGTCCGGCATGTAATCGTTATGACTGATTATATATCTTATACTGGCAGAAGGTGATAATTCAAAAATGTTTGTTTTGACATAATCGTCATTTTTGATAATATCATAAATATAAGCATATTTATTTAAGAACTATTCATGTTACTTATCGTTCCAAGCACTTCATGAAATTCTTGATTGACAAATTCGATCCACATATTTAAAAGTTATTTATAGTTTTTTTGTCAAAGTAATTTTGAACGAAATCAACTTGACTGTATAGTTGTAAACATACATAAAATATCAATTAATTTGTTTTTTCAGAATTACATTGTGTTAAAATTTATCTATCTGTTATTCTTAACTCAAAACAGCTGGTTTTTGACTTAACGCCTTCTGCTGATATATAGCAACGATATAAACTCCATCCAAACTATTTCAATGTATTTTACAAAGTGAAAATCACTTTATTTTAAGCAGAATTGCTAATTGAATTTGTTTTTTTAATAAAAAAGGAAACACTTGCGTCAGTTGTAAAAAAAAGCTTATCTTTAATGCACAGTTCTTTACAGGTTCCATACACTATAATCTCTAGTTCAATAGTCACTCTATCTACGAAATCTGTCAAAAAACAGATTATTGAGGAAAAGTGCAAACTCTTGCCAGATATTTTTATTATTATGAATATGTTATGAATTTATCATGAATTTCATACGATTAAGTTATATACGTGAAGTGAAAGAATTTCCCGTATATATCTGTACCAGTCAATTCTCATAATAAAACTATTGCAAATAATAATTAGAAACATATGTTATGCTGGCATAACGTAACAGAGGTGACAACAGAATAATAAAAAAACTTTTTTCTGTACATCACATGAATAAAGTTTAAAAAATATTTTAAAAACAAAATATTCTTTATGAATTATTGCTGGTTATTAAACAATCTACGTCGTGTTTTTTCTTTCAAAGAACGTGTCATAATTATGACTTATTTTCATATTTACCACAATAGATGAGACGCCAAATTTCGCTTTGTCCGCATCTCACTAAAGTTCTCCGGCGTTAACTTTCACCTTAAAGTAACGTCCATTATTCGGTCATCAACCCAGTCAAAACAAAAATACCACGGAAGATATATAAAATTAAGATAGAATGCTGTATTTTTTCTTAACTTTTGTAGTGTTATTTTTAAACAAAAACATAGATGTTACTGTCACCAAATGGTTTGAAGTTTTAATTAGAGTAAGAAAAGGTCGCAACCTTGCACAGATCCTGTATATAAGATGGTTTTAATGAATATTATAGAACCATCTATGTATTTATCACAATAAATATATATTACGAGGGCAATACTGTTACCGTCAAGATTATGCCGTATGCTTAATATGACTACACGTCCCGTTTTCACCGGGACAGTCCCGTTTTCAGGCGACGTGTCTTGATGTCCCCAAGCACAGCTTTGAGACACCAAAATTTCCCGTTTTCGAAAAGAGAAAAACTCGCATTAAGCATTAAAAAAAGGAAAATGGAAATCCTGTCAGTACAATCTAGACTTTTCTTAATAATTATTTTTTACTGTATGAAATTTTGAGGTACCTAAAACGGCGCCTTAAAGTACCAGTTTTTTAGGTATCCCTGATTGAAGGGGGGGGGAATAAACGATCATTACGTATAACCCTCAGCGTGACTGTCGTAATTAACGGATTGAAAATGTCGTTTGTAGTATTATGAAAAATCACATTGAAATACTTTACGCAGTACGTTAAAATTTGGCTTACAAAATTTTCTATCTATTAAATGACGGATAAAAAACTGAGAATATCAATAATTTAAAAGTATTGGTTATGCACATTCCTACTGATGGCAGTTAAACGCTTAACGATTCCCAACAACCCAAGAAACATTTTACTTCTTTAAAAATCCGAGACTCAAAGTACTTGAAATTGATCAAAAAAATGCTGAACATACTCTAATAATTCTTCAGCGGTAATGAAACATGGCACCTTAATATGGCTTAGAAAAAACAAGATACTCTTTGAAGTCAGTATAATCAGCAGATTGAAACTATTTTTGTCCTTTTGCCTTTATGAAAATATGTAAAATATAAAAACAAATTTTTATTACATCGATTTTATATAAGAAAACAAAAGTAAGTAAGTGACTGGGGAATTCAAAGAACCTTAAAGTAAACATCACCTACCTGATAAGAATTGAAAAGTTTGTTTACCGAACAATCACAATCCGTTTTCTTAGATGGTTTTAATAAATTGTCGTCTCTTTAAAAACTTTTTACAAACAGAATTTTAGTTTAAGAGTTATTAAGGTAGAATTTGTTTGGAAAGAGATTAAAATACCATAATAGAATTAAATAAGCCAAAGAATAGACATACCGCTTTGAAGCGTTCACATAATTTAAAACAGTATGTGTGAATGAAAAATGATTGTATGTATGAAAGAGTTTAAATTGATTACTGGTTAATTGATTAATAAAAGCAAATATGCAGTTTGATTTTTTTTGAAGTATATACCTTATATTTTAAAGTGTTAATTAAATTTTCATAGCTTCTATGTACACAAGTCGCAGAGTAATTTGCTTTTATATGTGTAATGCACTATAAAATGAAATTTAACGTTGGGGAAAATTAGCACCAGATTTTTTCATTAATGAAAGAAAAATCTAGTAAAAAAAACTATGTAAATTTTATCGTAAAATATCAAAAAAATGATATTTTTTTAATGATTATTACTGACATTAAAACCTTTTTTGTAGTTACGTCCAAATGTAGAATACTTAAGTATTATGTGTTTTAAGAGGAAACTTAAAACTTTATTTACTCTAAATAAATTTTATTTACCATAAAGTAAACAGTAAAGTTATACAAATAAATAAATAGGTCTGATAATAGCGTTTCTCATAAAAGCAAAAGTCGTAATTCTTTTTATTAATTGCTGAATATTTATCAAATTTACTTTAACTGTCGCGGCTCGGAGACTAGAAAAATACTTCTCATGCGATAGGGGTCGTTTAGGGACCCCAGTGGTTTCCTCATTATTGGCCTTATTCTTATGAATTTCAAAAAAAGAAATAGTCTAAGGGCTTTAAAATATCTCTCTGCATCATTCCTTATACATTTTTTTTAATAAATAATCATATTTTAAGTTGCGTGTAAAAAGACGTCATCCCAGCACACATATAAAATTGCAACTGACGAGTTTAGCCCGGCTATCTTACGAACGATCGCTTATCGCGTTATCGCGTATTTATATAAACTACAAAAGGTCCAAAAAACTATGATATAAGAAAACCTTAATTATAAACATTGTATCACCCATATTAAAATAGATATTGAAGAAAATGTGGGTATTTGGGTCGCATTTCTTGAGCTTAGAACCGGAAAAGTTAAGGGTGATCTTTGTCAATACTTGGTGGAAAGGTATTATATTCAAAAATAAATTTACATTTGTTTTAATTTTACTTTTGTTGAAAATTATCAGGACCGGTTTCGCTCATGTCAAGAATTATCAACTGATAAGATAATAACATGTAACAGTGTTATTTATACAAATAAAAATGAATTAACAAAGGTGAAATAAACAATTGATATTGAAAAGACTTTACAAAAATGTACAAAATATGACTTGTTTTTTTTCAATGTGGAGCATATGGCATTCTAATGGAAGAATATCAACATAAATTTTTCTACGAGAACTGATTGTTACTCAGTTGCTCAACCTCTTTTTTTCAAAGAGAGATAGGAAGGATAAGGCTATGACTGGACTAGTAGTTAGCTATTCGCTCTTGCTACACCCAGTTATTAAGGATCGAAAAGGGTGGGAGGGAATTTGTTGACATCACAAACACCCATGCTTTCGAACAGAAATCAATAAATCGATCAAAAAATGCTGTTCGTACTTGGACTCGACCCGGCATTGAAGCCCACCACGTGAATCGCTGCGCTATATGACCCGACATAGAATAATTGACACTAAATTATCTTAAATTGAAATTTTTAATAACTTTTTATTGTAAGGTCACCAGTACTACAAAATCAATACAAATTTGCAAGAAAACACTTCTTTGTGCTTTTTCATGTTTTTAGTGGACAAATTTTAACTTTTTTTTAAGAATAAAAAATATGAAGCAAAGCTGGTAACGTGCTTTTAATTAATATTTTCTTAAAAATACACTAAATTTTTGCAAACTATGAATTTTATTTAAATACTCTTACGCCAAAAATTTAAAAAAAAATGGTTAAGAGTTGCTACAAAAAACTACTAAACTAAATAGTTATAATACGAGTTTGATTGATTAGATATTTAAGTAATATATATTATTAAATTTTTGGCTCTCCATTATTTAAATACTTCAAAAGAACCGGTCACAAGAAAACAGCAACAATTAGATAAGGGTGGATTTCGTTCACGAATGTGGTAGTCTACGTAGTACATTGAACTCATCTCAATTTTAAAGTTTTCTTTTTTATTTTTATTGATGAATTCGTTTTTATTATGAACTTTTATTATTTTTACCTAAAAAATCGCGATTTATTTATAATGCCTAAGAAAAATAAAATACAGTCAATAATTTTTGGAATCGCTTTCTAATTGATTGATTTTACTTTATTTAAAATAAAAAAACCATATATGATGAAACATGTCTTAAAAATAAAAATGCTTTTATTTGTTATCGTTAAATACTTATATCATAAACGGATATAGTTTCAAAATTAACGGATGTATACGATTCATCTATCACTTGTCAAATGTCTTGCTTTATTTTTCCGGATGTCATCATAAGAGAAACTCTTCACATAATTAGTCATTTTTCTTACAAAAACGATTGCTTATATTAATAATACTGGAATACGGTTTTCTTTTAGTATCGTTGATAAAAATAATAATTACCTTACTATGCTATCTTTTTGGAGGCAAAAAAGAAAAACCATTTGTAGAATGATATTATTTTTATACTGTATTAACTGTTTTTTATGTTTTACTGTCATTGCTTTGTAAAATATATTGGTTCTGTAGTTAACTTGTGGCTGACACTTTCATTTTTCTTTAAAAATATCTACAATGACTTAATACAAGCCATTAGAAGTATTTTTTTCATGTAGAAATTCAAGGTTTACGAAGTTAAAATATATTAATAAATTACATCGCATATCCAATAAGACATTCTTTTAAAGTGACTTTCATGAATTCATGTCTAGATAACCAATAGAGAAAACTTACATTACATGTTCCCATTGAATTTATAACAAAAGTAAGATTTACATTGTTATTGTTTTAGAATATAAATATGATGAATTATACGATGGAACATTTAACATACATTTTGAGTATCTTGGAAGTATAAGACCAAATCTTAACAATTTTCAGCACTGCAAAAAAATCTACAACTACTGTCAAACTATTTTGTCAATCTATTATACAAAGTTATTGTCCAAGACAGGAGTAAAATAGAGAAAAAATGTGAGTGAAAAATATTTTTCGTTTTAATCAATTTCAATCGTAAAAAAAATAAAGTAATTGCAATTCAATCATGTTGTGTCACGTTAATTTTCAGAATTCGTTAAAAGACAATTATTTACATTCCACTTTTTTTTAGAGCTCTGACTGTTTTTTTCAATAGTTCCCACTCTTACATTTATTAAAATAATTCATATATAATAAAATAAAATATTTCTTCTGAATAAAAATTTACTTACTCTAAACTAAAATTGTAGTCTTAAACCTTATGTTAAATTTAATTAATTAAAAAATAGATATATTGTACTGGATGTAAATGTGTTATTTGTACAAAAATAAGATAAAACATTATTTGTTAGAGCTTATGAAAAAACAAAACAAAGAAAACCAAATGAGTATGTATAAGAAAAAACAAACTTCTTATTGTTAGTCATACGATAATATATTATGATGTTGATAATAAACAATATTATGATTTATTAAAGGTTTTGCATCAATCTAAGAAGATGAAAAATACTTTCGACTCTCCAAAAGGTTAATAGTACAAGTATTGTATTGTTATAAAAATATTTATTTCAATTATGGCCAAGACATGTTTAGAGTTAAAAGTGAAAACTGTAAACAATCAACAGATACAAGTTTAACTCTTGTAGAACAAATTTTGAATATGTAGCTAAATTCAATACATATCTTGCAGTGATTGTAAGCCAATCAAGTGAGGCATAACTCGATACATCATATAATGAATTTGTTTTCATATTATTAACTTTTCCGGTTCTAAGCTCAAGAAATGCGACCCCAATACCCACATTTTCTTAAATATCTATTTTAATATGGGTGATACAATGTTTATAATTAAGGTATTCTTATATCATAGTTTTTTGGACCTTTTGTAGGTTATATAAATACGCGATAACGCGATAACGAGATAAGCGCCCGCTTATCAGCGATCGTTCGTAAGATAACTGGGCTGAACACGTCAGTTGAAAATTCATATTTGTACTGGAATGACGTCTTTTTTACGCGCAACTTAAAATATGATTATTTATTAAAAAAACACGGATTTTTATTAAAAAAAAAATGTATGAAGAATGACGCAGAGAGATATTTTAAAGCCCTTAGACTATTTTTATTTTTGAAATTCATAAGAATAAGGCCAATAATGAGAAATTCACTGGGGTCCCTAAACGACCCCCCATCGGCAGAGAAGTATTTTTCTAACCTCTGAGCCGCGAGAGTTAACATTTTGTTACGCAAAAAAACACTTGCGAAATAAACTAGGCCCAGTTCGAATTGTTTAAATATATTGCTAATGTCTAAGACCGATGTTTAAGTAAGCGTAATACTATTATCTAGTACTCATAACTAATGTAACAGTAATGAATCAGAATAAACAGTACTTTAAAAAATTAGAAGAGATTCAAACAAACATAGTCCTCTTTGGGTCTCTGGGGAGATCATTGAACATACAGGCAGCACAAGCAACATTTAAAACACCAGTCCGGTATTATATAATCAAGGCGAAAAAAAAAATTGATAAAATAAAAATTATGATAGTGGTTTCGGCTACTTAATAAAATACAAATAAGTACTGTAAAATAGACGAATAATATTTTTTTAATCGTATTATGTAAACATTAACTTGTTAATTTCTTTAGTAATAAAAAAAAAAATTGGACAAAGTTATCTATGCTCTATTGATTACAAAATAGAACGTGTCCACACGAGTGCTTAAACAAATCAAGGCATGTGCAGCCTGAAACATAAAAAAATATATAAATATCATCCCTTTGACCGCAAGTCAGTATTATCCCCAGCAAACACACCTAATCGAGAATATTTGATTTCGTTTATTGGGTTAGGGATCCTCTGTGGCACAAGGCCCGTGAAAAGGTTGTTTGCTTTCAAATTTACCCAACATTTGATCTATAGTAAATTGCTTTTTCATTTGTAATGATTCATTTTTAATATGGACCTGAAAGAAAATCGTCAGCCAACGTGCACGCTAAACACATGTTTACTTAACTATATGAAATTATTTTATTTCTTCTTAATTAAAGAGTCTTTTTCAAGGAGTTTTTGCAATAAAGAGACAAATTTGTGTTTCTATTTAGTTGTGACCTGACCCTTTAAAGCCAGTGGAGGATTTAATTCAAGAGTGCAATAATTACAATTTAAATGCTCTTCTTTAAACGAAATAGTAAACTATCAAATACATATTTAATGATATTAAATGAGCCAAATAAATGATACAATTAAAAACTTCTTTCTCTCCGTTAAGCAGCTGAATGTTACAAATTAAAGAATCATTATTAAAATCAATATTTAATAGAGATTTTTTCAACAAAGAAATATGTAGTTAAAGTTTTGCTCAAAAATCGATTGTTTTCATTTAAAATCCTGCAAAATAGTTAATAGTACATACAATATGATACATATAATTTTCAACTGTTTGTATTTTAAAAATCTTAATACCACTCACAAAGTTTTCTTAAGTATTAAAAAGTAAATGAAAAGCTCTTTTGCAGGATATTTAAGTGAATATACAACCACTTACATACCCTGCGTCGGAATACTCTTCGATAAGTTTTCTCAAAATGGAACCTCATTATACTCGCTAGGTAGGTCATTTATTACGTCTTTAATGAACCGGAAGTAAGGTGCCGTTGGTGTTCCATGACCGCTGAATCTAATATCTTCGGCAAGAAAGCATGATTACATTCTGTGAAGTAGATGCTTTGATAGGGCAGTGTCAATAAAGGCAATATTCTTCAGAGCTTTTTTCATGAAAGTGTTTCTTAGGCATTTATTTCGATTTCTGAAAGAATTTTATACTCAAATATGATTGCGGACCTCGACATGATTTGATTCCTACATCTTACGATGTTGAAATAAAGACTTTGTTTTCAAATACCTATTGATAAACTGTTTTTTTTATGTACAAAATATTTTTAAAAATGTAGTACTCTTAATTAATTACGTGCTTAGTATTTGTATTATACGACCATCGCTTAATATGTAGAGCATTTGAACTACTTATATAAAAACTCAATAAAACGTTTACGAGACGCGTTTTCACGGCCAACTCTCCTTTTAAAGAAAGTAAGCAAAAAAATTCAATCTAAGAAAAATATTAGTTCTTTGTTCCTTCTTCACCCTGTTTCCGGGCTCAGATAGATAATTTGTCATAAAGTTTGCAAACAATGTATTGATTTGAATTTTAATACAAAAAAATATCAAATACTATAGTATATTTTTAAAATATATAATGTGATTATTATCACGGTTAGAACACGTCCTAAAAATCCGTAAAGCTTACCTGCCCATTATAACTACCCCTTGGATTATGACTTCCAGGAAAAATGTCAAACAATAAACATAATTTGTTTTGACATAATATTTAATAGGAATAACCTGAGAAATAAGGAAAAGAACAAATAATTTCGTGATTGTAAAAATCTTTAACGAAGATTATTGTAAAAAATTAAGTTTTAATATAAAAGCATATTTGTATAATATAAACGTAAACGCTTTATTTTTAGTATAAAATACAGTAAATTATTTTAAATTATCTGGATTAAATAAAATTAAAATAAAAAAACAAACTTTAGCTTGGAAGATTTTCATAATTATAATTTTAATAATTGGATGTGATTTCGAATCATCGAACATTTGAACGTTAATAATATGTATTTAACTGTTTAAAGATATTGCGATTTCCTCGGTCGTTTTATGAAATTTCATAAATAAAATTTTTGTTAACCCTCTCTAAAATATTCCATTTATTTCTGAGAAAACTTGATCGTGAAAATATCGTGATATTTGGCATATAAGGCTTTACGTTAAAAGAAATCCCCACCCAAAAGATATTTTTTTCATATCAATTTTTATAAAATAATAATGAACGTTTTATTTGTGATCCCAAATTTCCAAAACAAATATCCATTAGCATCAATATGTTGCCGTACAATTTTGAAAATTCCTCCCTAGGCGCTGTGTGTATTGGAAAACTGTTTGGATTTTCTTTCAAAAGCACATAGCTTCCACTGTTCAATCACCTTTCAATTGTTAGCGGGTCAGTTTTCACGACAACCTTTTCAGGACCGTGAGCCAAGAATTCTTTGTGTGAAACAGTTTTTTCATCACATAATATACATAGTATATTCATTGCTTAAAGATAGCACTGGGCAAAATGCTCTAGGCTATTTTTTTTTGTAAAAGAAAATATTTTGGCAGGGGTTTTTGAATATTCTCAAGAGGATTAAATATTTTAAATCTTTTTTTGTCAACGAAACTTACATCTGGAGTTATATGAAAACAAATAATTTCTCGTTCATTTTCAAAACAAATAAATACACTTAGTTTTATGATATAATATCATGAAGCTTTAATTTTTCACCCGAGTCTCATTCCTCATAATGTTTAATGCGAAGCGAAAAATTACCCTCAATATCAAGATGGGCTCTTTTAGAGCAAATATTAGATTAATCATGGTGTACGCTACTCTAATATTGGCACATGATTACCACAAAGATACAAAGGCTTTCTAGATTGTAAAAAATAATTAAATGCGATAGATATGTAACGCCTCGTGGCATCTGCGCATCTCGTTGCTTCAAAGAGACCTATAATTACTTACTATCCGCGAGTCTGTTCGTGAAATGTCTCAAAAGTTTCACTGCAAGGAAGGCAAACATTATTACCCAACGAAATGTTCTCTTCTAAACGAGATAATATATAAGAACCGTTTTAGGCCTTGAGCAGTATTGCTCGACATCCCTCCGATGAAAAATGATGACGAAGTTATATTATTTCATTATGTATATATGAATGAGTATGTATTTTTATATGTATAGGTTTAGTATATGGAGAGGTATGTAAACTATATTTTGCATATTGTGTCCACGTGATCTGACTTCACTGTGGATTGCTCACCTATGTAAGGACCACACCCTGTAAAAGATTTTTAATTTTCATTACGTAAAGCTTAATACATATAATTTGTGTTGTCAATGTAAAAACAGGGACCTATACATATGTGTATTTTACCAACGAAATCGAGCCAATTTTTTTTAGTGTATTTATATTAATGATACGATATATAGGTATAACGTTTGTGTAAACATTTTTTTGTTGATTATCATACTGTCATTAAAAGAATATTTATATCATAAAAGTATGTCTACATATATAAAAATAAGTTTTAAAAAAATTGAGATAAATTTTTGGCATGAGATTTCTTTCAATTTATGTTTTGAGTGATCTACCTAAAACTAAAACAACAAGATAATAAATTAAATTTTAAAAATATATGTCTTTTCATAAACATTAATAATATAATGGGATATTTAGAGCCTCTGGTGTAAGAACGATGCTCTTCGAATGACGTGTTGTTGGGCATTGTTATTCTGTAGAAATTGATCGAGTGTGACACCAAAGTTTGTGAGCTTACCATGTCATGTAGCAAAGTTTCAAAAATAAATGAATACAGAGCTCGAAGTGGGAAAAATTTCAAATATTAAGATTATTTTTTGCAAGTACAATAATTTTGTATTAAATAAGAGGAATAATTTTAGATGTGAGCCGCTTTATCGATCAGTCCAAATAATTGCAATATGTGGGGTAGGTAAACTTAAAAAATTTAATGTTCAATAAATGAAAGAAACATATTATCAAGATATCCGAAGATCTATACAAAAAATATCTATTCAAGCGGTTAACTGATTCTAAAAAAAATATATCAGATAAAATAAGAATTTATAACCTGTTTTAATGAAATAAATAGGATGTGAATTCCAAAATATGAAATTAAATACAAAAAATACTATGAAGTTATAAAACTTTAGAGGTTTATAATCTAGTCAATTAACTGTTTTTTTAATAAGAAACATTTGCCATAATCTTCCATAGTCAAATTAGAAAAGTGTTATGTTGTTCAAAAAAATGTAATAATATAACAAACTAATTTGTAATGTTGACGGAAAGGGTTTTAATTTTTAGATTTAAAATAGAATGTTTAAATTAAACTTTGATTGATTAATATATATATATGTAAATATGCTATATTATTAATGAATCTGGCGGTAGCTTTGTAAAAATTCATTTTTAATAATTAAATTCAATCTTATAACATTGTTATTCACCTGATTGCATACTCTTAGTGAAATAAAAATGGCACAAAAAGTGAGTTCATATTACAAATGCTTTGAGATGTTTAAGGAAGTAAAGATTAGTAAAAAGTAAAAATGCCATCTTTGGTTAAATTCAGTCTACATTGACACATTTCAAGCACTAACAGAAAAATGAAATCTTGTATAAGCTTTAATATAAATATTTTTAAGTCTTGTGTATTTTACGTCATACTGCTATTTTTTCAAATACCCACTTGATTTTAAGAACATTGTTTTTAATATCTAACAAATACTTTGAAACGATAGTGAATATCTTTACAGGATTTACAAGATAATTTTATGGATTTACAATCCAAATTGTAAACATCAAATGCTACAGTTGTTGTTTTATACTATAGTGGGGTAAATTTTTAGCAATATGTTGCTTAGTTTATTAAAACCATTATCTTAGATGAAATTCAAATCATTTGCAAATCGTTTATCAGTTATATTTTTTGAAAGAATATTACCAAAACAATTTACAATGATTTTCTAAATTAAAAAAAATATAGATAACTAACGCATGTTTTTTGTATTTATTTACACTTAAACAGATCTCGTTAGTGCCAAATTTATCAATGAAACATAAATAAATAATAGTAAAAAAAATCAATTCAAATTAAATAAACTAAGTACCATTAATTTATATCACACTAAACATTGAATATCAAAGAAAATTATATGATGTAACTAAGATGAAAGTTTATCGAGTGGTCTATTACCAACATCAATATTTTCCTGGAATAAAACCTACACCTTGATTACTTGGCAAAGTTCTAATTACTAAGTAACTAAAGTTGAAAACAATCTATATAGTTATAATATTCTACAAAATATATTATTGAAATATTCCCTTACATCATTGAGAAGGAGTTTAATATTATAAAGGGAAATGTACGATACACTTTGTGCCCTAATTTAAGCGTAAATTTTTCAGCGTGCGCTTACCCTTTCTCCCTGAAGGGTGGTTCACAATGAACCTTCCCAAACAATTGTCAGACGGCAGATGATTAAATTGTCAACTCCACGTGCGACGTTAGAATCTTAAGCAAACCTTCCTCACAATCAACGTCGCGGTGGATTTACCGCGTGAATGTCACCCTGTCATGCAATACACGCCTCGGCGGATTAGCAAGCCCCGACTTATTAAATGATTGAAATGTAAGGCTGGTATGTAAAGTCTGCTTTGGAAGTATGGAAAAAATGATAAGCGCAGCTGGGGACTGTATTATTTCACTGAGAAAACTTGCTCATAACTATTTACACATGAGAATATAAGCTTATTCATTTGTACATTATTAAATTTACTTGTTACATTGAATGAATTTTACATTAAGTTATCTTGTATTTCAATATATTTTTTTAACCACGTCTGCTCCTTTATAGAGTTAACCTCAACTGAATAGTTTATACGGGAACTGCTTGTTTATTCAGTTGCTCAACCTTTCTTGTTTTTCAACCAAAGTAGGATTATAATAAATCATCCAATGTTTTAATCAACAATTAATAAATTGAATAACCAGTTTTAATCTAAATTTGTATGAATATTTTTTGTTTTAAATTTATTTATGTATTAAAATAAAAAATCGTTTTATTACTTATAATAACTTACAACTCAACAAAAAAAAAACACTGTAATGGTTGAAAACTATCAAAAAATTGAGGGTTAATTTTGTTTTCACCCACAAACGGTCGATAGTAGTTATTTTAGTCGTATATTTATTATTGATAATACTTATTAAATCGCTTTTCAAAGTGAAATAATCATGTTAATAAATCAATTTTTACGATGGCTGTGTTTGTTTTATAGAATAAATGATTTGATAATGGGAACAAAGTGCAGAGAACATAGTTGGTCTAACACATAAAACATTTTTATTCACAGAAATTATAGGAGCGTAAGAGTTTAAACACTTTCAGAAGTCTTTTCAGCGGCAAGAAACTTTTGGTTCGACTTCCTTTATGTAAACTTTAAACGAAGCGTTTCTTGGAGTTTTTTTTTGTGCAGACTTCATTAAGCCTAGCAATGTTTCAAGCGCCAGTAAGAATTTGCTTGAAGAATTTCATGAATGTTTCATTTTATCTTATTCTCACAAAATATTCTTAAATAAAAACCAATAGTTAATTTTTCAGTGATGAGTTTCAGTGAAACTTTAACATTGTGGTTCATTTTGCTTTTTCAAGTACAATTCATCACTTTATTATTGATTCAATTTTAGCAATTATTAAAGTTTCAAGCATGTTATGATGCATTATAAAAAATACAGAGCATTATTTATTTATTTTTTCATATTGAATCGCTCAAGTCTAAAAAAATATTAATGGTATGAAACCATAAAAAAACTCTTTGTGGGATAGCAAAAAATTACGGAAAAATATCTCAACTTTTCATTGAGCTAATGAGATAAAATACTATTAGGAATTCACATCCCCTTTCATTTCAGAAGTCACAGTATTAGCACGCCAGAAATATATTTCTAAAATTAGCCTCATTTTAATTTATTTATCATTTTAATTGGTAAAATAATGATTGTGTGTAGAAAAACGGGAAATGATTGAAAAAATAGAAAACTAAGAGAAGAGTAAAAAAAATATTTTTACCCCAAATTTAGAGTTGGAGATGAAATCAGAGTCATGCTTTAATTTAAAGTTGGAGTCGGAATTGTCTTTTAATTTAAGCTAGGAGTTAGTTCTTTTATCGTTTATAAACTAAAGAGCTCTACTTTTATAACACTGTTTGTGTAAAAGATTTTACTATGTGTTTCGAATCTCCAAGAAACATTTACACGCTCATATAAGGTAGAAAAGAGGAAGATGTAAATAATCTTCTGCAGAATTATTACAAAGAGAAAATTTAAAATATACTAGAAGAGTTTCTCTGAAATCAAATCGTATTCAATAACAGTTATGCTGTGTACATCATTATTTCTGCACATATTAATACCCGAAAAAAAACAGTTTTCCTGTGTGATACGTATTAACTTTGTGTTTTAGCCAAATTTTATTAGTTGCCTAAATATATATTTCTGTCAGTGATTGAAATCATTTCCCGATATAACGTAAAAAATATTCTACGCATTATGAAGCTATGTTGCAACGAACGTAGTCAAGCTCAAAAGAGGTGAGCAATGCTCACATTTTAAATTAAAAATATACATATTTTCGGGGGATTCGGCGGTATTTTTGTGGAAGTATAAAATAGTATAATATAAAATTTTAACTGATAACTTTGTAATTCTAATTATGTTGCAAAATTTGATACGTGTTTCGCCTTCTTAATAAGTATCATCAAACATAAAATCGTTAGGTTTATGAATAAGCTAAACTCTACTGGTACAAACATTGGTAATAGTAATTATTTTTTTTACTCATATTAAGTACGGTAAATGTCAATCGAAATATTTTCAAAAATAGTGATCCGTCTATCGTATTTATAATTCTATTCATTTGTGTTTTTTTTCTAGTAATGACGTCCAGTAGAAAAAATAATTTTAAATGTGTTTAAAATAAAGAATTTTAAATATTATGCTTATTCGATAATAGTTTACTAGTAATAAGCAGTCGCTGTATCCCGTAACCAATAAGCAATTCTTCAGCGCTTTACAACCATATTCTCAAATTATAATCGAACTGATAGTAACATATCGACCGTGGAAAGGAAAACTGACGTAACCCACAGTTTTTTCAAATCGTTTTTTTTTAATAATCACAGTGTATCAAACTTGATACACGTTCTATCAAAAGGACGTAAGCTGCAACTGCCAAATTAGTATCTAAATGTAGCTTTTAAGTTTGCAAAAGATGAGCTGGTGAAAATTGAAACCAAGAAATAAGACTGAAAAAAAGGTTTTTCGTAGAAAATTTCTTCAATTAATATTAAAATATGTCAATTAAACACAAGTTTAGTAATCTCCGTGCACTTCAAGGTTGTGTAAATATCATAATTTGCATATGGCCCAAAATCATTAAAACATGTTTTTTGTGCCTCTTGTAAAATTTTCTATGTGTAGGTTACGTCTTTTTTCTTTTCCACAGTCGATATGCTACAATAAATAACAAGAGATCGAAATGTGAATTTAAAATTCGTGGTTTTTACTTATAACTTTTCTAAATCAGAGATTGTAGTAATCATAATATTTACTTTAAAAATTTTCAGATAAACATCAAAAGTTGTATTACTCACGTTTATTTGATTGCACTACAAAATGAGATATTTCAACGGTTCAATTCTAAATCATGACAAGTATTCCAGATACCTGAAATTTTATTCGCATCACGTAACATCCCTCTAAATCAAAAGCTTTTGAAACGAGGCCTGCTATGTAGGTAATGTTTTTAGTGCGAGCCATTTGATTCAATGATTGATAAATTTATTGAGTAATTCGATCGATCACTTTATTCAAATATGCATTTGAATCAATTCAGAAAATAAATAAAATTGTAATTCCGTAAGATGATTAAATGTACGGTATAGACATTTCAAAAATCTTTTGATTAAATTGGCTTTTATATATACTTAAAAACTGAAACCTTTATAAAAAAATACATTTATTTTAATACATTATTGAAATGTGTAAGTAAAATATATTATTTTAGATGTATTGACGGTAACGTTGTGAATGGGTTTTTTTAAATATAAAATTATATTTGAATACTTTGTTATTACACTTGTTGTATTAGATAATTTGACACGTGTTTTGCCTCTTTGAGAATCATCATCAGATATAAATAATATCTCATGATTTAAGAATAAACGGCTATAAATTAAATAAAAAAAAATATATTAATACTTCACAAAGAGGTAACACAGAAAGTGAACTAATTAAGTAATCAATTTTAATATTATATTAAATTAACTTGTCCGGTTCTAAGCTCAAGAAATGCGACCCCAATACCCAAATTTTCTTAAATATCTATTTTAATATGGGTGATACAATGTTTATAATTAAGGTATTCTTATATCATAGGTTTTTGGACCTTTTTCTAGTTTATATAAATACGATAAGATAAGAGATAAGCGCCCGCATATCAGCGATCGTTCGTAAGATAACTAGGCAGAACGCCGCTAAGCAAAGCCCGCAAGTAACACAGTGATATGTGCACTGAATCGACGAATATTTTACGCGCAACTTAAAATAGGATTCTTGATTGAAAAACCACGGATTTTTATAAAAAAAATGTTGATGCAGAGAGATATTTAAAGCCCTAAGACTATTTATTTTTTTGAAATTCATAAGAATAAGGCCAATAATGAGGAAACCACTGGGGTCCCTAAAAGACCCCCATCGGCCGAGAAGTATTTTTCTAGTCTCCGAGCCGCGAGAGATAAAAATGTAATTAAGTTAGAGCGTTACTAATACTAAAGCTTATGATAGTGATAAAGATATTGTAAACACTTTAATTGTGCGTAGATTATACCCAAAAACTAATTTGTTTATTTGGAATTTTCATTTGAAAAAATAGCAAGGCCTTTTGTTGTATATAAAAAATTGTCGGCTTAATTCTAATTTAAGCTTACTCTTAGTGTTCAGGAAACAGTTCAGAATATTTCAACATACAGAAACAAATTCTTATATTTTACTTTTCTTTAGTTGTGTTTATATAATTCAAAACGTACTATTTTCAAATTGAGCGATATTGAGCTAAATCTCGTCAGTTGCAATTTCATATGTGTGCTGGGATGACGTCTTTTTTACGCGCTACTTAAAATATGATTATTTATTATAAAACCACGGATGTTTATAAAAAATGTATGAGGAATTATGCAGAGAGATATTTTAAAGCCCTTAATGAGGAAACCACTGGGGCCCCTAAACGACACCCATCGGCAGAGAGGTATTTTTTTGTCTCCGAGCCGCGAGTGTTAACAACAATTATTATTGATGATCATTTTTTTTCTGATGAAAAAATAAAGAAAAAAAAAACATTTTACGTCAAAATATTCTGACAAACATATTTTCTAACGTTTTATATAAGTTTTGCTCTGATATATTACACGAATGGGTATGTTTACATATTATATTGTTTTACCACAAAAGCACTCACACTTTACATCCCAACGTGCTCTAAAATTCGCCATTCAAAGTCATTAGTCATACCATTCGGGCTTGAGACGCGACATTGTTAGTCTCATATCTAGGAAAGTGGTTCAATAAATTGAGAAGCCTCAAAACTTCAAAAGGAAATCCAAGCTGCGTAGATTCAACAGTCCCAGACATAAAGAGTAGAACGAAAAATTAATTATTTTTGGAATAAAGTTGTAGGTGTTTTATTTAAATGAAATCTCGAATTCAAAAAAGGCTTGTATTTTTCCGGTCAGAATTTATATTATATTTGTCAGAATTTATATTAAATGGTCAGAATAAATAGTCATAATTTAAATGAAATTTAAAAAAAAAACACCTAACTTAACCTAACCGAAATGGTTATAAAATATTCTGACCGTATCATATTTTACCATCCTTCTATCCTTACAACTTTCTTTGAAAATGAGAGGTTGAACGACTGACTAACAAACAGTTCTCGTAGAAAAACTCATGTAGAAAACATTCATTAGGAGGTCATTTGCTCCATATTGAGAGCGGACATGGATAAAAAAAAGTATTTCTATAATTCTCCAAAAACCATCCAAATAATCAAAATAGAAAATATAATATAATAATATATTGATGATGGCTAATGTATTATTAAAAAAAATCATTGTACCATTTCTCATAAAACAACCTTAACTTAGTACTCATACATACATATTTTTCAATGGTATTGACGTAACAATATGTTTCCGTTTGACTCTAGGGAATAAAAGAAAACCGGGAAACACCGAACCAAAATGCAATTTGTTCTTGTTTAAAAACAAACCATTCAATCCCAACTAGAAGTAAGCGGACTATGTTTTCTCGGAAAAGAAAATATTGAAAAAGTCTTTTGACTTGCATAATCCTAAACATAAAGAATAATGTCCACTGCTCGGTGGAAAAATATAAACCGCTCGTATTTCATCTTCAGTTAAATTCTCCCCTTTTCATACTCAGCGAATAAAGAATAGATTTTGTCGGTATTTGAATTCAATATTTGTGATGCAAGAAAATGTAATTTTTGACATGTTTTTTTTATCTCTTGAACATTGTAGTTATACTGAAATAACTTTTCACCTTATTTTAATTATCTTATTAATTATATATATTATTATAATTAAATAAGTTTTGTTTATTTTTTTATAATCCATGTCCGCTACCAATGTGGAGCATATTATGGCCTTCTTATGAATGAATTTCAACATATGTTTTTCTCAGGGCCGTAGAGTCAGAATTGGAGTCAGAGTTTCGGTCGTGGAGTCGCGGTATTTTGTCCAGAGTCGGAATCGATTTTTTTTTGTTTTTGGTCACTTATGAAAAGCAATGTTATATTAGTTAGTTATTTAAATAGATAAACTAATAGAACTTGACTCATAGTAGACAACAAATTAAATTAAATTTAAATTATCGCTATGTATGTGTTAGGTTTATCCGTTCCTGAAAAAAAAATTCCTATCTTTCTTGTGACATTTTCTACAAAAGGTTAGTTACCAAATTTGCATTAAAAGACGAGCAAAGAAGGAGCAATCATCTTAGAAGTAGACTATCTTTTATCTCGGTATTAAAAATAAAATCAAATGATTCACAACCGGCAAAAGCGTTCGATACAAAAAATATCTAGATACTGCTAAGTACTTTGAAATGAAGCTATAAGGTCATTCCATTGCAAATATTGCGATATATATGTTACATTTATCAATACAATTAATATAAAATACCTTATATATAAGTTTCAGATTTGTTATGTCAAAATTCATCCATGAAGAGAAAGTATTTTATAGTAAGTGTATTGAATAAATAATATGTTTACAAATTAAAATGACAATAAGATCTAAGCGCATTGTCGTGAAAAAAACAAAAAATGATAACTTAAAATTATCATAGTTGACTAATTTACTTTTAAAAAATTGCCAGTTATTTATAAATTCCATTTATTTATTTTCCGAAGTGACAAAGCAGAAGTAGTGAAAACGCTTTCAGTGAGATTCTATATTTAGCTTCAGTATGGAAAATTCATTCCCCAAAAATGTCCTGAGACTCTTCCATTTTTCCTTTAATATTTTGTAAGGTTTACAAAAAGGGTACGGAGCACTCAGCAATATTAAGGGAAAATCTCACTAGCACAGGCGAGATCGCAAATAAAAGTTTAACGGTCTCGCCAAAAATTTATACGGTAGACTTGGTATGTGGTTTACGTATTTGACTCTTCCCTTAATAACTATTATCGAATGGAATTTTTCAAAATGTTTAAATGGTTAACAATATAATAAGTACTTATTAGAAGTTAAAGCATTGAACTATTGCGACACGATTTTATAATGAATGATCAATTATGAATCCCAAATTCTCGGGGTCATAAAAAGGGTCCGAGAGTAGATGCCCTAGTCATAAAATTGTGAAAATTTGTCACATTATTTTTGCACTAGGCGTGACACGTGTTTCGCCAATCCGAGAAGACTTCAGACGTAAGTACCGTTTTAATTTTAGGGGAAATATCGAGTATGATTATTAGTTTAAAAATGAAAAAATTAAGAGGAATATCTTTGCTTCCTGCTGTGCGGGTATAAACACAAACACTGACAGCAAAATTGCGATACCAAATAAAACCGGAAAATTTCAACGGAAATAAATTTGATAGCAGGCAAAAAAAAATACAATATTTCTATGAAAGCACGTACCAGTCTTTAAAAACTCATACTGAACATATTTATGAACTACATCATAGATTTGAATTCAGAAGGGTATATGCCACTTTATTTATCACGATTAAAATTTAAAGTCAATCTGAAAGTGCTCATCAAAGAAACGAAACACGTGTCACACCTTATAATACAACCGGTAAATAGGAAAAAAAGGATTTAATTTTAACTTCATTTCATATTCTAAATAAAAAAAATATTGATTCGTAGCATCTGCAACAGTGTACAACTCGTGATATTGTAACGTTGAACCTTGTTTACTTATTTAATTGAATTTCTAACAAAAATCCGTATTATAAATGTCCCAAATATCATTTAACTAGTTTTAACACAATGTTGTAAACTTGGCAAAGATGTAACAGTCAAGAAAAAATCATTTTCAAAATGACTTTTGCTGAGTTGTTATTAGTTGCTATTTATGATTGTTTCTTTTTAAATAGCTATGTTTTTTTGTCATCCAATAATGATTAAATAAATTTGTTAGCATATATGTACGATTACAAGGTATTTTTGAGCAGTGTACACGGAAGAAATGTCTTCATTGATTCATAACATATTGCGAGCAAGTGCGCGGCAATCAGAAATGTATTGAAACCTGCATTATGCATTCAGAACGATATCTGATTCCCACAGCACAGAGGTCTGCCTATTGTATGTGGATTTTATTGCAAAGTACAGCTTCTTTTACGTTTATTATTTCAATAGTATGATGTCGTTTGGGTATTGTTTTCAGTGGAATACGAACGGAGATATCATTTCCTATAAAACATTTTCATATCTGAAAGAAAAAGAAGTCTCAAGATTTCGCAGTCAATATTGCTTTTAAAAATATTTTTTTAACTGCAGATTGTACTTTAACATACTGATATAAAATAACACACCAGATAAATGGGACCAATTCTGAACTCATGTTCAAATAATAAAACATTACTTTAGCAGTAGTAACAAACACTGGTCGTAAACATATTAATCAACCCCCGTTTCGGTGGAAGGAAGCAAATATAAAGCTCTAAAAAGATTCGCGTTATTTTTCTTGAAGAATTTTGTTCTTAAAATTGGGATAAAAGAGGTTTGTTAGGAAAGAATACGTCATAGAAATAAATTTTATTTAAAATATTTTTATCTGACCGCTAAGCCAAGTAAATATAGCGAGAGCGTTACAGCGTACACAATTCGTGCGTCGTGAACTGTTTGTTATCAACCATACACACTCAGAGTTATGTTTGAATAATACGAAATCCACATAATCCACAAAGAAACGTGAGCTAGGTCAATGGCGATTTATCCACCGTACTTTATTCAACTTTTTTTTATCCATATCCGCTCCCAATGTGAAGCATATGGCTTCCTAATGGAAGTATCTCAATAGAGATCGAAAAAATGCTGTTCGTTCTGAGACTCGAACCCGTGAAGTCCGGCACGGAAGCCCACAACGCTAACCGCTGCGCCATAAGACTAGACTAACTTACTAGACAGTTAATGGAATAATATTATAAGAAACACTTAAATCGATTTAAACTTATCAAATTGTTATCATGAAAATAATGATAATATTTACGGTCGCAACAATGGACTGTATTATTACTGTCAAAATTAACAAGAACATATTGTTACTGAATTTTAATAATTGTTGATTTTTTCTACAATTCAAACTCTTCGAGTAACTTACAATAATAACCCCATATTTGATACAATATTCAAGAAAATACGAGGCTTTTTAACTCACCAGAAAAATATTTTATTTACATTTAGTATATAAAGACTATAGACCATAAAAATATTGACCGTCACTTTATCAAATAACCTTTATTCTCAAAGATCAAATCGCTTTGACAAGAAAAGGTTTTGATTTTTTTTTTTTGGTATTATTGTAAGATAAGATGAGTATTTTTGTATCGGAAATGAGAAGAACTTCAAACGCGTAGACTTTGCTTTGTCATATTATGGAAATTCCAGAAACATATTTTCAACAAATATCTATTTGGAATGAAAGCTAAAAGCTACGTATTTACTGAAAGTCTTTATTAGGAATATTTTAAACGAAATAATATCATTTTGTAGACTATAGTAGAAATGAATTCAATACAACTTTAGAAATAAGAGAAAAAATGCAAATTATTAATGGTTGGTTAAACAGACTGAATAAAAATACAATCAAAATGCTACGCTATACTTTTACTTTATAAATTTAATATTAAAACTAAAACTGTATATTTTTGTGCAATTAACAAAAAAAAAACGCTGAACAAATATCACATCTTATTTTATGACTTGCTTGGTACTTATGATTATGCTACAACGAAGAATCAAATTTACTTTTTATTATAATCTAATTTTATTATACTCAAACCAGTTGTGATTTGTTGATTCTCAGTATGACGCCTACAATAGGATGTATTTTACTTAGTTAATAAAATATTTTATTGTTGGTCTTATAAAAAAAAAAAAAACCGACTACATCAATAGTTTATCAAATTAAAAAATATTTTCTTGCTACGAAATATGCTTAACACAAGAAATATGCTACCGCTTATCAAATTATAAAAACAGGGCGTTGTGAGATAGATTAGCTAACGGCTTATCTCTTCCTAGTCGCATTATTTGTATTAACTTTCTTTGTAAACGAGAGGCTAATCAACAAACAGTTCTTGATGGATAATAAATACTAAGATGTGCTCCATTGGAAGTCAAAACATTACGATATGTAGACAATGCTTATTGTGAGTTCTTGAGAAGTGAAGTGAGCCAAGAAGCAAAACGGTAAAACTTTTCTATTTGACAGTTATGTCTTTACTTACCGTTTTTTTTTTATTTTAGTAAGAAAAAAACTGTTTAATGTGTATTTACTAACCTCACTTCACTTTAAGGTTGTTCACTGTTAATACTTGGTGGAAAGACATTATATTTTCTAAAAACACAATACTCTTTGTATTAAATTTCCCACTTTATTTATCAAGATCAAGACCGGTTTCGTTCATGGTGAGCATTGTTAACAAAAGTTTAAAAAGTTATTATAACGCATCTAATTCAATTTTTCTTAAAACACCACTTGGCTCATTTTACTTACCAGGAACTCATATTCAAAGATAAAACACTCTTCTATACCAAATCCATGTTTTAATTATATATAAAGTGAAGATAGTATATGAACATACCTTAGTTTATAAATGGAAAAGAGCCTGGTACCAAATACATTTTCGTTACATCATTGAACATGGAAAGTTTTGGTGATTTCATCGCCGATTCAATATGAAATGATTGAGGAAATACATTCGTTCATTTTTGTGATGGAAAAGAGTATTTTTGTTTGTTTCACCAGTTTCTTAAAAGACTGTTCACGAACATTTACTGCAATAAAAAATACGTGAACTATATTAAAATTGGTTGTATTATTGTCAAAAACACAAATTTATTTATATTTTACTTTCGTCTATATGTTATGTTTCGGTTGGTCAAATATTTTGAGTTATTTACAAATCACTAGCCGGTCCCCGGCAAGCGTTGCAATGCCACTCAAAGAAAGAAAGTGTTGGTGTTTTAATTGTGTATATTGAAGTACATGTTTTCTTTTTTGTCTGTTTTACGTTGACTGCCGATTGTCTATGGTACAACACACGCCCCACTTTCTGTAAGATAATTGTACTATAACCTTCGCGTCAACGCAAGCATACGTTGTCAAGATGATCTGTATGGCAGATATACAAACATTGATTTTTATATATAAGACCTACTGTAAGTTAATTTTACTATGCCTATAATCTTCCCGGAAGTGCAAGTAAAAAGTTTTATTGCAATCGGATGAGAGGTGTAGCAGCGCATAAAATACGAACAAACAAACATTTATTTTTATATATTGGATTTAAATTTATCAATGGTTGCTCTGGATTTATATTCTTGCTTTTAATCTCATAGATGAACGCAAACTGAAAATTAATTGTGTTTTTGCCCGTACACAATACCCGAAGATATTGAAAGGGAAAAGTTCGCCTCGTTTGTGAAGATACGTCATAATATGTGTGCTAGTTTTTAAATTTTTAGCAATTAAAATGTGTTATTAAAGTTTTATGAAGTGGTGTCAGTTGATATCGGAGATTATTATGGATTCAGCTTAGTAATATTTTATCATTATGAACCACTCTGTAGTTAAGTGAAATACTTAGAGTATAAGTAATGTGCCACTTAATACCTCAATCACGATCCCCGTTTTGGCACTTAAAATCAGTTAATGTTGGCAATCACTGTCCCCTAGCACGTCCTTGGAACGTGTTCCGAGTATTTTTTTCACTTTTCTCGCTGAATTCATATTAAATATGATTTAATTTAATAGCTCGGCAAAAATAGGGCGTTTTCATTACTTGAACCTGTTGGAGTTTTATTATCATAATGGTAAAACCGAATTTTTAAAATGCCTAATGCATCACACGCCAGAAATATAGATGAGCAAATGCAACTTGCTAAAAAATATGCTAAACGATACGTACCTTATGTAATATAGTATAAATTACTTCGTTCAAATACCGCGTACAAATGAGTAAAAATTTATGGATTTTTTCTCTCGCAAACGTGGTTTATTTTATAAAGTACCTACATTCTTTTATTTAATAAAAAAATATGAAAGAAAAATTTACTATAATATCGACTTTGGAAAGGAAAAAGGACGTAACCAACAGTTTTTTTCGATAATCACAATGTATCAAACTTGATACACGTTCTATCAAAAGGATGCAAGCAGCAAATGCCAAATAAGTATCTAAACTTAGCTTTTATGTTTGAAAAAGATGACCTTGTTAAAAATTAAAACCAAGAAATAAGTCTGAAATGAAAGTTTTTCTCAGACATTTTTTAAAATTAATATTAGATTATTATGTCAATTAAACACCAGTTTATAAGTCTCCGTGCACTTCAAGGTTGTGTATAATTCATAATTTGCATATGGCCCAAAATCATCAAAACACGTTTTTTGCGCCTCCTGTAAATTTTTATATGTGTGGGTTACGTCCTTTTTCCTTTCCACAGTCGATATAATAAGACTTAAAATCTTCATTGAGTCTTTCAGATCAGGTATATGTGTGTCAATCGATTTGTAGTAAAGTAAATTCTTTTTTTTTATCTATGTCCGCTTCCAATGTAGAGCATATGGCTTCTTAATGGAGTTATCTCAGCATAAGTTTTTTATACAAGAACCGTTTGTTACTCACCCACTCAACCCCACTTTTTTTGAGTGAGTAGTAGGCAGAGAAGGATAAGGCTAGAACAGGACTAGTGGTTGACTAATCGCTCTTGCTATACCCAGTTATTAAACGATCAGAAGGATGGGAGGAGAGGAAATGATGTGAATTAACATCACAAACACTCAGTCTTAGATCGCAATTTTAAATTAAATAATTCTCAAATTCACTGTGAAATTACCGGGAATCGAACCCAGACCTGCACAATCGTTAGAGCAAGCACTTCAGGCGACAGAAGTAAATTCATAAATTGTTTTTAATAAACGAATTAACCAAAATATAAGAAATGTATTTAATAGTTGTATATTTATGAGAAAAAGTGTTTTGTTTGTACTGTACATTTTTATTTATTACAATACTCATCTTTAATGTAAAAACGATGGTCAACTCTTACATGTATCAATATTCCATGGGTATTGAAACTAACCAAACAAATACTAAATAAATAAAATATGGCATTACACCAGCAGTGTTTGCTGGTGTGGATAACATGTGTAGTTGGTCACAGTCTGTTGATAGTTCATTGTAAAACCACGGTATAAAGCTTTCCTCACTGTGAACGCCACTATTACATTTGTGGATGGCATTTTTGGTGGTACATTCAATCAATTTTCAAATTCCGTTTGCGGTAATTATTTTTTTATATGAGCGGTTTTGTTATATTTCTTAGTAAATATTTGAAGAAATGAAACATAGAAAAAACGTAAAAACAATAGTTTTTCTGATAATCATAATGAAAAACATATAATTTTTCGTGCTGCGTAGAACCGTGATTCAATATATATTTATTGCGTTTCCTTAAGTGGGTGATGCTGATAACTGAGAGTTAGTACCAAATAGTAAGAGCAAGGGATGCATAATTAAAGTAAGGAAGACATAAATTTAGATTAATTAAATTGAATAAGTAGGTACATAATTTGGGTCTAAACGTATAATATTTTATAAAATTATGCTTTAAGACATGCGTAGAAATAGAAAGGCATTGAACAACCTTTTTTTCTGCAGTAACTTTAAACAAGTTTATTTTTAAAATTAAATTGAAATTAAAAATAAAGATGGCATGTGTTTTTCCTAATTAAGAAGCATCTCAAGACAAGATATTGTGAGGGAT
Organism: Himalopsyche anomala; assembly: GCA_031772345.1. NCBI lineage: Eukaryota > Metazoa > Arthropoda > Insecta > Trichoptera > Rhyacophilidae > Himalopsyche > Himalopsyche anomala. The sequence goes on from CM062829.1 coordinate 25,135,218, forward strand.
ATTCACGACCTAACTAATGTTTATTTTATTTTGTGACTATAATTGTTATTTTTTTCTTTCTACTCGACGTAAAGATGTGAGTAAGCACAAAAGTATGTGTACACACTAACAACTTATTTGTTACTTGAATGAAGTAGGGTAAATACGAAATCATATAAAAAATAATCACTTATATATAAATCATTTCAGTTAAAGATTTTAACTTTTTATTATCAATTTGTAAAACAAAAGGTTTTTTACCAGATCGAAAAGTTGTGAGATCTGAATTTATATACAATTTGTGGTTGCTTAGGCGTTTGAACTTTATTAAGTTGATTTAATAAACCATTATTCGTAGCTTAATTAGATTGAAATACTCTGGATTACTTTTTTTGAGTTAATATAAAATTAGTTTAGATACTTCTTTTAAAAATATATCGTTTGAAAATATAAAACTGAAAAATGTCAATGAAGTGGTAAAATTTTGTAACTACATATAAAGGAAACAATACTGAAATGGTTAGAAAAAAATATATTTTTTGTCAGCACTACAACATCGCTTCTTCGCACGTCTAAGCGAAGTCGTTTACATTCAGTAAAATCCTGAGCAATTCCATATCGTCTTTCATGTAAGAATGGATTCTTTATATGTAAATGTCGTAGTGCGTGTGTCAGTTATCAAAAATAAAATGAAATGTGCTGTCATGAATGATGATATCGCATGCATGTAATTTTTTTGCAATCTAAAACTGGGATTAGTTAATTTTACGGAAGAAATATTAAAAAATAGATTAAGAGTATTATTTTTTTGGATTAAAATGGTTCATAATGCAATATTTTTTTATGTTTCTGACATATAAATAATTATGACAGCGAACCAATATTAGTGTCAAATATATTAAAGATCAGGAAGCAAACGTGTCAGTTTTCATAATTTTAAAATGTGGGCAAATAAACTTAAACCTTTTTTATATAGATAAAACGTTTGAAAAAAGTAATGTTAAATATTTTTATACGTATGATTTTGCTATTTTAATATATTTAACTATGTTGTGTAAAATTTGTTTATTTGATGTTAAAAGCCAACGAAATCGGTTATGACTGCCAGACTGTTAGTTTGTTTCAAGAGCCTTCATATGGACAACTTTTAGACAAGTTTATAAAATAGGCAGGATTAACAATATTTTATTTTGTATAACTAAGAAAAAATGGGTATTATGGCGCAACGGGTAGCGTTGTGGGCTTCCCTGCCGGATTTCACGGATTCAATTCTTAGTACAAACAGCATTTTTTCAATGAATTTATCGATTTCTGTTCGAAGGCATAGGTGTTTGTGATGTCTAAAAAATTCTCTCCCACGTAACGAGAGAGATTAGTTTACCACTAGTCCTGTCCTGGCCTTATCTTTATATCCCTACTAATCTTTTTTGAAAGGGAGAGGTTGATAACTGAAATTTATTATTTTTTTAAGATTACTTAAGAAAACAAAAGTTATAATATTAACAAATAAAAATTACTACGCAAAATTATTGGTTCAGAGATTAAGAGCTTTGATCGGGAAATCGAGCAAAATAAAAGTCCAAGAGTGTTCACTTCCTTGCTGCGGGAAGATCTTCATATTAATGACACGAGTAGAGTTTTAATATCTAGACAAGTACAAGCTACCATTGCATTTGATTTGTTTTCTTAAGTCATTGAAATGATGTTGGTATTTTTTTGATTTATTATTACTTGAATTTGGTATTTTATTTATGTTTGATGATATACAAAAACATGATTTATCTGGCTACTTACACCAAATTTTCATTTGTTAAACTGTATATTCAATTCAAACGGTGAAGATTATCATAAAACGGCACGACCACCCGTAGTCCGAATCCCGATATAAATTTATCGCTTCCTTCACACATACATGAAACATCGATACAACTTGAATGCTTTAAGTCAAAGAAAAAGTTCTGAACTCCATTGGCTGAATTAACCTACACATCTGGTGAGTAATAAAATAAAACACATAATTAATTTTGTACGACAGGATACGATTATTGTTTTATTGTGAAATTTGGTTTTAAGAAAAGAAGGCTTTGAAATATGATTTCTGTAATATTTTTTGTAAAAAAGAAATGTAATTTATTGATAAACCATGAAAGACTAAATGTCATTTTGTTTTCATAATCCCTCAGCACTTTTTGCACTGTATTTCAATAGTTGTGTAATGAGTCTCAACTTTTGCCCCTTACAAGAATTTTTATGTATTTACTGATTTTTTTAGGATTTTTTAAATCTATTTTATGGCACACATAAAAAAGGTTATCAGTTATATAACAATTATAAATTTAAAAAAAAATTACGAACAGCATACAGATCTGAGATCCTCATTTTATGAAGGATCAAAATAAAAAAGGTTAGTGTTCTATATCAATCATTATATTGAAATTAAAAAGTTTGTATTTCTTTAAGAGATATAGTCTATAATTATTTTGGATACATCTTTTTTTATTTAAATATCATACTCGTAGTATTGACAAAAGTTTTATTTATCATAATATATATTTTTTAATCATTATAGTATAAAACCATGCATACGACAATACAAATAATATTAAAAGATTGTATATAAAAAAATGGTTGAGAATCATATATCACGCAAAATTCATTTTATTCAAAGGTTTATTTAGAATGATAATTTGTTTTATTAGAGCTGTTTTTCAATTCTCAAATATAATGGGTGGAATAAGTCGATCATTCACTTGATTTATAATGTTAACTATTATAAACTATAAAAGTATTGTTTAAGCTATAATATTTTTCAAGTAAAGATATTGATTTATTTATAATAAAACTCTATACAGTTGTTTGACGAATTTATTTAGCTGAACAGTTTTTAGTAAAATGATTCTGCAAATAACAAAGAATTTTATTATTTTGCCATAAAATATTAAGATAAAAATTTTGTACACTTTTGATATATTACTTGTTACTTATAACATTAAGTCTATTTACACGTCCGTTGATTTTGTTGGTGGCTAGATCAAATTAGCCATTCATGTCATAACAGCCAATATAGCTCACCTTGTAAAAAAACATTTCGAGGAAACTCAATACATAAAGTATGGCAAAAGGTAGTTCCAGATACCCTTCCTATGCTAAGGGTAGTAAATATGTTTTATTTGCTTATGGTGTTCAATCGCTCCCTTGGGATGAATATATCGCTTACAGCCAGCGTTTTTCTTATCTTATTATGGAATTGTTATTTATTGTTTGAAGTCCATAAGGCGTAATATTCATTCTTTGCGAAATTTTTATTTTACGTAACGAGTAAACTGAAAGTTTTTTTAATCTATCCATCACATTTATTGCTAAAATACATTATTTTTTTTACTCAAAAGGTTTTATCAAAACTTATAATGACTTAATTAAAAGTGTGTAAATTTGTTAGTTATTGATTATTATTGTAACTTTATTGCTTTTGCACAAATCAGTACAGATTTAATGTAAATAACTTAAAAATAAGTATAGAAAGTCCATAATACAATTATAAAAACTTTAAAACAACTTTATTCTTGACAGCACTTGATTTTGTTATAGGGTAATGCAAAACATTCTCAGTACAAAAACTTTAAAATAAATTAAAAATCTGAAATTGTTTTACCGTACATAATGGCTGACACACGATTCCATCATGTTTCCCTGTTACTCTTAAATTGCTTTGTTTTCTTGTATGACACTCCAGCATCCTTCAGTTTCATTAAGTCATCCAGAACACAACATTCGGAAGAAGATATATGCAGAATGAAGGCTCTGTAGAGGTATACACACCACGTGACTCAGCTAGTTCCAATATCACTCCAAGATTGCCGATGTGATTGCTCTCTAGTCTCCGAGTTCCTCACGAAATCAAACCATCTGACTCACATTATCTGGCGTAAGCATCTTTTTTTTGAACTCAGTATATAGTTTTTCTGACTATTCGTCAAGTGCCATGATTCGCTAACGTGAAACAGACGAAGTTGGTAAAATGCAAGGGCTGTTTTTTTCTTCGATTTTAATTGTTTACAGCTGTGTGTCCCAGAGAGTCTGCAATGATTTGAATACGGCTCTATCTTTTCCTAGGCTAGTTGCGAGCTTTTAATTGGTAACACAGTGTTCCTGGATATGCATACAAATTAAAATTGTTAAGAACCCTACTAATCCATGTCAAGTATAAAAAATGCCAATCTAATCAACATAATATCTTTTCAGCATTCAAATTAAATAAGCAGTAGTATGTTACAATAGAATAGTGAAACATTATATTCTAACTGTGTTTTTCAGCTAAATATACAGTTTTTCATATTTGCGTTTCCCAACAACTCACAACACCGTCTTATTGCATGTGTTGAAACAGGAAAATTCACAATATGCACATTTTCAAAAGAAAAATTGACAGATTTCAATATTGTACAAAGTATTGCTTTAGTTTTTTCCTTCAGTTGTGTTGACTCAGCTGTCTAGTGGAGGTTTACTGCATCAAAATGTGTCTGCGACATTTTATCAAAGGTGAACTTTTGCGTTGTTCCAATATGTTGAGGAATAGAGAACAAACAAAGATTTATAAATCAAGACGCCATCTGGACTAGAAGCTTTTGCTACATTGGAATATTTACCGAACAATTTTAATATAAAAACATATTTACAACGATATTATGACCGTTTGTCATCTTGGACCAAAATAACATATATTTATTTTTGAAATTGGTTATATTTTTTTTAACTATGTAATCAATAAAGCTGCTTTCGAAAATGGTCAATTTGATAAATTTATAAAGAAGTCATTATTTAAATAATTAATGAAAAATCAAATTCATTTGAAAAATCTTAGTAAATCGCTGGTCCTAAACATATTAAGTAACTACAAAAACAATTTTAGGAAAACATCATTAAATTATACTAAATGTATTAAAAAAACACATTTTTTTAGTTAATATCTGGCATTACAACTAATGCCAATGCGCCAAATATTTTAAAGTCGAAAGATCATACGAGAAAAAATCGATGAAAAATTATTTTAAGACACTCGAGATCAACTCGAGGTAAATTAACATCACAAACATCCATGCCTCAAATTTAAATTAAAAAATCTTAATTTTACATTGACCTTACCAGGAATCGAACTCAGACTCACCTGGTCGATAGAGCAAGCTCTGACCAACTATTCCAATGCAGGCGACATTCCTTTATTCTACTTCCACTTTTATTTTTTAAAAATCAGGACTTGTTTCGCTCTTGATGAGCATTATCAACTTATAAGACAATACAATTTTTCTGTTTTATATATACAAAACAAAATGAAATAAAAAAGGAAGAATAAAAAATTGGTATTGTAATTAGTATTTTTTTTTTATCTTCAACAATATACTAAGTACTATGAGTCTGAACAATTAAAAAAATTGTAAAAACTCCCAAACGTTTTGTCATAAACGACCCGGGTTTTGCATTTTGTCATCTTCAGACTGTCAAATTCACTGATAGTCATGAAACTGACGCTTGATAAATAGTTGTAATATACACGATCCGTGAATTTGAATGAACGACACAACGAGTGGGGGTGTACAAAATTTAACCAATTCAAATCAAATATTGAAGTTCTACCAATCACCTTCAGCTGAAATTGTATCAATATTAACAAATTTCGTGATTTAAATCCTGTTTCAAATCCAATAAAAAAATTATCAGTAACTGTACTTTAAAAAAAACGCGGTATCGATGTGATGTTGCATGTATAAAAGTTTTAAGTGTAAAATGAGAAGGTGTGCAAAATAAAACGTAGAAGTCGTTTGACATGAGATTATCCATACCAATAACTATTACGACGCCTAAATATTGCCGGGAAATACCGACGCCTAAGTCATTCACCTTCTCTATAAAGACACGAACGCACTTGAATGACCTAAGTGCATAAGAATAAATACATAATCAATAAAAACAAAATGTTTTAACGTAAAAATCATAAATTGTATTTGCCTAATTATTTATGAATTATAATATAATAATCCCTTTCTCGGGTCTTTGGCAAAGCGGTCAATTAAGTTGGGTACCGTGGCAAGTTTAACGACTTTGAGTGCCAGTACGCATATCATTTTTTTAATTGATTTCTCTGCGAAGGCATACATCCAATCCTACAAAATAACTGAGCGTTGTGAGAGACATTAGTCAATTACTAGCTTTATAATTTTATCCCTACTATTTTTATTGAAAAAAGAGAGATTGAGTAACTGGGTAACAAACAGTTTTTGTTTACAAAGAGAGCAGAGATCTTTTTTGGAAGCTATATTTCATTTTGGGGGCGCATATCGATTAAAAAACATAAATAAAACTCATTTTTCAGAAGAAAAATACCACTCAAAATCTTCAACCATAAATTTAGTGATTGACAAAAAACTGCGATTTTTTTTTTTTACATGTTAGCATTTCTTGAATCAGCAAGGATGCCAAAATTCTATTACTTTAAAGAAAAGTTAAGTAGGGTTGTATTCCAGACAATTGTAACGGTTCTTTATAACCACTGGAGGAACAGTAACTGGCAAGTTATATCCAAGTTCGTCACAAAATCAAACGTCTTTAACCCCAATACTTGACGCAAGATTTTTGAAGATCAGTATATTACGTAAGGTAATTTTTTATACTGACTCGTATGGATTACCAAAAATGTTAAATTATTGTTAAAATCCACATTTATTTATTTTTTTATGTCTTGTAAAATTGGGTCTTGTAAATTTCGCCCGTTTATTGATAAAAATGGTCAAGTTCTGTTATTGATGTAAAATTGATGCATATTTAAATGATTGAACAAATTAATTTTCTTACATTCGTAGGATATCAGAAGGAGCGTTTTAATCAATAATATGATTTGATGCAATCAATTTTCGGAGTAATAACATGAAAGGAAATATGTTCTTTTATAGCAATGCTTAATTAAAAATAAATAAAAAACAAATATTTTTCTTGCACCACATGAATGATTTGCGTCCTTTATGCCTTGCGGGCGTCGTATTGGCCCATGAGTAAAACCTTAACCCCCTCGCCGCGAGAGAGCGTTATTGCAAAGGCTACTGCCAAAACACCTGCGCTGCTAAAAAAGCTCGCGGAAAACAGCACGGCCAGGTGACGTCACGAGGCTTTCTCTGCGGAGCTTTTATGCTGAGCAAGGTTTTACGGGTTGCCTCAAATTTGGAGTAAATAAAAGCAACGGATTAAAGGTGAATAGTAGAAACTTGAAAATCACGTAAGATTGAAATAAAATTGTACGAACACTATTAATGTTTCATTCGTATAGGTTATATTAATCTCAACCTATTAATCTGTTTTTCCTAACTTAGTCTTGCAGGAATGCTGAATAACAAATTGCATGTTATTTGTCTCTCGGTTCTAATTTAATAAGTTGATGCTCATAAAGAGGTTTTTTTTCTGTATCATTGTGCTACTATGGTATCTTTTCGTCCAAAATCTCATGCGTTATCTAGTTTTGATTCCAGCTGATAATGTTTCGAAGTCAAACCAGTACTGACGATTCTGGTATCAATTACTTTAATAATAATTACTGAAAAAATATTTATTCATCTGTTTTTAATAACTTAACTCTAAATATAGGTTACGATTTATTAATTTGTCATTTTGATTAAAAATTGCTATATTTTGGCCATTTTAATCGGTGTTTTTTTTTCAATACCAGTGCGATATTTTAAATATCTGTATTTAATTCTGGTGGAGATTCATTTGCTTTGAGATGGTTGCTATACTTTTCTACGTTATTTGATAAACTTTAGAGTTAAGTCAGCATGGACAAAGACACTGTTTCTCCCTAACGATACCCCTTTCATATTATATTGGAATTATCATTATCATTTTTTTTAATCGATGCAGACCAACTGGCCCCGTAAACTGATGGTCAATGCTTTAAGATCACTTTTAGGGAGTACACTGTCAATACTTGGTAGAAAGGCATTTTATTAATAAAACACATTATTCAATGAGCAATCTTAAATTATATTTCTTATCAGTTGACAATGCTCGCAATGAGTGAAACCGAGAATACAAAAGAATTTTTATTAATACAATGCTTTAAGACTTTAATTTTGCTTAGTTCTCTTTCAACGGAAGCTTTTTTAGACTGAATTTGTATGCAAAACTTTAGATTACTTTAAAATGTGAATATTCCCTTTTCAAACTTAACTTCATCTTGAAAACAAAGCTGATTATGTATACAATATTTTTTCTAATTTTGTTATCTTATTTTATATAAACATATAAGTTCGGCAACAGCTCTGAAATAATTGAAATTAAAAAAATCTACATGATCCACATATGGAGCGGATATCTGAAAGAAATACCGACTCTGTTATCAAATTGTTTCCTTCAATGGGTAAATTATTGTATCCGTATTTTCTTTCTATTCCTTTTTTGTTGTTATTGTTTGTTACATTTTCATACATAAAATAAATAGCTACAATCAAGTTGCACGTGTTTTGTTCTGGGACTTGTGAATACACACAGAAAAACACGATTTTTTCACTTAAGCAATATTGTCGGGCTGAACTTTGTTGATTGTTTTCGAGCTTATAGCAACCACACACACCGTAGCTTTTATGAACCAAAAACTAATATTTACTCGTCTGCAGTGTAATATTTCGGTAACGCTTATGATAAATTATTTATTTACCTTATGTTTTGTTTCACATACCTTTATGATACCTAGGTAAAAATATTGCCTTGAAACAAAAGGGTAAATTTTGAAACATTACCACTTACTATGATTAAGTATAAATCAAATATTATTTTATGATAGGAAATAGTATTTTTATTACATAAAAGCTTTTTTAATCGCAGTTAAAATCTTTCTTTCTAAAAATGTGACTTAATAGAAGATTTATTTACATAATATTCAGATGAGATAGACCTTTATAAAAAATTGACATTTTTAATGATAATAAAAAAACATTATGGGAAAAGTTTAATAAAATTATCTCCAAACTGGTATACTTTCTCATTCTTTTGCTTTTATTGTAATATATAAATTTACTTTGAAATATGATTATAAAGATCTATATCTAAGTGTATATGAACGAAATTTGAATAAATAAATATTATGACAATTTCTCAATCCTTGGCCTGTTGCTCCGTTGTTCCGTTGAAATAAACTATATCGTAAGTGATTGCACCATAAAACAATGGGTAAATTAATGTATAAATGAATACTATAAATATTGTCAATTACGGCACTATATCATTTGACAGGACAACCAAATAAGATTATAATTGTACAGCAATAGCACTTGACTATGGGCTCGAAATTAATTTTACTGACATTTACTGCCCTTCCTACTAAAAATTTAGTAAATGTCCTATAGATTTTTTTTTGTTGTTATTATTCTTTTTAAAGTTATTTTATAGGTTTTTTATAAATCTTTTCCATTGTTGAATTTATATTTTGAATTCAAAAATACATTTTGCAATACATCTAATGCCAATGTACCAAATAATTAAAGTTGAAAGAACATACAAGATCAACTCAATGAAAATTAACATCACAAACATCTTAGGTCTTACATTAAAATTAAAAAAAATAACAATAATGCAAGTAACGCTATTGAAGTGATTTTAATTTTGTTAAAAAAATTCAAATATATACTAGTACTTCTTTATACACTCAAAATTGACTTCATTATTTAAAAGATATTTTTTTTATTCTACTTAATTATTTAATTTTTAAATTTCCTGATAAAAACTTTTAAACTTAATATGTCAACACTTTAGAGATACTTTGGACTCGTTCCTTTATTAAGAGCAATTTCTATTTGATGGAGGGTGAGATGAAACGAGAAATCATCAAAGTAGCTTCTTATAGGGCCAGTTAGTGCCACTATGGGATGATAGCACCTGTGACTTCAATACCAAAAAAGGGTATCCTAAAGCCTTCGTGTATACATCATTGAAGATAACGCTCAGATATCTCGAGTATGTGCTCAACTATACATCGAATAGCCTAGTTATATTTTCACCAGGTGTGTGTATTAAAAGAAGAAACGCTTTCTCTATAAAGGGGCAGACATTGATGGCGCATTGTGTAAAAAAATACAATAAACCAATAAGCATTTCAACAAAATTGGTTTAAATATAACTCTTTATAAATCGTTTGACCTATCGTGTGGAAAGAAAAAAACCCATTTTTTTGTTCAAAACAGCATTTCTCTGATAATGTATACACGAACTATCAAAAAAAAGAAAAATTGAAAATTCAGAATTACTATATAATTTAGCTTTTAAGTTCGAAGAAAGAAGAACCTGTAGAAATTGCGATCAGGAAAAAATACTTGAAAGTTTTTTTTTTTAAATATTGAATAATATTTTGATATTTAAGTCAATTAAAAACCAGTTTATCAGTTTTCATGCACTTCAAGTTTGCGTATATTTCATAATTTGCTTTGAGCCCAACACTATCGAAAAAAACTTTTGTGTCTCCTGTAAAATTTGTGTGTGTGTTACGTCTTTTTTTCTTTCCACAGTCAATATATATATATAGTTATATATATGTATATCAAACAGCTTATTTCTCTTAAAAATAAATACAAATGGATGAGATTACAAAGCTTAAGCTTAGGAAAGAAAAAGCCTTTTTCAGGTTCGGATAAAAGATAAATAAAGAATTCCAAAACACATCTTAAAAACCTATCCATTGATTGATAAATTAGCGAATAATACTATGAATTGATGATTTTGATCGCATAAATAATTAAAATCATTAATTTGGCTTAATTTTATTTGATACTCATAAATAATTTATTCGTAAAAATAACTTAACTTAAGACATTTTTCTGAAGCTAAATTTGTAAACATAATATCGATTTATATTTTTATAAGACGACCACCATTTGAACTGAAAGATATATTTCTACTTATTGGGATCAAATATGTGTTTGTTGAAAAAATGTTATTATGGGAGGCGAATATAATATAAAATTTTTCTTAAAAGATTTATCTACGAAACATATACCAATAGACAAGCCCAAATTTACTATTTAATTCACATGAAAATATCATTCCTTTTTCAAGTCATAGCTAGTTGTGCGTGATACTCAAAGAAATATCGACATCCTAAGAAAATAATATATGGCATGGAATATTATTTATGTCAAAGCTTTCGCCGATAAAAGAATTCAAAGCTAGTAAAAGATGTGGTATTCACTGCTGGCAAGTTTCTTTGAATATTTCACCTTTGATCGGGATTCCTTTAAGAAATAATCAGAATCCATGTGAACGGTTGAGATGATGAATACCGTAAAATTATAATAAATGAGGACAATCGTTGAATTGATTTATACAGCATTTAATATAATATAATAGAGTGGCACGTTAAAATAACTAAGAAACATAGTTTATTTGAGAACAAGAGTTTAGTTGAGTCGTCAATATATCTTACAGCCATTAAATTATTCTTTATTATATGTACTCAATAACGCTTTGATTACTATCGTCATTAAAAAACATTACTGTAAAAACTATGCAGTCCAATACATCAGCAACGTATCTAAAAAATAGAATATGGGAATTCTCAAAAAGCCAAACACGTGTTATGCACATGTTACGAAAAAATATGTAAATTCCATATGACATATTTTTTATATACCAATTAATACTATCTCTAAAAAAATAAAATATCTTCTTTTTTCGTCGTGTATATTTAAAAGTGTTCTGCTACTGTTTCAAAGGGTGTTCGTAATCGGCATTCGTCACTTTTCATCATTTTAATTGATGAGCATAGAAATAAAAAAAAAATGCAAATAAAGCTTTTATAATACATTATATTACATATGTTCAATTGAACCATTTTTAGAGTGTACGTGTAAAGAAAACATGCTCCTTGAAGCTTTCAAGTTAATCCTCTTATAATTATAAATTATAATGTAAAAATTTACAGTTATACAAATCGAATTTACCGCTAGTGACCACACTAATTTGATTATATTTTGATGCGATTGCATATTATTAAAATTTATTTGTAAAAGAGTCAATTTAGTGTACATTATTTATATTTTGTATTTTATCTAGAAATTCGTTTCATATTACTATGGTAAACTGCTAGTTACACCCTTAATAGTTTTATTTGGTTTAGTATGAATATCACTGTTTGAATGTATATTATTATCAGCTGAAAATGCTGGACATGAGCGAAACTGGTCCTGATCATTTTAAATAAACGTAGAATTGGTAAAAAAGAGACTTTTTTTAAATATTACGCCTTTCTACACACGGTGAACATCTTAGAAGTGAAGTAAGAAATTAATAAAGAAAAGATACTTTGTCCAATATTTCACATAATAAGATTATTAATATTTTACAGATTTATCTAAGACTTGATTCCCGATTTTTTTATGGTTGAAAGGAAGTAATATTCAGAAAAACCTGTTTATACAATATTATTTACGGTTCGTTTCGTGGTTTAGTTCAGTGGTCCTCAACCGGTGGTCCGTGGCCCAGTGCTGGGCTACATAGACTTTCCGCCGGGCCGCAAACAGTATGCCATATTTTAAGAAATTTTCCATGCAAAAATATCAAATATAGGATTTTTTATCGCCTGTACGTTTTATTGTATTTTTAGTTATTTTTAAATAAGAATAAATCAATAATTTGGCTCCGTATTTTGTTTCTTGGCCATTTTTGTGCGGTTACATATTACTCACACTTTTAAAATCCAGCTTCAAATTTGTAAAATTTAGTTAATTGCGGATACTTATTCTGTTGTTTTATTTTTTTCTGTGTGGGACACGATGGTCGCTGTTTTTTTCAGAATCGTCAGTCATAAATATTTTCTCTTCCATAGTGAACACAGATGCAAAACCCTACCTAAATATACCAATAATTTTATAATACATAATTGTTTTCACTTTTTGGATGTTCACTGTAAATACTCGGTGGAAAGGCATTATATTTATAAAAACACAAAATTCCTTTTTACTTTATTCGACTTTATTGAAAAGTTCACGACCGGTTTCGCTCATTGCAAGCATTGTCAACTGAAAACAGTTGTATAATTATGTCCACTTGTAATAATATAAGATTAAAAAAATATTACATAAAAACCATTTTTATTTCATTATTAGTGGTCGGCAATTTTTTTTTCCTTTTTTTACCGGTATAAAAAAGTTGGGGAAAACTGGTTTAGTTGATCAAACAAACAAAAGTGCATGAATCTTTTATCAAGTGCTAATTGTTAGTTGTTTTGGCGTAGGATCCTGTTTAAACGTTCAATTTATTCTGAAAAGCATTACACGATGGAAGCAACCGGAGAAACACGTGTCGAGATGCAGCGATGAATATTCATGGTATTCATTTTCACAATGAAAAGAATCACTATCGTGTTTTGGCTGATAAGAATAGTTATTTAAGACATTGTATTCATTTTAAAAATGCATTAAAATCACATTATTTTCGAAGATGTTGTTATTGTTGATTTCAAAACATTTAATAAATATTAAAAGATTTTATCGTTGTTACAATTTTTTTTAATTATTACTTCGGCATAAACATTTTTGTAGTAACATATGTCTTAAGTTATTGTAGCTATATTACACCAAATTACTTTTTTTTATTTTTTTATATAATGTCTTCTTCCAATTTATCTTATAATACGGACTCCTAGTATACTTAATATGTATTAACAAATTCTACATTAACTGCTGGCCACTATTTAGTTAACTTTTTTTTTTTTTAAAAAGAAAGAATATTTTACTCTAGTGAACTCATCGACTCTACTACGCATTATTCCATATATAAATTTAAAAATCAATAATTTGACATTATCTGTAACTGAGATTTAAGCCCGACATAAAATTTTCGTCCCTTCTGTATTTTTTTCTGTGTGGGTTGATTCTTATTACCTGACAACATTCAGGACTACGTCATTTTTTAAAATAAAAGTATCCATAGTTAAAATTATTTTCTCATCGGATATACTATACTAAACAATACACCCGATTAGTCAACAGAGCGTGTACATAATTTTGATATTAAAAATAGAAAGATAAATTATTTTTAAGAGTGAAATATTTTTAACTAAAATGTCGTAAAAGTCTTAATACTAGTTAAAAAAGAACTAGTACAAACATCAGCGAGGTATTAAAAATATAAACAAAATCTTTTAAGATTATTATTCGTTGCAAAGGGAACTGACGTCATTTGGAAAGCTCTGTTATTTTAAGCTTCCTGTATTTTCACGTCACTTGGTACAGTACTCATAATATATTTACTCTAATCCTGAATGCAATGTTTCATATGCGGAAATATTACGAATGCCGGAGGGTTCTAAACCTAACTTTTGTATATTAAACCTTGTAAGCATCAGCAAATATCATATTCCGCAAAGATGCAATATTAAAGTTATCTCTAAATCTTTTTAATGGATCACAGATGTATTCATTTAAGGATAAATTCATATATTTTGTTTAAATTCGCTTGAAAAGAATGGTAAATTGAAGTAAAATTAATTTGGTCAAAGCATGCGTCTTGATATACATTTTCAAGTTTCAACCAATCATTTATGGTATTAACTGTCTACATTTTACATACACAACTAAAATTTATGTTTACTGAATGGTTATAGATATTTCTTATTCAAAATATCATTTGCTTGAAATAAATTGTTCTTAACGTAATAAATGAATGATTTATTTAAATATTATTTTTTAGACAACGTTATATAGTGTGGTTTTTATATTTTTAAATAATGTATATTCTAATTCCAATTTACTCAAAGTATGTTTCAATTTAGATAATTGTCAATGGTATTAGCATGTTATACTATAATATACCATTTTTGTATTAAGAAAATCATTGTCACTTATTCTACTTTCATAAAAAAAATATTAAGACCGGTTTCACTCGTGACAAGCATTATAATCAGTTTATGATGCTTTTCTCGAGCAAAAACAGTACTAATCATATTCAATAAAATTGGGATTAATACAAATGAGTGTTTTTTTAGGCTTTTCCACCAAGTGTTGACATTGAAAACCGTACAAGTGAATCATGATTGTGTTGAAAAAACATGAAAACCTGATACTTGTTATAACAAATAAATAAATAAGATCTACACATTTGTGACTCTGCTTACCTACAAGCTTACCTACAAGTTTTTATTTTCTAGTTTGTATTGAAAGGAAAAAAGATTTATTTTTAAGTGATTTTATGTCTCGATGATTAAATTTTCTAGCAAAAGCTAGTTGTATTTTTTCATTTAATAAAGTTCTATCATTAAATAAATTATGAACAGTATTTTTTATGTTCAAGTATTTGGAAGATATTTCGAGAAGAAGATATCAAAAGTAAATTGGTGAATAATTTCCTCACGATCAATAATTCAAATGAAGACTGTCCCACAGGTTAACATTCCGCGAGCTTCGGTTGTAAACTGGAATGAGCAAATACCATTTCTTGTAGAGTTTGAAGCGAATTCTTGACAGGCTGTTTCTTGTGTATTTGGGGAAATGTTTGCACAGACCAACCTACCTGGGAATAACTGGGAACAAAATTGCGTTCAGTATGCATTACCCGCAGTTAATCCAGAGTTGTGTTGTATTTAAATTAATCAGTTTGTTTGTTTATTATCAGCAAATCTTGCTCAAAAATAACACAGCGAAATAAGCTAGGAAAGATTCTATGCATTTTGTATTAAGTCGCAGAGAGAGTTTTCTCTTTTTGTTTGGATTTATGACAGTGGGAATGAATCTTCACTATGGTGCTTGATTATGCTTTGAAATTCTCTTATAGTACTTTAATACAATGCTATGTTTACAAATAATAATAAAAATGTTGCCTGCAATTGAAATATATATTCTTTGATAATATTTAATTAGCAAAACTGCTTTATACACCAAAAATAACTTGTCAAATGAACCATTTTTTGATAATTGAATTATGACCAATATAAAAAAAAAAAATATTCCTTTGTACTATTTCTACTTTTATTCAGCAAAACCTGTCCCGATTTTGCAAAATAAAAGTGGAAATAGTATAAAGAAACATTTTTTATTTTTAATATAATGCCTTTCTACCAAGTGTTGACAGTAAATACCCTAAAAGTGATATACCAATAATTAGATTTTGCTTTCACAGCTAACTTATTTTCACACAAAATTTACTTTACTTATCGTGTTATCTAAAATAAAAATGTTTTCACAGTAAAGTTTTGCCTTCTGAGAAGAATTCTTGAACTTAATTCATCGAGCATATTTTAATCGCGTTAACTTTCATTCTTAAGCGTTACGGGTTGTTTCAAATAAGAACAATTAATCTGTGACTGAGAATGAAGATAGAAATGACACAATTAGTATGTTTAGTTTCGTAATTTAACAGACACTGATATTTTTACTCTAAAATTAATTTATCACGGATGAGTGTTTTCATTTGAAATCCATGAATGCCAATGACAAACTCGACGCTTGAAATCTGCCAGCCTACAGCGACATGTTTAAAACAGACAATGAAATTTTTGTGTCACTTTTTTTACATATTTAGTAAAAAAGCACATTTTAGTCAGTTGGGCACAGTGGATATTGATTTTGCAAGATGTTCATGCAATTATTGTTTAATTATTTTGCTGGAAAAAAGTAATTTACTAGTGTTATCATCGTACAAATACAACTTCATAGTTTTAAGGGCTATTTTTTATTAAATTATCTTCCATAGTTGTTGTACTGTGAATTACAAATATGTTTACAGACAATAATACATTTTACTTAATGAAAATATCAATCAAACATCCAATTTTATGGTTAACTGTATGTTTTAAATATATTTTTTACTTATCAAAAAAATGTTGAATACTTTCTTCTAATAATCTTACTGTATCTGTAAAATAAATATTTACACACAGTTTTCTTAAAATTAGTATTTTTATTATTCACATATACTATCTTATTTAAAATTATACATTTAATATTTTAAGCAAAAGAAATTAAAAGAAGATTGTTTTTCATAATTGAGTTTAATAAATGGCTGAATTTTATTCAAGACTCTTTCATACATAATACTTTATTTCATCTAGCTTACTGCTTGAAATTCCATTTCGCAATGTATTTTATTCATTAAAATGCATTCTGCATGCACTTCCACAGGTGAAGGTTTTTGATCCTACATCTACCTTACGTGTTAGCTTCCAGAAGCTCCATGTATGAGTAAATTCAGTGAACAAGTGACTGCAAACAAGCCTTTTCAACCTGAAACGATGATGCTTTCTCTCGACAGCTTTCATAGCCATACGTGAGCAGTGAACACAGAGCTTTACTTTTGTATATTATACAATATGTTGGACTCGGGATTTATTACATCATTTTCACATTCCGCTATTTCAGGTAACATTCCGCTATTCAGATATGTTTTTGTAAATGATTAAAAGTATCAACTAATAAATATAAAAACTGTAGAACTAAATACGGTGCTATTATTACCCTATTATCAAATTCAATTTTATATTATTTATTTATTTTTATTCGAGCATTTGACACTTGACCAATATTTTAATATCTAAAGCTCCTTTTTTCATACGTTTACCAGATGACTCAATCATTTAAAAAAAAAACACTTTTTAAATTTTCGATAAAAAAAGTATTTTCATTGATATTTTAATCACTAAAAACTAAAATTTTAAAATGTCAACTAGAATTTGTCAAAATATTTTTTTTATAGTTATTCAATATCAAACCATAAATTTTGTTTTCACTTCATCACATGATTATGACAAGTAAAATAGTTTTCTAGGCAGATTCCTTAAATCCATTAGTTTTCCACACGAAAACATTTATTACTTCATAAACTAAAACAACATGTCGTCATATCACTTAAATACGTCACAAAATAAACCTAAACAAATATTTATCTGTATGATAGACCATTCGATATTCCTCTTTCCGCATTTGAAGTGCCTACAAATATTAATGGGCATGAAAAATTATGTCAACATGTTTGACATACATATTAAGGACCATCGTATTTGTGCAAATAAATAAAACGATGACGTTTGATAATATCAAAATATCCGATATAATAATATATCCCTTTGTAATCTCTTCATGTAGAACGATAAACTTATGTTAAACATATTCTATATTAATGGGGTCAATAAATTTATCTTTTTAATAAATTACTCTATTTTCAATTTACTAAATTAAATACTTTCACATTGCTTTAATAGAAAAAAGTCAGCCAAGTGGTTACTCTCAGGAGTCAAGAGACAACGTCGAAAAGTTAAATTTCAGTGTTACATAAATTAGTTGTTAGTAAATTTATAGACTTTTATTCTAATGCATTGATGTACGTAACGTATTGATTTTTCTCGTACATATCCTATAAAAAAACTTCGCGATAGTAATAAGCTAATCACTAGTCATGTTATAGCACTATCCCAACTCTATTTTTAGAAAACTTAGCAACCGAGTAAGAAACAGTTTTTGTGGAAAAGTTTCTCTTAAGTTTAGCTTTATTTTAAGTCCACGAGAGTCACAGTAGGAGCAGACATGGTTAAAAAATCTTGTATTTATTAATTTATAATCTAAGTATCTCTTGTGAAATACAAATACCCTTTGAAGTACAAAAATCTTGTATTATGACATAATAGATCTGAAAAAGAATATTCTTTTCCGGCAAATGAGCAATGAAAATTTGTAAAATTTGATAAAATGAAAATCGTCTCGGAAAGCCCTTGAATGTGAGCATTGAGGCAAAGTCGTTGAATATGATGAGAAATAAATAGAATCTTAAAGGATCTAAGCTATTCTCACCTTCTTACCCCATTATCAGCCCGGGGCTTTATCTTATCATTCTATTGCAAATTGCCAAATAAAGGGGGAGATATTTTACCCCAAACGCCCATTTTTTTCGATAAGTGCAGCAGACTACAGACCGAGTCAGAAGTCAAGTCAAAAACATAAAGAAATGTAAAACAACAGCATTACTACATATAATTACGAATGCATCCTTTTTATTTAAAGTAGATAAATTAATTTACCACAATCGCTCGTAAATAAAGCATTCGGCCACCGTTTGACGTCATTTAGATTTTCATCGAAGTCACCTGGATGAAACGAGTATCATTTGGTTTCACCAACAATAATTATATGAATTTTATATGAACATTAAGTTTACTTCTCGCGGCTCGGACACTAGAAAAATACTTCTCTGCCGATGGGGGTCGTTTAGGGACCCCAGTGGTTTCCTCATTATTGGTCTTATTCTTGTGAATTTCAAAAAAAAAATTTGTCTAAGTGCTTTAAAATATCTCTTTGCATCATTCCTCATACATTTCAGCACAAATATGAATTTTCAACTGACGCGTTTAGCCCAGCTATCTTACAAACGATCGCTGATAAAGAGGTGCGTATCTCGTTATCACGTTATCACGTATTTATATAAACTGCAAAAGGTGTAAAAAACTATGATATAAGAATACCTTAATTATAAACATTGTATCACCCATATTAAAATAGATATTTAAGGAAATATGGGTATTGGGGTCGCATTTCTTGAGCTAAGAACCGGAAAAGCTAAGTTTGATTTAAAAAAATATATATATTCCATAAACAAATTATCACTGATGGTTGATTAATCATAATATTAATTTTATATGAACATTAAGTTTAAATGAATCAAAAATATTTTTTCAACATGAATATATATTATTCTGTTAAAACCCGACACGTTTAAAATAATCTGATTTGGTTTTATTTGACACAAAAGTAAACAAAGTTATTGTTTTATTAATAATTGAAAATATTATTTGACTTTCGGTTTTGCTTTATATGCTAAACAGGTTTTACTCCAGTTAACGAAACCGGATATGCAAAGAATTCCCGAAAATGCTTAATTTAATGGAAACATAAAATAAAGTAATTTCCAATGTCTATTCCTAAAGAATTCGGATATAAAGGCTTAATATTATATAATATTATCAAGCGCAGCGATTTTTAGGCGTTGATAATGTATTTTTTATTAAATTATTCTTCTTTTGTGGTTTCATTCATCGGTTTTTTAGTTACATAAGCGGAATAAATTTATAAGTAATGATAACATATCATTTTAATAAGGTTTGACTAAATTTTCTTGATTCTTACAGTAGTAAATAAATACTAGAATATATAAATAATAAAATCACTTATTTATCTATTTGATTTGGCTTAAGGTAATAGAAATTTTGTACGCTACGTTCTTGAAAAAAAAAACTGAATATTTAAATATTAACTCAATAAATTATAATAAAAATAAGCTTTTATTTAAGTGTACTAAAAAGATAAAAATAATTCCGATATCTATTCCCTCAAAATTATTCCCTCGTCTGAGCAACATCCTGACCACTCTTCAGCACAGTAAGTCGGATCGTTGATCGTTGAGTCGGAATTCTCCAGAGAATTGGGATACAAACCATCTCTCACATTCTACTATCGCTAGTAGTCGACGGTAGATTAGAGTTATGATTTCGGAATAATTGTCTCATATGACTAAAAGTAAAAGCGCGGCGAAAATATTAATTTAAAACTTAATGTACAATATATATTGTATTTTATTTTTTATACAATTTTTATAAAATTATTTTTTTATAATTATTTTTTATAAATTTGTTTATAAAATTGTATTGAGACCGATTAATGCTTTCGTAAAGGCGTAAGATCATTTCAAAACTACTGACGTTTGCGTTAAATTTTGACATTTCAAAAATCCCGACAGGATGGTCGCGTCTTGGCGAAACAGAGAAACTTAAGAAAAAGCTTATAAAAAAGTAATGGAACAATTACTTCAGAATATAAGATGGTTTTTTTTATTTTTTTTGTTGAGATCACGTTTTTTTTTATACGGGACTCACTTTTAAATACATTTTTCAACAAATAAACTTTAAGATACAACCCGCATACAATTATTATTTATTAACGAAATAACGTAGTAAAATTTAAATTTTATTATTGTGTGGTTTGTTTTATTAATATATTTTCGTAGTTACTTAAAACAAGTTAAAACCAATTTCAGTTGTTATTCTAGATACCTTATACTTCTGTTTAATTTAATTATTGTAATCAAATATCTTTTATCAAAACACGTGTTTAAACAAAGATAGGTAATTAAAAACAGCGCTTCAAAACAAAATAACAACATTATATACCTTCATATATTTGGTTTGAATTATTTTGATATTATAAACCTATGCATTTCAAAGGGGAGTCAAATATCAACATTTGTCTTCCGGGACACCTGGATACAATTATTACTTGTCGAATATTTTCACCGTTAATATGATCAAATTCAAATAAGAAGACGTTAAATAAATAATGTGAGTGTTGAATTACAAAAAAATGGTAACAACACAAAGTGACTTAATAGCATGGCTACGTATGACGATTCAGAAATATTTAAAATTTATTAGTAAACAAATGAATTTCTCAATTGCCTTCGTAAGTAAAAGTAAGCAATTTTTGAAATAAATTAAAGTGGTGAAGATTCACATTGTAATAAGCTTATCCTTTTTTTCTGCGCGTCCTCACTGGTTTTGGTTGAATAGTTTTGAATACAGTCGTTGTACGTTTTCATTGAAAAATCAATTAATGACAATGTTATATAGTTTAAAGACTTAAAACAACAATTATGTAACTGAGTACGACGTAACACTGAGGCGGTTAACTTATGGGGAAACAATACCGCCAAAAATAAAGTTTCCTACAAAATAAATTATTAATAGGCTAAATTTTCAGTTTGAACTTTCTGCTTTTGTGATTCGAAAATAATCAAGATATATTGAGTTGAAATCAATGATTATAAAGGAGCATTGTTTACTTTCTCAATGAAGCAAAGTCAAAATTGAAGTTCATTCAACTTTTAAAACAAATAACACAACCTGATACAGAGTTCATGAAAATCTTATGAAAGTTTTCTCTCGGCAAACCTTTTAATTCAATAAACAGTTGAATTGTCTTGCCGCAAATTTTCTACGTGACTTTGTATAAGGCACAGAGTTAAACTAATGTCAATAGTTAAAGTTATACGTAGCTTTTGATTTAGAAAAGCTGAAAATGGTTGCACGTCAAAGTATAAACATATTTCAAATAAAATTATGATTTCATTGTTTTTTAAGTCTTTTACATCTGTGAATAAAATACAAGAGTCGTTATTGCCAAAAAAATGTATATCTAAGTAGCACAGAGTGCAAATTTGAATTCTCATTAAGTTGACAAATAGTTAATTGTTACAAAGAATCGTTAAATCTGTTTGTGAGCTATTTCGGCATAGTGGCATCGTGTAGATTTCAGAATTATGTTTTTAGACATTAATAGACCAAACACTCTCTTTACAGCATTGATAGCAAAACTACAAACTTACCATGTTTATATCATCATCATGTTATGGGTTTTTGAAACATGAGAGAATTTTTAAGGAACTTGTTTTAATGCAGAATAACTCGAGCAACGTGGCAGGTATGTTTAATATTATAGAAATGATATCAAGTGAAAATAATATTTCAAATTAAGTAAATTGTAAAAGGCTAATTAACGTTGTAAAGCAATATTGAAAACCTTCATTTAAAAAAAAATCTATCTTTTTTAACTGTAGGGCATAACAAATCATCTCTTTCCTAAAATCAATAATGAAATCTTGACAATTTCAAATTAACAATTAAACTTTTCCCGCTAAAAAGTTGCAATTATTCACACAGTAGAAAAGGAAGTTTTAATAATATAGGAATGAAGATAAGCACGAATTTGATAAAATCAAGAAATGGGCTTACGAAAAGCTCTCAGAAAATCTGTACAAGACGCTGCCATGACATTTTCATTGTCTCCAAACGTAATTAATCTTGTATTTTTCTTTATGGCGAGAGACCTTAATTTTAAAATCTACTCTGCGAGCTTTTTTCTGTCAAAATTTCTCGCGCTCCGCTGAAGAAAGAACAAAATAATTAGGAAATAATTATAAATCAACATTGCGAGCTTGTTCAAATGAAAAGTGTCTCAGCCCGGTAATACATTCATTGTCTTTCTTTTAATTAAAAAAAATAATTAAATGTACCTTAAAATCTGATTTGAAATATAGTTGTTTGTCTAGTGAGCTGATAAATTTGTAAAACTATAAAAATATGAGAATTCAAAAATACGAGTAATATTTTGTTGACCAAATATATTTTTGCTACGAGGACTTAAACTGCATAATGCGATTGGTTGTGAAAAATATCCAAAGTCTTCAACTAAGGATTGAAAATAAACATCATTCAATCTATATAATTTTCGGTCCTTAATATTATACAATTAAAGAAGAGAATAAATTGATTTTTTTAATGAATATAAAAATTAACAATTTTTGTAATCATTCAGTACTAATTATTTTATATTAAAACAGTTAATAACGCTTGAAATAAAAGAAACTGGTTTATCATTAATAGTTAATATCAAAAAAATCTTAATAATACCTATGTATTTGCAATTTGATTTGACTGTGTACACTATACAATCTTAAATTATAAGTTAAGCTCATAATTTATACTTTGCTCATAGCTCGATATTTCGGCTAAAAATAAAATCCATTTTTTACATTTAAGCCCTATAAATATTTGATCACGATTCCTGCATCACAATCAAGAGGGGCTGAAATAAATTTTAAAATAAGGGAAGATAAAGATCGGGGAAGAGATAAAATTACTCAAAGGGTGAAATACTCGGGGCGACTGACATATTGCTGCCCGTAACTGTGAGATTCTCTACAGGCTGTTGTCTGTAATAGAATATCATTTATCGAATAGGTTTCTTGATGGTAAAAATCATTTAAAAACACATTTAAAAATTAGATTAAAAAAGGTTAGTAAAATAAAAATGCATATTCAACTTTTTTTTCAGTAAGCATTATTTTTTTATAATCGTTAGGAATGTTTATATTTCAAATAATTACTAATATTATTTTTAATCATTATAGTTTTAAACTTATAGGTATTTCTAATAAAACACAATTACAATGGAGTGATTACAATAATTATAACAAATATAAAATAGTGTTTTATAAAGCAAGTTTATATTTTGTGCTTAAAAAATATACTTGAGTTACACGTGTAATCAAAAAATATATAGAAATTATCATGAAATCTACTAAAGAAGTTAAAAAAACACTACATTTTTGAAAATTTACTTGATACTGAAAAACTATTTTATTTTTATACAAGAAGACAAAGGCATCTAAAAGAAGACAATAATACGGCCAAATAATTACTGTTGTTGATACACATGTATTATATTTTTATAAAAGAAATGTATGTTATGTATATGTTAAAGAAAAACAGACGAAAAAAAATCATCGAGGAGTGGATATTTGATAATATGAAAGAAGGTTAAAGGCTTTCGAAATGTGAATGTGTCAGCATAAATCTGGTTCTAAGTATCGCATAAGTCTTATAACAAAAGTACTTGTTGAGTGTGACGTGGTGTGGTTTATGATTGGAAACATTATTTAATGAAGAAAAGTGGTATTTACCACACGATATAAAAAATACACGATATGGTTGAACATGACATTATTAACAAATGAAACTCTAAAATAAAGAGGCCGCTAAGAACTATTGCCTGTTTTCTTTTTTGTTCAGTATATTAAACCCATAAATAATTAAAAAAATACAATATGCATATTTTTTTAAAAACATATGTTAATGACATGACAGTCGCATTGAGTTGAATGTTGCAAATTCAATTCAATTCGGACTGTCTGAGATACACAGCTGTACTCGATTAAATCCAAATGCCACTTGTTCAACGCTTGCATTCTGCCGGTACTGCTTTACGGTTGCGAATCATATCACCTGACGAAAACTCAGAAAAACCGTATACTGAGCTTCGAGAACAAATGCTTGCGTCTGATAATGGGGTTAGGTGGTTTGATTTTGTGAGGAATTCAGAGATAAGGAGCGTGCAAAACAGCGTCCTGTCACGTCAGTGGTTATGAGAGACGTTGGAACTGGCTGGTCACGTGCTGCGGATGCTACGGAAAGCAACTGTACGTACTGCTCACTAGACTAGTTTAAAAAAATGACAAATGAAGAAATAGGAAACATTGATTAAAATAGTCACGTGTAATTCATTTTTATTTATACGTAACAGTTAACATTACAGGTAACGCCATTGAAAAAGTTGAAATATCATTCGAAGTTATCTTAAGAAGAATCGACAATACAAACACCCAAGTCCTAGATCTCAAATTTTAATTGAAAACATCTAA
Source organism: Himalopsyche anomala (assembly GCA_031772345.1). Taxonomy (NCBI): domain Eukaryota; kingdom Metazoa; phylum Arthropoda; class Insecta; order Trichoptera; family Rhyacophilidae; genus Himalopsyche; species Himalopsyche anomala. Next base: position 25,160,460 of record CM062829.1, read on the forward strand.
ATTTTACATTGGCCTTACCGGGAATCAAATCTTGACTCGCTTGATGGGTAGATCCAAGCTCATAGCTTGTATAAACAGCGGGCGAAAGTTGTAATATAATGTTTTGAAATAATATGTTTTGCTTTTAACATTGTATATATATGCAGACTATAACTTAATTTTTACATGGGCGAAACTATTACCAAACACATTTGTTTCTAAGAATTTGTTACTCGCGTAGGACGTATGAGTTGCCAGTTTCAAGAGCTGTTCGACTGACCTTTTCATTGCCTAGAGAAATAAAAAATTTCAGTGACAGTATTTGTGAACTGTTTGTTAGATTTTGCTTTTTATTTCTTGATTTTGTATGTTGATTTTGATGTATTATGAACTGTTTTATATTTGTCAAGTGCATGGCGAATTGGCGTCAGCTGTAATGTCATGAACTATACTTTTAATTTTTAAACAATCAATAAATAAATAACTAGTTACTAGATTATAAAAGCCATAAACAGATTACCTTAAAAATATACTACGAAAGAAAGCGTAAAACATTGAACACCCTTACACATGTCTATTCCTTACGTTAATGGACGAAGTTATCCAATATTTTGTAAGTACAAATAAGGTTCAAATCCCATGTCAGAATTATAAAAAATGACACGTTCGTGCTTGGAATGTTATGGGATGTGTCTTGTTTGCACGTGTTATGCAAAGATTTATTTCCCGGTCAACGAACTGTTGGAAATGTATTTGCATACAGGTGTATTTTTGGCTATTCCCTTTGTGAAAGAATGTTAAAAGCATTTTTCGTAACAAGGAGAATTCAAAATATAATGACCATGACGTATGTTGAGTACATATAGTTAACAGCTCCCGAGATATAAAAAATATATGCCTATATGGCTTGTTCCGAAACACTTTTAAACAATTTGTGACAGAAACATTCATATGTTATCAAATTGTATTATTTTTTCTATTTATTTAAATACAATAAGTAATTTAAGATTTCGACTGAAGGTACTTGGTGGAATTTTAGCTTTTCAATTTTAATTGTTCAAATTTAACAATGAATAAGATTAAAAAAACCTAAGCTTTATTATTGGATGTTGTAACAGGTGGAAAAAATCGAATTGTGATATCATTAAAACAAGCATTAAACGAGCATCTAATATTTCTTACCGGAGGCTGTTTTAACTTCAGTGGCGTAATAATATGAAAAACCTTAGTTGTTAGCTTTCCGTCAGTGGCGGATGACGCATTTGCGTACTTGCAATGCCTCAGACGCTATAAAGTTTGAAAGCTTTATTTTTCAGATAATATATAAGCGTTTCTTGTAAAATAAAAATAAATATTAAATACTGAATATTAAATGGATGTATAATATGTGCTTTTTCAGCTTTCCAAGATTCGGAGATTATACTATACTTATGAGGCTATGTGCAACTTTTGTTACACTTTTGTCGATGACATAAAATGTGTTTGGGAATAAATGAAAACATAAAATGCGCCCATGTATTTGGATACAAACCCATCATTTGAGCTTTTACCACGTAATACAATTTAATTTAAACTGAAAGGCGTAAAAAACAACTGACTTACATTTAGAATTAAGAATAGTTCACTTTTTTTTTAAATTAAACTTGCCAATATATACGTGTATCAAAGTTTGATAATATACAACCCAGATAAATTAATTAGACAATACTATCACACAATACTAAAAAACATTATTTAATTTTGTTATTTCTTCTATGTCATATGTTGAGAAAGATTTTCGTCTTACCTCAAACAAAAGTAATTTATCTATTTTCTCATTATTTTCATTTAATTTTATCTAAATATTACGTAAGATATCTTGGAAAGTTCAAGGGTTGTTGATATGACCTAAAGGGTGTCATGGCGATTGACAGGTGACAAGCCATCACGGATGCGTTGGTTAATGGCCATTTCCTCCCCACACAGGAAATTAGTTATCTAGATTACCACATACCTTCTTGATAGTTTTAACGTTCAGAAATTCGTTTGTGTATTGATTGAAATGTATTTTAATGAGAAAATATTCATTTTGATAAGGTGAAAAAAATTTCATACATAAAATAAATAAAAAGTTAAGATGGATATTTTGATATTTAATTACAGAACTTAGTTCAAATTGATTCATTAGCGTTATGAATAGAACGAAACAACCAAGCATATTATGAAGTGTTGTATATGTATTTAAAAAAATATACCGTTTTATCATAAAAACAAATATGAAGTGAACATTATAAAAATCATGCAATTTTAACAAGCTTGATTTTGTTTTTGGTCTCACGGCAATCAAATTTATAAAATACACTTAAACAAATATGGTGCTTTGTTTTTAAAAAGTAAACAATAGGTAGGTTGGTTTTTTTATATGCAAAAATTGGGTAAAGTTATGTGAACCTCCATAATGGATGAATAAATAGATAACCATTACTGTCTTCTTATGAAAGTGAGAAACGAGCAAAGACCTTTTAGAGAATACATAAGAGATAACAGGCCGTAAAATCAATTTACAAATAAAACTGATGCTCGATGCACTTACGAAGAAAACATTACTCTGAAATACCCAGCAATATATTTTCATTAGTTTTAACTACCCTGCCGACATGAAGTTTATTACTGAGCTAGCTGGGGTTACAGTGGTCAAGGGAAAGAAACCTAAATAGCTTTTCGATGAAAGCTCATTTTATCGGGCCGTAAAGTCGCTGGATGTTTTATGAAACAAAACTCTGAGCACTTTCTAAGCGATACGGCCTAGAGCATTTTTAGAAAAAGCTTTGTGAAAAGTCCATTGTTGGTAGAAGTCATGTTAGGATTTTTTAAAACATGTTTGATTTTTGTGCTTTTTTTCCAATAACATCCAAAAAAATCATTGAAAATTTAAGACAAATGAACACATTATATACAGTATTTTCAGTGTTTTTTTTTTATCCATGTCTGCTTAAAATGTGGAGCACATGGCCTCCTAATGGAGGTATCCCAAAATACTTTTTTATCTACAAAAACTGTTTGTTACTCAGTCGATCAACATATTTTTTTTTAAACGCGAGTAATCAGTGGGGAAAGAAAGACAAGGCTAGAACAGGACTAGTGGTTTGACAAATCGCTATTGCTTCACCTATTTATTAAAAGATCAGAAGGATGGGAGAAGAGGAAATAATTTAAATTGACATCACAAACACCTAGTCTTCGATCACAAAATTGAATTTAATAATTCTCAAATTCACTGTGATCTTACCGGGAATCAAGCTCAGACCTGCGTGATTAGTAATGCAAGCTCTAACCAACTAAGTCACAGCAGGCGACTGCTGAAGAGACTGTGGAGTATTTAATATCATTCGTGAAACATAAGCGCAATGATTTTAAATCAAGCTGATTTCCCGGCACCACTGAATGTGTATTTGTAACTGGTGCTTCTTTGATGTTTCGATGAAAATAAAGTTACTGCCTTAAAGTTTAATTTATCTGTACCATAAATTTTGCAATTTAATTGTTTATTTCTTAATTCCATGACACAATGGCAAAACGATTTTATCAATGTACTTGCATGCTTAAATAAATTAAAGAAACAAATGTTATGCATATGTTATATGTTTAAAACAAAGAACCTTGTGCTTATTGCAAATGCTTAAAATTCGGGTAAAAAAAAATTTTGAACATCAAAAAGCCCCAAAGAGAAATTAAAAATAAAGAAATTGTCAATTGATTGGTGGAAAAAGTTTCTAGTGCTATAAAGAAAAAAATGTTTTTTTAAGCAAAATATAGATTTATTGATAAAAATAAATACTCACTAAAATCGTACTTTTTATATCACGATTTAAAATGAAAAATATAAAATAATCAACTGCCTGCCAAAGCCGATTTTATTTTCATTATTCAATAAAATTGGAGCGGAAATTTTCAGGAGCGCGTGGAAATGCGTTTAAAATGAGTTCGCAGCTTTTATAGAGACTCTTTTAAACTGATTAAATGAAAATTTATTCACGTAGGATACATTTTATTTTTGCACCAAATCAAAAATAAATATTAACCTATATTTAAAATGGATTTCATATTGAAGTTATATTCAGATTGGAACAATCACTTCATTATACAGTTGTTTTAATATTATAATAAAAAAATACTTTTTTAAGCAACGAAGTATAATATAACAACTTAATATGATATAAAATACACTTTTTTGACGTTGATTACAATTAAAAAAACAAGGTTTTTAAGTTTAAAGTAAAAGTTGTTTTTTTTGTTGTTTTTAAAGTCTTGTAATTGAGATTGCAAATTATGTTTTTCAAATATATATTTAAACAGACTATTCAAATTAAGACATCGTTCATAAAAATAAAAATATTCCAATTTTTATTTCGTTATTTATGGCATAAGAATAAGAATCTCAATTTTTAATTTATTCATAAACTTTACGATGTTTTCTCTAAGGATGAATTATCAATAAGGGGAAAACACTTATCTTAATTTTTCAGACAAAAAGTCGAATAACAAAAATTTTATATTAAAAATAAACTTTCACGTAGCTACCATCGAATTTATCGAAAACTTAGTTCTAAAAATAATAAAATTAATTAAAAAGAAAACAGTGAAATTCGTAGATTTAAAATTATCAATTTCCTAGATGATTTTAGATGATTAAGCTCAGAATTTATTAAGAAAATAAAAGTATAAGTTCAAATACATACGACATTAAAAAACACACGTACAATTTGTTTAACCAAACAACTTGGATCGTATTTATTATATTCAGTCACAAATAAGTCAAATGAAAGCATTTAAAAATTAGTTTGCAACAACGCAAAAGAAGTATCGTTCAATATTTAATATGGCTAGTGAAAATCTGAACTCAAAATATTAAGAATTATCTACTCAATGAAAAATCATGCTTTCTGCTGGTATTTTTATGAATTTAAGGACAAAAAAAAACGTTATTCGCTTACCCAAATATCAGGCATAAAATAATTTGCCGCACACGTGTTACTCGTCTCACAAGGATGACAAATTAATACAAAGCGTTTTTACAAACAGTACGTCATCTTCTTCTGTTAAAAATAAACTGAAAACATGGTTTATTAACTGTACGAGTAATGCAATCTCATAACAAAGCATTTGAAGTCTGCATGGGTCTGGGCTTGAATCTAATAGATGATATACTAATATCAACATTGTTATGAATACCTTTTATAATAAATATATTTTTTTTACCATATAGCTTCATCATAAATATATATTTATTTTGGGAACACAAATCTAAGAATCCCATAAAATTTTGTGACCTTATTTAAGCTTAGCTTAAAATATTGAATTTCGTTTCGTTGGCTTAACCAATATTATATCATTGTAACTATTGACCATTGTAAATATTTTACAGAACCTACCCGTAGTCCATTGGTAAAAAGTGATTGATAGTTTGGTGTGCTTGAAAACACCTATTTTCTGTAAATTTTTGAAAAAATCGGGTTTTTTTCGAGCCGAGAAATTCAATATAAACCTGGACTTCGGGTTGGGTTCGGGCAACAAATGTAGTATTAAGACCCAGGTCGGTTCTGTATTGGTCCGGTTTGTATCAGGTTAATAAAGAAAACATGCTTTATGCTGATATAATGATAGAAATTGTGTCAGTTCGTTCAGAGAAAGAAGACGTAGTATTTTTACGAACAGAACAATAATGCTGAAGCTTGAATTATTATTTTATCTGAATACATTGCTTAAAAACAGTACTAATACAAAATCCTCTGTTAATTTTTACTGGAAGATATGACAGACCCTGATGATGAATAATCCAATTATCTTATAGTGTTTATAGAGCAAATATATTATTTATGAAAAATCTCCGTAAACACTGTGATTACCTTTCAAAATCACATTCTCAAACAAAAACCCTCGCTATTTAAAATTTTCTCTTTATCGCAACCGTTCAGAGTGTGCTTTAAACTTTCGACGCCAAATAATGTGTCATGTTGAGCCCTGGGAAAACTTTTATAGGATATGACGTTAATTCTTGGGCTTAAAAGCTCTTGAATTCAAAAAGCTCGCATACGTAAAGTACGTAAAAACTTTATGTACTTAGATGCTTACTCCAATTATTTCAAACGGATAAATTTCCGCACAGTTTATTTAACGTGTACAGTCAGAATTAAATGTATTATATGTTACCTAGTTCTTTTGAAAGCTATACTTATATAGACTATAAACATACTGAACATAGTTTATTTAAGTCTTTTTTATGTAAATTAAGTATACCCACTGTTTACCTTTTCAAAAAATAGTTTACGCTAAATTCAAGTATTTACAATTGTAAAGTATTCAAGTATTTACAATTGTGATCAGTGAATAAACTATTGAATTTTCCTAAATTATATCAAGCGTTAAATTTTCTTTTTTAACTTTTCCGGTTCTAAGCTCAAGAAATGCGACCCCAATACCCAATTTTTCTTAAATATATATTTTAATATGGGTGATACAATGTTTATAATTATGGTATTCTTATATCATAGTTTTTTGGACCTTTTGTAGTTTATATAAATACGATAAGATAAGAGATAAGCGCCCGCTTATCAGAGATCGTTGGTAAGATAACTAGACTGAACACCGCTCAGCAAAGCGCGCCAGTCGCACATTGACATTTGCATTTAAACGACGTCTATTTTACGCGCAACTTAAAATATGATTATTTATTAAAAAACCACGGATTTTTATAAAAAAATGTATGAGGAATGATGCAGAGAGATATTTTAAAGCCCTTATACTATTTATTTTTTTAAAATTCATAATAATAAGGCCAATAATGAGGAAACCACTGGGGTCCCTAAAAGACCCCCATCGGCCGAGAAGTATTTTTCTAGTCTCCGAGCCGCGAGAGTTAAGAAGATTATTCAGATGATACCTTTTATATACGATATATTTTGACCATAATCTATGAGAATTTTGATTCAACTCTTCGCGAAAAATAACACTTTTTACTAATCCTATCCATGACCTCTCTTGTTTAATGAATAATTAGTAGATTTTTTTATACATAACAACAAAACATTTTTTACACTAACATTGTACTAATATTATTAACTTCAAGTCCTTAGTTACACACTTTCATAAACATTATGTTTGTGATGTATGAAGTCTCTCCTACCATTTTTGAAGAGTATGGTTGCTAAAAAAATAAGGTTACTATTTGTAATGTACTAGTTTTATCATTAATTGTTCTGTTTTTTTCCTTCTGAAAATATGTAACAAACCGTTTTTGCAATAGCTTTAAAATAATCACTGGGAGAGGCATGCATAAAAAATATTATATCTATATAAAATTTTCAACCATTTTCAATTTTGTTCAAGCCACGTGGAAATTGAATTTACAGCCACGTAGGCGGACTGAAATCCGATGTTCTTAATCAAAAATCGATATTTTAAATTGAAAATTCGTTTACTTCATCATATCTCAGCAAGTCAGACATAAAAATTCTCGTGTCAGATAAATCGCCCGATTTGGTCGTTAATCTAGCGAGAAATTTGTCTGAATGCATCCTTCTGTAAAACGACCGGTGTCTGAAAGTGAGATTTCACTGGAAAACAAAAATGATACCCAATCTGTAGTCACTTTTTTTTTTTTTTTTTTAAATACCTTAAATAAATTACTGTATTTTGCAAGTCAAATTATAGAGCAGTTGACAAATCTGTAAATAAAATTATCTGTATTCAGAAACCTCGTTCGATATGTTGTGTTAAATCGTTAAAATTATGTACATTCACAAAAATTTTGTCACTAACGACCCGGGGGTCACCTTTCGGCATCTTCAGGCGTTCAAGTGCACGGAAGAACTTGAACTGACGCTTAGAAAATGAATATATCGTGTTTATATAACAAATAAATGTACAATTAAGTTTAAAGCCATTGCTGGCGAAAAGGATTACCCCATGGGAATGCTCACAGATTTCAAAGGTGAATGATGAATTGTTGGAAAAGGTTTTATGATTAAATTTGTTGCATATTTTTTTTTTTACCATGTCCGCTCCCAATGTGAAGCATATGGACTCCTAACGGAGTTTATCTCAACAGATGTGTTTCTACGAGAACTGATTGTTACTCAGTTGCTCAACCTCTCTTTTTCCAAAGAGAGTAGGAGTAGAAGGATAGGGCTAGGACTGGAATAGTGGTTAGCTAATCGCTCTTGATATGCTCCGTTCATAGGATACTATGGGTGGGAGGGGGGAATTCAAAACATCACATTCATCCATGCCATCGAACAGAAATTCATAAATCAATTGAAAAATCAATTCATAAAACTGTCCGTACTGTGATTCGAACCCGGGACCTCCGTGGCCGAAGCTAACGACGTTGACCACTCGACCACACAGGCGGCATGTACATATAGAGTATACTATATAATATTTTGAGCAAATAAGTAAAACGCATATTTGGGAGAGTATGTGTTTTTGTGTATGTGCTACGTAACAGACAAGCATTTAAATATATACTGCTATTATTACAACTATTTAAAGTAATATAAGACATTTAATTTCCATTTTAAAAATACGAGTTACTTCAAATAAAAAATGAAATAGTAAATGGGCAAGTGTGTAAGGGTAGTAGAAAAGGAGTTTTTAAGTTATTTAGTTTATGAAAATAGTTAAAAGATCACGAACATCTAAAATAAAGACGAACAAAAATTTACTTTTCTACCTTTGATAGAAAGTGACATCAGTAGAAGAAAAAATTACTCTAAAACTGAAATATTTTCTAATACAAAATAACGATTTCTCTTTTCTAGCAAATAGGGAAATTTACTTAAAGGGAAAAACGTTGAGAAGCATGATTGCTTATGGCTTCCTGATTATCTCTTTGTACCTCCTATAGATTTCATAAACGTTGCCTATTTATTGTTGATTCTATTGTAAAAATTGATTGACTTAGTGTACAAACTAAGTGATAAAAACTTTAGTCTAATAATCAGAGCAGTCAAGTTCACGTTTATCAACATCAATTAAAACAATATTTTTCAAAATAAGTCTGACATCTTTGACACCGTTATTGGTGATATCATTTATTTTTGTGTGGATCTTAAGTGACTTGAAAAAACTGCTGAGTTTATCATCTTTGTCGCATTGGCAATTACATGCTGTAATTTTAAAAAATGCCCTGAAAAAGTTATTATTTAATGAGTAAGAAATTTGAACCACAAATTTAAAGCATCCCAGTCAAAAGTGATTTCTACTCATGAATTTTATTATTAGAAAAACTCAAGAGTGTTATACTAAATCTGAACAAAGATTTTAAGTCCAAGATAATTGAATAAATGTAGACACGGTAAGGCAATAATGTGTGGTTGTATAACATGATACTGAATTTAAAGAAACCGCAAGTCGTTCCAGTTAACTGAAAAGCTTTGGTCTAGTCTGGTAAAAGCAATATAAAAGATTGACGATCATTTGGCTACAGTCATGTAGCCCGGTTAGAGTAGCAGAGGACCGCCGGAAACGCTCGCCGGGCTTAAACTCGGTTGGCCACTGTAAACGTCTCGCCGGAAGTTCTGCTCGTGTAAAAAGCTCCCAATAGAGCCTTCAGTACGGCGGTTGCCATGAAGCTGGACTACGCTGGTGTAAACAGTTAGTGGATAGTGTAAGAAATATTTGCAAAATCTGTCAAACATTGAGATTTTTTTGTTTTGTTTTTAAAATGCTACCCACTCAAATAGAGACGCCAGATATTTAACATTACTTTTTTTCAATGACTGTGAAGTCGTCAAGAAATAAAAATAAGATGACTTCGACTCCAATCTTGCCTTAAAGTACATTTTTTTAGACATAGTAACATGCAGTGGCCTCATTTTTGTATGTAGCGATTTGAATACTATGATAATGAAGTTATTAGTTTTTTTCGAGTATGACTGTAGTTAAAACAGACCGACTCCGGACTCCGGAACCCTGCTTTTTTCAGATACTTTTTCTATAAAAGCAAAATATAAACGTTTTAGATATGCCAACATACATATAACTATCGAAAATCATAGTAGAACACAATTCATAACTTTACAAGTTAACTAGAACAGATTCAGAACACATTGAAATTATATTGTAGCAAGCCTTCTGTAACATAACCATTCAACCATTATGATGTCGTTAATGCATTACGATCATATTAAACTATATTGGACATTAGCGCTTTAAACCGTCACAAACTGTTTATTATGTATTGTCATTAAAGTTCGTCGACTAATATGTAATTATTTGTCACGATAAACTTTGATATAACATATTAATAATCATTTGTTAACACCTGTATGCAGCTGGGATGATATTCAAATTTTAATGTAAACTTAAACAAATACAAATTAAAGTTTTAGTTCAGTGTATAAAAATCGTCCAAAAGCACTTAATATATCGTCTCCATTCTGGAAAAAAAATGGTAAAGTAAACAAAGAGGTTATTTGATATAAATAATTCTTGTATGGAATAACTCGTTCGGTACATGTATTAAACATACGTATAGGTAATTCTTATAAATACTAATTAAAAACAAGCAATTACTGTACATCTTTTTTGTAAGGTGATCGAAATAAATTATTGTGTCTTTATTTAAATATTATAATTATCTAACTTAACACAAAATATCGACGCTGGAGGTTTTATCCTGAGAGCTGAAATTTTTCATTTGCAGCGTCGGAATTATCTGATACCTTACTAACATCTGCCAAAAAGGTGACATTTTACCAATGAAAGATTATATTTCTTTAACATACTTTTATTACCCACTAAATTTGTTATTTAAATGTCTTTTTAAAAAAGAAGAAATGATGTTTTATCGTGATTTTTTTAATGCAATCAAATATATGTGGCCTTAAAAATTAACAATCAGAAAGTATTCATTTTAAAAATGACATCAAACATAATGTCTGAAAGTAAGACCAGGTTAAAATGTATGCAATGTCAGACTCTTCTTAAAGAATTTAATCAAAACTTAATTTCTAAATAAATAACATAAGTCATAAAAATACCTTCAAACTATTGGATGGTGGAATGTGAATCTTGGAATTATATGGTCACTTTTTTTTATTTGTAAGCTTTCAACTAATTTATTTGAAGAAAATAAAACAAATTAAAAAAAGTTTTAGTATTTTTCAAAAATGTTTCAATTAAATCTAGCAGAAAAAAGCTTTTTACATCTCTGAAGTAGTGCAAAAACAGTATGAAAACATCGTCTTTTTCCGGATTTTTTCGCAATAATTCGCGCTCGTTAACTTTCAAAGAAAATGGTCGAAGAGAAAAAGAATGTTGCCTATAAACTCACTGAGATATACACAAACGATTTTCAGATATTCCACTGTTATTTTCGGTTCAAAAAACGCAAGACTGAGCATTATAACATTATATCTGATAAAATGATATAAATAATATTTTTATCAATTAGACTGAATTCTGTGTAACGATATTTGTTAATTATCTCTTTTTTATTGACGATGCAATTTTTTGTATTAGTACAAATTATTTTTAAGTTAAATTCAATAGATTTTACCGTAAAAGTGCGCCATATATATAACGGTCATAATTAACTTAAAAATGAAAATAAAGTCTATATATTCACACGCCAAAATCTTACCCAAATAAAATAAAATAATATTAGATATTGACCCCACAAAAATTTTGATGGACCTTCTAGTCCCTAAATAAAAAGCTATAACTACTTAAAATATTGAGAAAAACTTATTCATTTTTCTATCAGCCTTACGATAATTAATTTTGGTTCAATATTCCAGGCAAGATCTGAATAATTTCTTTCACATTAAGAAGAATCTTTCACTTGACATGCATAGCGTGTAGAGTGAATCTTTTCACCTCTTAAATTGTGATGCTTCCTATTGATCTATAACTGAGTATCTTTTAAATTAAATGCTGTGTTAATAAAGTGTGCATTGTCTACCCATCTATGTCAACTGAGCTCAGTATAGAAGATTTTTTCCCTGATATTTGGCTGGCGTAAAAACAAGACCAACTGTATGTTTAATGGATATTTTCAAAGACTTATTTGACGTACTTTGTATGCAGAGAATTTTCTATTTAGTTAACTTAGCTCCCTAGCAAAAAACCATCGTAAGAGATAACACTATAAATGAGATAATGTAGTCATTACGTCTCATATCTAAACTGAACATTTTTCTATGAAATAAACACACAAATGAAAAATCAAAACATACAAAAATATTCAAATGTATAAATTTTATTTATATCTAGAATCAAGAATTTTTAAACTTCTCTTTGTTGTTAAATATATACACAAAATATTTTATTATTAATGTAAATAAACCAGTAAGTAATGATTGATAAAAAAGAATTTTCATCTTTGTACTCACAACACAAAAATGCATTTTTACTTCATTGCTTAAAGTTATATCTCTAAGAAATAATATGCAATTTAAAAATATTAAATAGATGTATTTAGAACATACTTAGAATTTTTTTTCCAATAAATTCGTCCTTAAAATTTTACCAAATCTATATTTAATGATAAATTGTAAAAACATTATGTTAGCTAACTTACTTTAATAAAAAACACAATAATCCTTTGTACTTTATTCCACTTTATTTAAAAGGTCAGGACCGGTTTTGCTCCTTGCAAGCATTTTCAACAGCTCGCAATGAGCGAAACCGGTGCTGACCTTTTAAATAACGTGGAATAAAGTACAAAGGAATATTGTGTTTTTTATTATAACAATGCCTTCCTTCCAAGTATTGACAGTGAACATCCTAAAAGGGTAACTTACTTTGTTCATTTCTATATTCTTTTTTTAAATATTTTATATGAAAGAATTTTTTTTGTTTGTAGCGTGGCACTAATGCAAATATTTTATTTATTTAAGAATAAATAACTAAGCACGGGTTTATGAAACTAAAACTACCTACCATGTTGGTATTCATTGTCAGGTAAACAATCTTCACTCTTTTAATCAATGGTTGAAATCTTTGACAAAAACACAAATCCGTGCCCATAAATGGGGTGTTTTTTTTGTGTAATACCATTGTAACAGAAAATCACTCCTATAATTTATGTAAGGTAAAAGACCTTTCTGCTTTGTAATTAACTCTGTAGTAATTTCTAGATTTTCCTCTTGGAACTACTGTAGCGATTTTCCGTTGTTTGAAATTTTCTTTTTCCAACGGTACACTTCCTTCGGAGATAAAACAGCAAAAGAGAAACAAAGTGGACCTCTGTGATAATCGTTTTATTTTTGTTACACGGAAGTTGTAACGACCCGATCCGCAAATGGCAATTTTCACTGCAAAGGGGAATGTATAAAGGCGAAAGCTGTTTTACTTTACATCTATTCCGGAAAGCGATTTGTGTTCTTGAAAACTATTTGTATTCTGGTCGGTATCGAAACGCAGATTTCAATCAAACATACGCGTATTTTATGTGTTTTCTAAACATACGATATATACATAAAAAAAAACATTTTCACTAAAGAATGCGTGTACAGACATAAGAAAAAGCGGCTAAAAAAAATATATATGTTCTTTGTTTCTTTTTTATTACACTTATATATAATTATAAAACAACGAATTGGGTGTTTATTTGTATTTTTCTATTAGATTTTTAAATAGAAGACATGCCCCAATCCTTTGAACTGACTAATTATTGATTCGTCAAAACAAATAACATGTTTTTTGAGGTTGAAAATATTTCATTAATACAAGTTAAATATTCTACAGATATAAAATCGTGTAGTAAAATTATAAATACGAATTAAAATGCCGTAGCGTTGAATTGGACACTGTGGGTGTTGTTTTAAATGAATTTTAAGAAAAAAATACTGAGTAATCAATTTTAATTAGTATGGGCAAACAAAATTTAAAAAACAGAACAACATCAATACGAACGTCTTCGTTTTCGTAAAACGTGTTTCAAGAATAACGTTTGTTTAATATAATAAATTACATTTCATTAATTGAATTAGCAATGACTTAGTTGAATTTGACTATAAAAGTCTTACAAAAAAATAGTAATTTAATATTTCTATTAAAAGTTAAATGAGTTTATTATACATTTGTAGTTATTTGTGTGATCCATTTAGTAGAATAAGTCAAAGTGACATTATAACATTTAATAATTTGTTTTTATTTTATGTAGAAATGAATAGATTAATTGTGTATCTCTTCTAAGCTAATATGTATAACTTATGTAAATTGTCGTGAAGCCGAAATAGCTAAGACCAAAATCACTCTTGGATAATTTTGCACTATAATACATTCAATTTGACTCTCTCTATCGATACATCTTTTAAAATTATGATAAATTACATCTAAAATGGTTTCATAAAGTTTGCTTAAAATTATATAATAAAATAAATACCTTCACATTCCCTTAAGTAAGTGGAAAAACTTCTTAAGTAAGATTCTGATCAATTATCGGGTTGGGATTTTGAAATTTTAATTTTAGAATTTGAATTTAATTTAAAAGTTTTCCGGAAGACGACAAAGAGCTTAATTAGAGCCAAGTTTAATCAGCCGCTAAAAGTTTCTATTTCGAATTTCTAGGAATTTATTTTCAGCGGTTCTATTATCGCTATGCTGCAACAATTTAAGCATTAAATATTATCATTAAATCTGAGAAAAATATAAAATTAAGAAGATCAATAGTATTTGCTATCGTTATCGATGAAGTTGTTGAAAATACATTAAATGTCATTTTTAGTCATGTATGTAATGCAAACAATATAAATGTTTATTAGAGCATCAAAGGAAGTTATTTTAATAAAAACTGTTTGTTGCATTTAAAAATCACTTTAATGTTATTTTTGATTGATAGTAAGGATAGAAGAATGGGGGTAGGAAAGACTGGAACCAAACTATCGGCCCTTTTCTACGTCCTGTTTTCTAGATCGAGTAAGTGGAAAAAAAATAATGACATAATCATCCATGGCAAAATCTATATGTGAAAGTGTTTTTAGGGTATTCGAGGCCATTGATAATATATCCAAGGTAGACGAATACCCAAAAGTGTTTACCATTTGGATACAGAACCTGTTAAGTTCATTTGTTATAGATATGCATAAAAGAATTCTAACAATGATTAAGTCAGTATATTCGTAGGCCGTATATAGAAATAATCAATACACGAGGTTTGATCAGTAGTACACACGTCCCCAATTTAGATATGTTAAATATACGATAAAAACAACGTTTAAACGACAATAAACTCGTACAAAATCATAAGATAGGTAATATTGTATAAAAATCCGCGTTAATGAAGATGCAATCTGTAAAATCTGAAAATATTTGTTCAATATAATATGTTTGAAATTGTGGGAGTGATATATTACGTCATTAAAACTTGTAAACAAAGTATTTAATATAGCTTTTAAAACTTACACTAAAACTTAAATGTATTAATATTAATTTTGCTGCTGTCTTCAGACATTGTATCTTTTTTCTCCATAACTGTTTTAAAAATGTCGTAACCATCGTTTTCTCCACAACCGGTTAAAATCGTCATTAAAAGAACTGGTCAGTTTAATTCCACAGTAAACTGAAATATCCGTGTTATCTTGGGAAGATTTTTTTTGAATCTATAGTTAAAATTTTTCGTAGAATTCTGGTATATTTTTTAATACTGCGCACCAGGAAGTCTCTGTGGAATTTAAAAACACGTTCCATATTTGGATCAATTTTTAACACAACGTTTTCAAATTCCATTTTTCCTGACTGTGAATCAGTGTAAAAACGGCTGCGTAAATCGGGGTATGAGCTTAAACTTTATTTTTATGAAATTTTATTTCTAACACAATCGTATACCAATCCTTATATGAATATTTTTGAGAAATGATAACAAAAAGTGCTATTAAAAATCATTTACAGGAAGGACAAAAAAACAATAATTGATTTTTTTTCAGATACAATTTTAAAATAATATTTATAATATTAATAATTATAAAGACTCGCTTAGGAGGTATGAGTCTCCAGTTCCTAGGGCCGTTCGATTGATCAACTCGTTGCCTAGTGAAGTGGATATTTTTGGTGATAGTATTTGTGAACTGTTTGTGAAATTTTACTATTTTATTTCTTGATTTTTTGTGTTGATTTTTATGTATTATGTAATTTTATTTAATATTCTGTGTCTTTTATGTGTCAAGTACATGGCGAATTGGCGTAAGCTGTTATGCCATGTACCATAATTTTAATTTTAAACAATAAATAAATAAATAAATAAAGACTCGCTGAGAAATTAATATATTAAGTTCTATCTACTCGATTGTGGAAGGTTGATAAATGATTTGGGAGACACACAGTGGCGGCTGATCAATGTGGCATTGGATATTCTATATTTTATTGGATATTGGATATTCTATATTTTTTTTTATTATAGACAATTTTTAATATTTATTTTAGACAATGAATACATGAAGAATTTAAAATGAGTGAATGGTATAAATGCTATGTTTGAATATTATTTTACGAAATATAACCGCCCTGCATATACAAGGGGTGCATTGATCCAATGCCACATTGACTGGCTGCCACTGTAGACACAATATTGAATACAAGAAAATCCAAAAATCATTGTTCAAATAAACAATGGGAACATAAGTTGTGTTTTCCGTAAAACTTCATAAATCATCAAAAACATGCTTAAATATTATCCAAACGTTCGCAAAAACTATCGTTATATAAGTGGCTAATAAATCACAAAAGGGATATTACTTTAAAAAGCTTGTAACTGCTCAAAGTGTCCTTGTGCGAAATAAATAAACAGTTGTCACGTTTTAGATAAAAAGCTCTAGGTGTAGACAGTGTATGTCTTTATAAAATCTTTATTTCCTTAGAATGTTTCTGGATGTTTATCCTAAAACAACGAAGTTATGTTTGACTTTGGATTTCATAAGAAACTAAGCGACTGTAATTCGCACCAAAATTTTGGCACGCGAGCTTGACTATACATATATATAAAACATTTGAAATAAAAAATGTTCGAGTACTCGTTTAAAATGAAGATATAAAATGAATCTCTCTTCTGAATTATTAAAAAGGATTTTAAATAAAACGACGGAGGCTTTACAACGTTTTTGTTGGTATCAAAAAATGTAAATAATAAAGCATTCAAAATGTAAGTAAAAAAAGACATGTAAATGTAACGTAAAAAAGTAAAAAATGGCTTGTGTATAGTGAAAGTATATGGCCTCCTAGTGGAGTTAACGTAACAGAAGTTTTTTCGACGAGAACTTTTTGTTACTTTAATTCTCTATTCTAAAGAGAGTAGCAGAAGGCTAGGACATGACTAGTGATAAACTAGTCGCTCTCGCTACACCTAGTTATTTAAGAATTGGAAGGGTGGGAGGGAATATTTAAACATCACAAACACCCATAGATGGATTTCTGTTTGTGGACATAGTAAGAAAGTAGTAATTGTATAGGTTTTTTTTCCTTTTTTTAAAATTATTTTAGCAATTGAACGAGCTGGTTTTCACCTGGACGAATGAATGCAGTAAGTTATATTGTTTATAAAGGCTATTTTTTTATTATATTCTTATTTTATGTAAGTATTTTAATTTGACATTGAAATTCTATTCAGTTGGGATCTTATATAATACATTAAAAAACTGCTTTATTTCTTGATTTATTCATATCATAGTAAAGTGAGCTAAGGATATTGAAGAAAATAAATAATTAAGATGCGTTGTAATATTCTACACGTCTTAAAGTACAGTTTACTAAAGTGCAGTGACTTTAGTAAATACACGTTTCAATAGTGTTATCTCTGTAAACACGTGATTGTACTTAGAAGTCCAAGAAAAAGTTTTACCATGATACTAGCCGGCTCAGTTCACCTCTCGAGAGCTCATATATTGTCAATCTTCAATATAAAATCGTTAGTAATATAAAATCTTTAGACACATTGAAATAAGCTATGACTGGCCGATATTTTAATCTTTACTGCTAAAAAATTCAAACGCTTGAATCATTTAAAAATAAATCGAATATTTATTTCAGATATTTTGGTGACAGGTTTGAGACCAATGAGCTAGACAGAAGAAGTTCTCACTTTGTAATATTGGTTTAGGTTGTGGATTGAAGTGTCTTTGTAATGCTTCATTCTGTATTCTGGTTATTATTTAACTATGAATTATAGCGGTCAGCTAGTTAAAATTATTAATTATACAGCTGTGAGTTCAATTAATAATGAAGCGTATTTAATGTTTCATTGTAATAATGATCTTAAAATTATATGTTTTTCATAATACTTGCAAAATCATGAAATGTAGAAAGTATTATAAAATTACACGTTAGAAGGTTTTGCAATTTTGAATATGCTATCTAACTAGAAAAGAAAGAAACTAAAAAGTTATAGTTTCCACTAAAATAATAAGATATTGGAGATTGATATTTTTGATTCATAGTTTAAAGCTTGATAATTTAACTTTTCTGGTTCTAAGCTCAAGAAATGTGACCCCAATACCCACATTTTCTTAAATATCTATTTTAATATGGGTGATACAATGTTTATAATTAAGGCATTCTTATATAATAGTTTTTTGGACCTTTTGTAGTTAATATAAATATGCGATAACGCGAGTATGCGATAAGGAGATAAGCGCCCGCTTATTAGCCATCGTTTGTAAGATAACTGCGCTGAACGCGTCAGTTGCAAACTTATATTTGTATTGGAATGACGCCTTTTTTTCGTGCAACTTAAAATATGATTATTTATTAAAAAACCACGGATTTTTACAAAAAAATGTATGAGAAATGATGCAGAAAGATATTTTAAAGCTGTTAATAAGGCCAATAATGAGGAAACCACTGGGGTCCCTAAACGACCCCCATCGGCAGAGAAGTATTTTTCTAGTCTCCGAGCCGCAAGAGTTAACAAGTAACGTCTGTAAAGTAATTTACCAACCTAAATAATTGTGATTGATTAATTAATTTGAACGAACTGAACTTAACTATCACAAGGTTCTGAACATTAAAATAATTTCACTGAAGTTATTAATACGAATACTATTGAAACGAAAATAGCTTTTACTTAATAACTTTGCGATTTTTTACAGATTTACCTATCATGTGAACTATATATTACTCCTAATCAATATTTAATTTGTGCTACTAATTTATCAAAATATAAACTAATGATGAATAAGTAATGGATTTAGTAATTACGAAATTTGGAAAATACCAAAAACAACATAACGCTGAAGACTATAGACTGTACGACAGTTTTATGAAAGTTTCGTCAGGATTGGAAGATTTATTCAGCTGCGTCATGCGGATTGTATTTCTGTACGTGCATCGTGTGGTAAAATAATGTCCTGAAAAACAATGGGCTTTGGAGAAGGAGGCCAATACATCAGTGGATAAGCGAGGTTTTTGATAACTAAAGCTTGCTAAGAGCATCAAACTTAGAAACTATATGAGAGAGAAACCCCAACTGGTAACCCATACCAACCATGAACTGCTGACAACGGTGATTCATTCAACTATTTATTTTTTTACTTGATGCAATTAAGCTTAAAAAATAAATTATTAAAAAAAAACAATTTGTAATATTGAATTATCAATTGAAATATAGCACATTAATTAATGTATTTCTAAGCATTTTGAAATAACATTGATAATTAAATGAAACGAAAAAATAATATAATGTTAAAAAATATGTGTTCATATTTTTTGTAAAAAATATCGGTTGTTTTATAATATTTGAAGTGCATAAATGAAGATGTAGCGCTTATGAATAATGCAACTATTATGGAGCTGTTTAGGGGTGGAAAACAACCCTTAATGGCAGCACAAACACGCCCTGACCAAAGTAATCATTTGAAGACTCTGTGTCACTACAACTTTATCTATAAGTATTAAACGAATTATATAAACAGTTAAAAAACAATAAATGATCATCAGCTTTTCATTAAATGACTAACTATTCAAGAGAAAGCAATATAAAAAGAATTTTGATAGTTATGACAAAAGCTTAGAGTGCAACTACAAAGAAAATGCGATAACTGCCGCCAATAAAACGTAGTTTTCACTAGATTTTCCGAAGAAAGTCTATTGCTTCTCTTGTTGATTGAAAAAGACAAAGTGTAATGAGAATCTATTTTTCTCACTGTGTCAGATGTTTTATACTTTTTTATTATATGGTGTTTTCGACTGCTAAAATATTATTTTACAAGCAATCCACGAATAAATAATTTATAATATATAAATAACACTGTTTAATATTGCAAAATTACACATGTCCTAATATTTTAACTCGCTGAATTAAAATTGGGTTTAATTTTATTATCGTGACGAATTTTAATAATAATAGGTATCACATTGTATAAAATTAAGTGTTATAGACAGTTAAAGCTTTAAAGTTTGAAATAACATAATTAACATAAAAATCATGTGACGTTAGAATCATTGAGTTGATATTTTTTTCATAAACTGGATATAAATTAGTAGACAACTGTCAATAATAAATAAAACTATATTGATAATGAATATTCATCGTGAAAAAGAGGATTTACAAAATAGAACGATCGTGAACAATGCTGCTTTCTTTCATTACTAACCGAGTGTAGTCCTTTTTTGTAATGCCCTGGTGCACTCTACAAAATTATGCATTATTTTTTACGCTTCAACAATGTTGAATATAAACACAGCATCAATAAGCATATTTATGCGCTGCAAATAACGTTACGTAAATTGTTAGATATTGCATTATGGCTACATGTAAAATGCAAGATTAAACATTTTTTTATGTTTTCACAGCGATGTATTAAAATTATTCGTTCTTACAAATAAATAAAAAATATTGATGCTTCCTTTCTAAAAGTTATCGTAAATTTTCTATTTTTTCAGTTTAATTTTCCTCTTATTCACATTTTGAAACGCATATAAATAACTATATTTGATTTAAATTTGAATCGTTCAAACTATGTACATTCTCACAGATTTTGTCACTAACGACCCGGGTTTCGCCTTTCGGCATCTTCAGGCGTTCAAGTGCACTGATGAACTTGAACTGACGCTTAGTAATTTAATGTTTCGAAACTCGGGTCGTTAGTGACAAAATCTGTGAGAATGTACATAGTTTGAACGATTCAAATTTAATATTGAAATTCCACCAAGCACCTTCAGTCGAAATCTTAAATTACATATTTGATTTCTTTTTGAAATTCTATATTCAACGAATTATTGATTCTTTTTGTTATTGTGTAAAAAATATCTCAAATACAAAATGTAAAATACGTTGAAAAGGATTTAAATATTTTTTTTTGTATACACTTTTTTCAGTATTCGATGAACGAACCTCCAAAACTGTTTTGGTTTTACCATGGGATTTTTAAAAGATTAAGCTGAAAATCCATCGTTATTTTAAAAAAATCAAAGTTTTTTAGAAAATAAATTTATAAAAAGTTTATTTCATTTAAAAAGATTATTTTGGTTTGGATTACTCATATTTTTTTCGATTCCACATCACGATACTATATTATTAATTTTCATTCATTTGTGTATTGCAAATAACTTTTATAAATGAAAAATATCACCCTATACTCCTTAGTTCTTGGAAATATCTTCATTAATTCAATTATTATTTAAAATATATACACGCCCATTTAAATCATGAAAATGACTTTATTTAGTTTAGGTACTTATTTAATATGTATTGTACAACGATATGTACGGTTATAGTATATAGGGACGTATATATAACATCATTTTTATATTAATGTATTATGTGTCTCAGTGAACTGACATCACTGTGGATTTCCGCTGTAACGATCACGCCCTTCCGTCGGTAACGATGGAAAAAGAATGAACAAGTATGAAAAGTATTTCAGAGTACAAATATGTGATAGATGTGTGTATTCAGTAAGCATTCTTTAACAAATACTTAATGCAATATTTAATTTTACAGCAACGTGTAATAACGTAATCAACGAAATCACAAACAATGCTTTGAATGCAAACAAAACTATTGATAATATAACTACTTCTAGCGGGTCGTAGTGCCAGGATTGTAGCTACGTGGAATAGCGAAAAAATAATAAAAAACAGGTAATCTAAAGCGGATCTCCTGCGCACCACTCCCTTGTTCAGACACGCCGGGCTAATGACGCCCCCAGGGAACTTGTTATTGTAAGATCGGTGGGGAGAAAAAAACACCAAGTGACGAACTTTCATCGCGCTTGGCAAAAGAATTGCGTTGTTGAGAAAATTGATCAGCCAAATCAATATTTTTTACCATTCAGCCGTATGTGTTTTCATCATTTTTAATGTGTGTACATATATCGTTTAATATTATATATCAACAACTAACTATCAGTGGCGGTGATGGTGCTATTATAACGATCATCAAAACCACACTTTTATTTTGTTTAATCGAGACTTAGAATATATTTAAATATGTAACGCCTCGTGGTACGCGCATAACTCGCTACTTCACAGAGACTTGAAAATACCTACCATCCGCGAGTTTGTTCGTGAAATATCTCAAAAACTTCACAGCGAGGTAGGAAAACATTAAAACCCAACGATCTCTAATCTCCACAACTATAACGAGACACTGTCTGAGAATTGTTTTAGACCTAGAGCAGTACTGCTCGACGACGCACCATATATCTTATGTTTCTTCTAAAATTTACAATTTAAGAACGAACTTAGCATAAAAAAATGACTCTTTGGTTGACTTATTTGTGTACTGTATGTGTGTATGTATGCATGCGCATCTGTGTGTACATGTACGGATAT
This sequence comes from Himalopsyche anomala, assembly GCA_031772345.1. Classification (NCBI taxonomy): domain Eukaryota; kingdom Metazoa; phylum Arthropoda; class Insecta; order Trichoptera; family Rhyacophilidae; genus Himalopsyche; species Himalopsyche anomala. Next base: position 25,183,188 of record CM062829.1, read on the forward strand.
AGTATGGGGGAAGCATATATAATGTGATTTGCAAAATAATGCATATGGAGTTCCCGTGAACTTCTTATCTCTGTAGTGATCACACCCTTTCGCATGCAGCGATGGTAAGGGAATACAATTTTTCAAAAACATTAGCGATGAAGGACACTAGAAGAACCTTCACGCTAACGCTTCCTAGCAATTAAAGCTCCATAAATTTGGTATCCAAAAAAATGAATCTTTGGCTATATTTACTTTCTACTCAAAGCATATGGCCAAGGAAATGTGTCTTAAAGATTTTCTATTCCCAGGTAAACCTGAATTCTACCTATCTTTCCGTTTCATTTAAAGTCTTTTACTGACCATTCTTATGATGTACTCGGTAGATTTTATAATACAAATAAAATGCCTAGATTATAACTATATTGACAAGTCATACTCTTCTTTGATAAACTATTATTTGTGTCTTGTTACAAATATAATCAACTCTGTACACTTGATTACCCTTTTTCAGCGATTTTAACACACATAGTTTTAAAACAGCACAATTTTAAAAGAAATTTTTTTTTTTGAAAAATCAAAGCAAAACCATGAATTATTATTTATTTATAAAATTCACAATTATTATCATGGATGAAAAAAAGTTAACACTATTGATTTTAAAGTTTTAAAAAATAATTATTTTTTGTTGCTATGAAAAAAATAAAACGTATCTGATTAAGACTTGCAAATGTTTAATCAGATATTTTTGCATTAAATGATATTCCTTAAATTTTAATTAACTCCCTGTTTTGAGAACTGCGATTGAAACAAAGTCGTAAATTAACCTCAATTTAATCTGTCATAAATATATTAATGAGTTTCATTGACGATCTTTCTTCAGAAATACACAATAACAATAAATACACGTCCAATTTCTAGTAGCTTCCATGCCATTTATTTGTATATTACAGGTAATTAATTGTTCTTGTTTCATTAATAATAAATAATTTAACTTGATAACGTAAATTTTGCTGTAACTTTGGTGCAGTGAAAGGTGATTATTCGTCATGTTCCTTGAAATGTTATATTTTGAAAGCAGATCTCTAAAGGCTAATTTTGACATTCAAATTATTATTTCGATTTTAGTAGAAAACGAAAATAAGTTACATTATGTTTTTATTCACAAAATAAAATACTCATTTGTAATACATAATTCCACTTTTGTTTAATAATATCAGGACCAGGAGCATTGTCAACTGAGTCCATTCATTTAGTTGATAATGCTTGTCATGACTGAAACCGGTCTTAATATAATTAAATAAAACTGGAATAATACAAATGAGTAGTTTATTTCTTGAATATAATGCGTTTCTACCAAGTTGGTGAGCACCCTAAACGTGATAAAAATAAACAAAATATATTTAAAATACAATAGTGTTTTACACTTCATTTACAAAAGATAAAACATAATTATTTATATTGTATTTTCAATGTAAATTTGGATATTGTTGATGGCTTAGCATTTCAGCTGTTTTGGACAAGTTATAATAACTGAAATTCCGTAAACAAACTGTTTTCAATAATAAAAACAGTTAACCGTGAAACTGCTTTATATCATCCGGGAAGCAATATTTATGACAAGTGCTGCGTTGCTGGAAAACAGAGAGAGCTTTCCTGAAAGTGAGCTTTTTCAGGAAGCTCGCCGCACTGATAATAATAAATTTAGCTGCATCCGCGCAACACAGCGATGCAGGTTTTTATAACAATTTTACCCACTTGCATGCCACCAGAGGTTATACTTTTTACTTGTTTGCACCTGAATTTGTTTTAATAATGTGCATACTGAGAGATATTAATTTTTCTGGAAGAGTTTAAGTTTGCTCATTTTATATTTCATTTATTTCTTTTCATATAATGAAAGAGAAACATAATTATTTTGCATTAATTTTTTGAAATCAATATTTTCATTTTAGCTGTTTTATCAAAACAGTCGATTCATCGCCATGTCAAAATAATTAAACTACGCATTTTATGTTTTATTAGAAATTCTGAGGTTCAAATTTATTTAAAGTAATATTATATAATAATATTATCAAACGATAAGGGCCGGTGATAAAAAAAAAACTATAAAGAAGGAATAGGTGGCTCACCAGAAAATTTCATTTTATAAAAGTAGCTCACATCCTTATTAAGTTTGGAGACCAATGATTTAACATATAAATTTATGTCGATTGCGATGAGAGTGCACTCCACTGCAAAGAGCAGTAATCAAATTAATTTATCAATGCAAATATTTTATTTATATTTTCATTTGTATCATTCTTTTGAAACGTTGCGCATTTTTATTTTACTCCGATGCCGCATAAAACTTTTGTCGTTTGTAGTTTACTTTTAAAACTTTTGATATTTTCAAGGAAGTAGGAGTTTAAATAAAAATGAAATATTGACTTCCTTGGTGTAAAGGAAAATAAATATGTATTGAATGATTTTGTATGGAAACTACATGGAGAGATCTACTATTAATATTGATGAATTCAACAACGCAAAAGTCATTTTTTCCCTTTTTTAACTAGGGCTCTCCAGCATTGATCAATTTCAAGAACGGGCTCCATCAAAAAAAAATAATCATCAAGTTCAATCATGAATTCTTTCAAGCAAATGTCTGACATTTTTGTCTTTTTAACAAGCGGCTCGTTTTCTTTCTAACAACAGGCTCGGCTCCCAAGATCGGAATCAGCAACGGACTCGATCGAAAAAAATATGTCGTCTCTATTTTGATGAATTCTTTAAAGACAATGTCCAACTTTTTTTCTTTTTTAACAAACGACTCGCTTTCTTTCTGACAATGGGCTCGGATACCAAGATCAGACTCAACAACGGGCTCGATCCAAAAAAAAAATTCCCTAATTTGATGACATTTTAAAAGACAATGTTCAATTTTTTTCTGTCTGAACAAACGGCTCGTTTTCTTTCTGACAAGCGGCTCGGATCCCACGATCAGACTCAACAACGGGCTCGAAAATAAATATTTCATCTTTATATTGAAAATTCTTGAAAGACAATGTCGAATTGTTTATATTTTTAAAAAGCGGTTCGTTTTTTTTCCAACAAGCGGCTCGGCTCCCAAGATCGGACTCCACAACAGGCTCGACCAGAAAAATATTTAATCCTTATATTGATGAATTCTTTTAGGACAATGTGCAATTTTTTTCTTTCTTATCAAACGGCTTGCTTTCTTTCTAACAAGCGGCTTGGATCCCAATATCAGACTCAACAACTTGATCAATATAAAAAAGTAAAGGAATCTTTAAACGATTTTCTAAAATAAGTTTAAAAATTGCTAAAAGCTATTATTTAGTCATATTCAAGAACCCATTGGTAAATGTACTACAATATTAGGTGTAACTATAATAACAGGTGTTTGTGTAGTGTATTGACTAAAACGATTGATATTTTCTTCTACTGTTCATTCTATTTTTCTTTTGGTTGATTGTCATTAAAGGAATTGTACATACCATTAAAAAGAAAAAAAATAACTCAGCATTTACGCATTTAAAAAAATATCTTTCTCCTTTCTCCGAGTTGTATTTATAAATTTATCACAAGCTAATTAATGCGTATAATATATTTTCATTATTTAATTGTATTTTAGAAATGTGAGTAGGTATTTTGGATACATTTTTTATAACGAATAGAAGCCGGGAGTTGTTGAAATATTTATACCATTTTAACGTCAATATAACAAACAGAAAAAAATACAAAATATATTATTTTCAATTGAATGAAGATTTTCAGATACAATACGGGACTTGAAATTACGCTGTTAAGCTCAGGATCCTCTTAACCAAATAAATGTTCTAAAATCATTGATATCTTAACTCTCATTGATTTAAATTTATATATATTTTTTTCCATATTCGTTCCATAGTCGGAGCGTATAGCCACCACATGATTCCTCCAAGATTCTCTATCCTACACCAGTCTTCTTGCTTCCTCACATGTTATTCCAGCGTCCCGTAGCTCCGCCGAGTACATCCCATAGATCAGCGTTCTTCAACCTTTTTATAACCGCGAACCGGTAAAAATTGGAAAAATATAAATAACATCACTCAAAAAGTTCATAGAATGACATAAAGATCACGCCACTATTGAAAAATCCATATGATTTTTGTAATTTTCAAAACAATGGAAAAATATGAATTTTGTGTGTTGATAAAGCATTGCTTTTTAATGAGAAAAAAATCCGTTCAAACAAAGCTGTGGCTTGCAAGTGTTATTCGGAGTCTTTTACATCGAGACGAATGTTAGAGAAGTGGTTTGCTGATTGTGAACGTTCTGGTCGCCAAAATTCGGCATTTGTTCCAGAAAACATCGAAATGTCCACAAAATATATTAGTTTTGACCGATTGTAAATTGAAGTTGCGTGAGATAGCTGACACCTTAAAGATATCAGATGGCAGTTCATTCACCATTTTGCATCAACATCGAAGAGATAATAAAGCCGAAAAATTTTCGAAACATAAAAGTCTTCGCGGACCATAGGTTGAAGAACACTGCTATAGATGGTCATCAGTGGCCTTCCATGACGGCGGAATCCATTTATTTGGTAGAAGAGACAAGAAGAATTCACGTTTTTTTTTGTGACATCCGCAGCACATGTTCAAACCAGGTCCATCGATGCTTTTTTTATACCTTTATGTAAGAAAAAAATAGATGTTGAATGATAATAAGCCTAATCATGACACTGATTTTATTTAAATTTATGAATGCCTCAAATCATTTTTTTATTATTTCTTTTCAATGTCAGATTCTTTTGCTTTTGATTGCCAGTGTTATAACAGTAATAATGTGAAAGCCAATGTTTGCTTTCGGCATTAACTAAGGTTGTTTTAAAAGCTCGTTTTTCATTAGACTGAAAAGTTTGATGTTTTCACAGCTTTTAATAGTGCACGTATTCCAAAAAGTGTCAATTGCAAATTTAACTGCAGCCGTTTTGTATCGTTTTTTTGAGTGCGCTGTTATTTTTACAACTGGCAATATTTCCCGAGTGTGAAGTTTGTAAATTTTGTGAAAACCACCCCACCCCACGCTTGCAAAACTTATTAAGCCCTGTTTGACGTCATATCAGAACCCAAACTGCTTTTGTTTACAACTCTGCACCAGGGCTTAGCAAAGTTTGTCATTTGAAGGCCACTGTTTAGAGTAACTTCTGTAAATAATGCCCTCTTTACACTATCGGGGCTTCATAGTATATGTACATGCAAACAAAACATTCCCCATATCGTCTAGGGCGGGCTTTAGACCGTCTTGTATTTTTTGTATTTGAAGTTTCCAACATCTCAGACTAATAAAGCATGTGCTTAGTATATTTTGCTTGTAAATTTAAAAGTTTAAATTCATTTTAGTATTTAATGCTAAGGTTTATAGAAGGTAATCGCTTTTACGTGTTACTTTAATTATTTTAAAGCTAAGAAAATTGTCTTTAAAGGTAAGATAATTCTTATAGTCTCCATAGTGCTGCATTTAATCGAAAAATAAGTATTTAATATAAAAAACAGATATCAGTATTAAGTTTTATTATTATGATTATTGAACCAGAATTTAAAAAATAGCTCAAATTTTACTCTGATATTGCAGAATAATTTTCGTCGCACCAAAGGTTATTAGTTATAAACACAGTTTTAAAGTCCAAGTTACTGTAATAGAGCTGGAAAATTTCTGATAGAATATCTAAATTAAAGTGATTTTAATTTTTAACATATCTTCTTCTTTTTCTTTTTTGACCATGTTCGCTCCCTATGTAGAGCATATGGCCGCCACGCGGCACCTCCATGTTTCCCTGTCTCCTGCCAATTGCTTTGCTTCCTCCCATGACATGCCAGCATCCCTCAGTTCCGCCGAGTACATCCTATGGATAGTACCCGACAGACGTCCGGGACGCCGGAATCCCACCGGTCGAAAGAAAAGGCAGGCAGGATTGAGGCTTTCCGGAGGCATCCGCAGCACGTGACCCAGCCAGTTCCAACGTCTCTCCATAACCACTGACGTGACAGGACGCTGTCTTGTACGCTCCCTTATCTCTGAATTCCTCACAAAATCAAACCACCTAACCCCCATTATCCGACGCAAGCATCTGTTCTCGAAGCTCAGTATACGGTTTTTCTGAGTCTTCGTCAGGTGCCATGATTCGCAACCGTAAAGCAGTACCGGCAGAATGCAAGCGTTGAATAAGTGGCATTTGGTTTTAATCGAGTACAGCTGTGTGTCCCAGACAGGGTTGACAGCTTCAGATACCTCGGCGTACTTATCCCCGAAGACGGTAGTACAAAAAAAAAAAAAGGAGCTCGCCATTCGTTTAGGAATGGCTGGAGCAACATTCAACTCAATGCGAACATATCTTTATTTAACTAAAATACTCATTGGTAAAAAAGAGCTTAGTTAATGACAATTTGTGAGAAAATAAGTTTTTTGGTGACTTGGCTAAGAAATCGGTCGTAAGCAAGTTTCATTTAACTTTTCCGGTTCTAAGCTCAAGAAATGCGACCCCAATACCCACATTTTCTTAAATATCTATTCTAATATGGGTGATACAATGTTTATATTCATGGTGTTCTTATATCATAGTTTTTAAACCTTTTGTACTTTATATAAATACGCGATAACGCGATGCCATAACGAGATAAGCGCCCGTTTATCAGCGATCGTTCGTAAGATAACTAGGCTGGACGCGTCAGTTGCAAATACATATTTGTACTGGAATGACGTCTTTTTTACGCGCAACTTAAAATATGATTATGTATTAAAAAAACCACGGATTTTATTTTACTATTTTTTTTTGAAATTCATAAGAATAAGGCCAATAATGAGGGAACCACTGGGGTCCCTAAGCGACCCTCATCGTCAGAGAAGTATTTTTCTAGTTTCCGAGCTGCGAGAGTTAACAAACATTTACAAAAAGCCCTAAACCAATTAAAACATCAAACTTTTAAAGTATGTGTATTTGAAGGCATGAGCTCATATCAAAATAGGAAGAACACTGAATAGCGATGACCACACCCCTGTTCGACCGGATACACATTCGTATTCCTCTGTTGCGTACATAAGGTTTGAAAGGTATGCAAAAGAAGCGCAATAAAACGATGCAGTGTTTGCATATTTGAGCTCATAATAAATAAAATGATAACAAAGCCCCAAAACGAGTGAGAAAATAGAGAAGGCGGACTTTATTGCTTCACATAAAAGTGTAATGGTCTCCTTATGCCTAAATAACCAAACGTGCTTGCTCCAAAGGTGGAATTGCAACAAAGGAGGTGAACGCTTGTTCTAATATGCACAAACAATTGCCTGGGGTAATTTTTTTTAGCATTTAATAAAAAACTTATAAATGACTTTCTATCACATCTTTTTGACACCAACGGTGTTCATGTATAAATGAATATTTTTTTAAATGCCAACATTACCTGTTTGTTCATTTGCACGGAGCTTACGCTTCGTGAAAAAAAATGTGTTATAAATTTCAGCATAAGAATACTTTCAGCATAAGAATACACCCAAATACGGACATATTAAGCCTAACGCGATCTCCACTTCTATACCTTATATAAATATAATCATAACACCTTTGCCGACAAACAAATAAATATAATTCTTGAAACTACTTACTACTCGAATCTGTGGGCAATCCCATAAGCTTATTCTTTTCGCCAGCAATGGCTCTAAACTCAATGATACATTTATTTCTTATATAAACACGAAACATTCATTTACTAAGCGTCAGTTCAAGTTCATCCGTGCACTTGAACGCCTGAAGATGCCGAAAGGCAAAACCCAGGTCGTTATTGACAAAATCTGTGAGAATGTACATAGTTTGAACGATTAAAATTTAAGAATACTTTCGTTTGTCAATTTTCAAAAATTACGTGGTCTTCGATTTCAATAAAATAATGGCTCGTATTTTTCCGGTCTGAATTTGAACCCAGTTTCGGTCGTAATTTTAATCACATTGGTCTGAATTTATATTAAATTTTCATAATTTATCGGTCAGTGTACAGGTGGCAGAATAAATAATTAATGGTCAGAATTTATATAAATTTAAATGAAATTGAAAAAAAAACCTAACCTAACCTAACCGAAATGGTTATAAAAATCTGACCGTGTAATATTTTTATTCTGAACGTTCACATTTTTATTCTGACCAAAAAAATTAATTTTATTCCGACCAAAAGTTTATTGGAATTCTGACCAAAAATTGATTAAAACTTTTACCATTTAATTTGTTCACTAAAATAGTCTATAAATGTATTTATTTAGTGTTTGAGACTAGTAATAAATAAATTGTATGAACAGTGTGTAATTTTTTTTTTCGGCGGAGTATTAATTTTATAAATATGGTTAAATTGATGAAGTTTGGATCATCAAAATTTTTTTAACTATGCTTTGGGTTTCGAATCTCAATTCAAAAAGTAAGGAAAAAATCTGATGATAATTTTACCTGTTCGTACTCTACTCTTCTAAGGAAACAAATCATTGGGCAATGGAGTGATAACCTTACTTACTCCCCCTCAATATTTTATAATCCTATTTTCCATGAAAAGTTACGTTGAACGAATACTTCATAAAAAGTCGTCGTCGGCCATTTTTAACTTACACAAGTGTTTTGTTTAGCTAAATATTAGAATCGGGAAAGGCAAAATTACAGTCGAAAATTATCATTTTGTGACACGGTTTTATGAGAGTTCTTGACAAAACAAATATTTTAATTGGACATTTTAAAAATTGTTCACTTTTCTTTATTGAGTTCAAATATTTGAATTTGTAAAGTTGGCAAAATGCAACGCCCGATTGATAAAAAGAAATTGATGGATAATTAGTTTAAACAGTATATCCATAAGTGCTAAGTAAACCTTTAGTTTTGCTATGAAAAATATTGATAAAATTATACACGATATAGCTGTTATGAAATATGCCATAATTTTTTTATTACCCTGTTATCATAGCGTCATATAAACTCGAAATACGATACCATATTAAATGTTTACTATATATATAGTGTAATAAATTAGTCTACTTAATTGAATGTTTACTATTAATATAGAGTGTGCAATACATTTTTGAAGACAAAACATAATTTTAAATACCGATTTTTACAATTTATCAAAACCGGTTTTGTTTCGTTTTAAGAATAAAATTTTTTAAACCAAGAATCGAAAATGAATTTAATGTGAAAACGTACCCAATGATAATATGCATCAATAGTTTTAAACATGTCGCTAACACTCATTTCATATGAATTGGCTGATAATATGTCCACGAACGTGTTAACACGCTGCATGCAGAAGAATGGGTATTTAAGTGTTGAATAAAATAATATCTCACGTGTTAACGAGCAGTTATATAACTCATAGATTAACTCGCAAAAAATATAAGGATAAACAGCGAATTTGGGACTTTTTTTAGACGTAAATATGAAATCAAAAAGATACCGGATGCGTAAAAGATTTTTTACATAGAAAGAGCGGTGAAAATTTAATTAGAATACAAAGAAAGAAGCTTTTACAAGTCGTTGATAAATACAACGATTTTTTGATAATTTAAACAAACAATGAACTATGTGTACATACATTTTAAATTTATACGGAAATTTACAAAAAACAATCAATGCTTCTAAATCAATATTTTTCATTTTTTTCAGGCCCTGTCTCTTTTTTAAGATACGACAGTATTTGAATAATGAAAATTGCATAACAATGTCGTTTTATTATTTCATGACATTTAATTTATTTTTCACATAACACCTTTTCTAAGTTTTCGTACGTTTTAAATAAGTTGGTAATAGTAGTATATGTATCCAACAAAGAATTAGAGGAAGTTTTAACGATAAATAAATATAAACAATTTTGATGTTTTTTTAGTATAAATAAAACTAACAACAAGCCGCTGAATTGTACGAGAAAACAAATTTTAAAAAATGATCAGTCATCTTATGCAACTAGTCCAAGATAGAAGGATATATACTGCTGATCTTATATAAATAAAAATACCAGAAAAATTAAATAATTAAATCGTTCAATTAAGGGCTATTTATTCAAATCAGTTGAAAATGCTGATGATAAGCAAAACCGGTTATGATCATATTAAAAATACAAAGAAATAATACAAAATAGTGTAATTATTTAAAAAAAAATGCTTTTACACCAAGTATTGACATTGAACACATGTGAAGTAAAAGGTTAGAATAGTTATTGTATTATGTAAAATTGATATCACTTAAAAATGATTATATTAGTACAGCCGTATTTTACTTATTGTCGTGTAATAAACTTTTTTTCTTAATCGTTAAGCAGTTTTAATATTGACATCATATTATGTTGAAAAAAGTATAAAAAGTTTAGGAAAATAGCCAAAGCCGTTGCGTGTCACAGTGCTAACACAAAATTATTGAAATTTGATATATGGCAACACATTAACAATACATTTTCACATTTACAATGGAAAACATTTTCTTGTTCGTTGTGTAAACTTTTATAATTCGTAATGGCGAACATGCGACTATTAATCTTCAATAATGCGCTGTTGAGTTGTTTGATGTCATGTGCGAATTATAACGATATCAACATATAAAAGTTTTTATCAGTATAAAACTTTTCTTTATGGAAAGCTGACGTAGCAAATGCATATTTGGCCATAATGGGTAGGCGTAAAATATCTAATAAGGGAAACTCCCGGCCTTCTACTTCTTTTGATCCGGCCCTGAAAATGGATGAGATTTAAAAAATGTATTTGGTCACAGAAAAATAAATGATTAACTTTATATATTTTATTACAACTTGTAATCAGTTTTATCAATCACGAAAACTAATTTATTAAATATTCTTACCATAATAACGGGGAAAATTTTATGTTAGAAATCTGAAGGTATAAGAGCAAAATTTTCATAGTCTTGTAGTTCAATATAAGAAAATTTGGAGAGTATTTTTTTTAATCACTTCAAAATAATAAGTTTGCCTATTCGTTTACTATATACAAATGGGAAGAACGAGCTTTTTAAATTCATTGACTTTTTCGCTTAAAAGATGTATTGGCACACCTTTAAAATATTGTATTGAGATGCAATATAATGTTGTGATATATTTTAAGATATTAGCAAAAGGATAGCAAAAAAATATGTATAATGAGAATCACTTGTTTATTTTTTTGCCATTAATGGCTTAATATCCAAAATATTGGCGATCTAAAACAACTGGTCAATGATTTATTGAGAACACAAGTTTTAAATTATTTAAAAACAACCGTCACTCTACCGAAAAAGAGGTGACATTAAAAAAATGTCTATTGAGCTGTAATAAGCTAACTGGCTTTGCTGTAAACTTAAAATTTCGAGGTAAAAAAATCCAATATTTTATTTACGGAAATGACTATTGGTTTCTCCATTTCAATTGAATAATTATAATGTTGTCAATGTAGTATATGTAGGTCTATTAATGAGTATTGTCAGTGAGGTCTGCTCAAAACCATAATGACACTCATAAATGTAATGCACGGCCACCGCACCGCGCAGGTTAGGCCAATGTTATCATTTCACTTGTAGCAATTTAACCCTTCGCGCACGGAATTAATTAGGCGCTACACAAATGGCAGCGGCGCAGCGCGCAAACTGCCTGAAATATTGTCTCTGAGCGGTGTTAATGTCCTTCGCACTAATTTATTCGCTTTGCAAGAATTATGTGCGATGTCGCCTGCCGCACTAAGAGGGTTATTCACTACTTTTTCTTGGCCGTGCTACCTGCTTGGTGCTCCTGAAACTTTTCCGTGCGGTGGCACTCTAAATGTTAAGTATGCGAGGTGTTTTATTGGTACATCTTCATCGAGCTACTATCACAAAAAGTTGAGAAAGTATCGTTTCAATATAGTTAAAATACGCTAATTTATGCGTTATTAATCTCCACTCTAAAGTAACGATTTTTTTACTATCGATATGAAAGTTGCTGAAGTTATACCAAATGACTAAAACGTTATGAAAAATCAATATTTTATATTGAAATTCTATGTTATTTTTGATTGCTTAGAGGAGTCACTATTACAACTATGTTACAGATGAATAAAATAAAAACTTGTATTACTGACGAATATATTTTTTTTATATATATTAAATTTATGTAGCTTTAAGTACCAGGACGCGTTAGCATCACCGTTATTCTAGACTCCTTCATCATTAATATTTTTGAATAATTGTATTTCCTTACCATCATTGCAGACGGAAGGGCGTGATCGTTACAGAGATAAGAAGTTCACAGGAACTCCATATGCACTATTTTTAAAATCACATTATATATGCTTCCCTCTATACTAAATCCGTACATGTACACACACGTGCGCATACATACATACACACATACAGTACACGAAGAAATCCACCAAAGAGAGTCCGTTCATGATGCTAAGTTCGTTCTTAAATTATTAATTTTAGACGAAACATACGATCTATGGTGGGTCGTCGAGCAGTACTGCTCTCGGTCTTAAACGATTCTCAGGCAGTGTCTCGTCATAGTTGTGGAGATTAAAGATCGTTGGGTAAAAATGTTTTCCTACCTCGCTGTGAAACTTTTGAGATATTTTAATAGAACAGTTATCAGGGTTGTATTTTTTTTGTTGTTGTTGTAGTTCAATTTATCACGAAGAAAATGATAACAGACTTTACAAAGGTTTTGTGTTATTATTGAACCTTATCATCATATCAAAAGTAACTTTATTATACCCAAAACGTTCTCTCATAACTGCTGAAGGTCTATCAAAGCCTCAATATAACTGAAACTTACTTACTTGTAACATACAAAATAAAATTGCATTAATTTTATATGAAAACTTGTAGAGTTCCATTGTTTGTTGTAACTATTCAAAAAAAATTGTAATACTTTATTTTTCAATTCTAGAATGTAAAAAAATAGAGCTTGTTTTACGATCTTTAAAAATTATTTTCGTATTTTTTGAGCATGATTGGATATGACGATTAAGAAACATTTTTTATGCGTAAGTCAATGATAAATTCTTATTAACCTGTAAAGTTATATTTTATCAAAAAAAAGATAGGTGGCTTTTTACGTGTATGAGCCTTAAATTTATCAACTAGGAACTGATAACATACTTTATTGCCTATTAATTTCAAATATTGTTTAGGGGCTAGTGAAGCACATATATTATAATATATTTATTATTTTTTTATATGAATAATGTAGATTATTATTTATCTTAGGACTATTCAATTAAAATATAATAAATCATTTGAACAGTGGATTATTTTATTGAGTTTCAATGAGAGAAAATAATATCTTTCGTTTTTAATGATTGGACACATTATGCTGTTATATTGTCACAAATAAGTTATTTTAATATTCATGATTGAAAAATCTGTATGAAGAAGTGTTGGTTGCCGAAAAGATAAATTTGTTTATTTGAAAAATGTATGTTTCCATGTATGTATATAAAAAAATGGGTATGTTTTAAAAGTATTTTTGAATCCGGTGTTAATTTTTTTATCGTTGGAAATTTTGAATAAAACTGAAACGAAATTTTTTAGAACTGACCTTGTGGTTTCTTTTTGAGATATCAAAATTGCTGCTAAAAGCACGCGGTGTGTTGGTCATCTTTCAATAGTCAATTGTTGATATTAAATTAACGACAACTATGTTCCTGTTCAATTGAAGTTGTCGAATACTTTTATTTGTTATATAAACACGATTTTTCCAGTTAACTTGTTAACCGCGTCAGTAAATTTGGCAATTTTCCGTGAGCGATAAAGAAACAACGCGACCGACTTCAATTTATTCCGCTTTAAACAACAGCCATACAATTAAGAAAACCAGAAATTAGGCACTACAGTTGGTTTCCTATGTATTGTATGGCAGTGTACAGGTTACATTAGGAACATACTAAACAACCCCAATACTTCCTTAAACCATATAAGCCTTAAAACATTGTTTAATTACAAGAACTTTGGGTGCAAGTTACATCCATTCCTATTGCTTCTTGGGGAAGTATTGTCTTTAAGAAACATGAATGAAAATGTGTGTTATTAAAAAATCTAGAAAAGATGTCACTCAATGAGCATATAAAATAATGAAAAAAAAAATGTTATCTATTACGTGAAACTTATAATCGATTTCTTAACTATTAAAAGAGTTTTTTTCTGACGACAATAAATATTTTTTTGTTGATGTTTTTTTTTTTAAATAAAATAGTTTTTTTATTTTTCTTTTGCAAAATATGCGCTTGTATTTTAAATTTTGAAATTGCGGAAGTAGTATTTTTTTTTATTATATGTTTTCATAAAAACCTGTTTTTACGCAACCTTTGTAAGTATTCATTCAAAAACAAATATCTTGCTGGAATAACTTTTACCAACCAAAATAATTCATCAGAGCTTTAAACTTTACGGCCACTTCTTTACTATTAAACATCACTTTGAAGAAAATAAATTTTTGAGAGCGCTCAGTTTTTTTATTATAAATAATAATTTCAAAGTTAAGTTGGTATTTTTGTAGTTATGTAATAAATGTTTGCATCGTTATTTTTAATTATTTTAATGAGTAAGGAAAACTAAATTTGCAACGCAGCATCGACATGAAGAAAATGCGATCCAAACCAAACGACAGCTTTTAAAGCGACCTCTTCAGAAACGTTTACTCAGTGCAGTTATGTTATGAGATATTTTAAAAAAAGTTATTTACTTAAACAATTTTTTGATATTTAATGAGGAAGGTTTATTTATATATAAAAAAAATATTCCCTGATTTATTTAATACATTTATGAGTTGAACAATGTACATATTGAGTACTTACTTATGATAAAATTAAACCGACCAAAAAATAATTAAATTTGTTTTACTGATTCAATAAACAAAAACAAGTATCTTTCTTTAAATAATGATCATCTAAGACAGGACAAACAGACAAGATATTTTTTTCATAAACGTTGGAGGTCCGGACGAAAAATATTATTGATCCTATAAGAATTTTCAAAAAAATGATTGTAATTGTAATATATTTGTACATAAAAAATCAGGGGCCAGGTTAAATTTTTGGAGGGCCAGATCTTGCCTGTGAGCCGTAGTTTGCTGAGTAAGACTTAATTGTCCAAACATCGTCATTATATTACACATCATGTACAAAGTTAACTTGAATAAACGAAGCGGTTTTATTTTTTAAATATCAACTGAAATATATAATTCTAATATCATTCTTATAGTAGAATATAAAGCTTTTATTCAAAATTATTGAGCTTATAAAAATACCAACTTATTGGTGATATCGTTAACTAAATTGATATTTTAAGAAATATATGAAATAATACATTATATAATCATCGTTTATTCTTTTTTAAGAGAAAAATAATGGTTCGTAAATAATACATGTTTATTATTATTTTATTGGAATCTTATATGTATATTTGTTCTTAATAAAAGAAACGGTAACTGAATTAATGATTTATTAATGAAACAAATAAAAAATGAATCACTCGTGTAAGAAGCAAGAAACAGATAATTTGAGGTCCTCATTACGGCTTCGTAAAGTTTTGATATGAATTTTATAATTATAGCAATAAAGCAAAAAAACAATTCACTACATTATGGTTAAACTGTATTTAAGCCGATTATCATTTTTAATCGCAGTAATTTAATGTTCATGCGCAAATTATAGCTGTTACAAAAAAGTACATAAATGAAATATTGTTTTAATGTTATTTCATCCGAGTTTTTGAAAAACGTTTCAGCAATTAAAATGTTTTGTAGGAGTTTTTGTAGAATTGTATTCAAAATTATTAATATTTGAAGAAGTCGAAGCAAAAATATGTAAACTAACAAAAATGGAAAATGAAGAAGTTTGCAAATTGACCTGTATTTCAATAACCATTTTGAAAAAAAGGAAGTAGTGGTAAATAGTATGTAAAACTATTGCAATAGCTATTTTGAATTTTATTATCATAAATGTATTTCTTTTTACAACTCCAAGCTCATAAAATTGCAAGAAGTGACTTTTCGCATCGAAATGTCAAAATAATAACTACCAAATTATTATGTTCTGACAGTTTCTTATTTTGATATATTATATTTTGAATAAGAGTTGAAGAATTTGGCAAATGTAATACCACTGATCTTTTTCACAGGACCAG
This sequence comes from Himalopsyche anomala, assembly GCA_031772345.1. Classification (NCBI taxonomy): domain Eukaryota; kingdom Metazoa; phylum Arthropoda; class Insecta; order Trichoptera; family Rhyacophilidae; genus Himalopsyche; species Himalopsyche anomala. The sequence goes on from CM062829.1 coordinate 25,199,314, forward strand.
CCATGGGACGAGGTAAACCTTTTAAATATCAGTAGAACGCCATTGATTCTGTCACCAATTCTTGTGCTAGTATGACGAAGCAACAATATCTCATCGAAAATGCTAAGTAGAATGACATCCAAAAGATGTTATATTATTTAAACCAAATTAACTAAGGTTAACCAAGGATTTTTGTCAACTTAACTTTTCCGGTTCTAAGCTCAAGAAATGCGACCCCAATACCCACATTTTCTTAAATATCTATTTTAATATGGGTGATACAATATTTATAATTAAGGTATTCTTATATCATAGTTTTTTGGACCTTTTGTAGTTTATATAAATACGATAAGATAAGAGATAAGCGCCCGCTTATCAGCGATCGTTCGTAAGATTATAAGCTGAACGCCGCTTAGCAAGCGTGCCAGTCGCGCATTGACATTTGCACCGAAACCACATATATTTTACGCGCAACTTAAAATATGATTATTTATTAAAGAAAGCACGGATTTTTATATAAAAAAATGTATTAGTAATGACGCAGAGAGATATTGTAAAGCCTTTAGACTATTTATTTTTTTGAAATTCATAAGAATAAGGCCAATAATGAGGAAACCACTGGGGTCCCTAAAAGACCCCCATCGGCCGAGAAGTATTTTTCTAGTCTCCGAGCCGCGAGAGTTAAAAAAAGAACTTAAAATGTTGTTCGATAACCTCGTTAATATGTTTTTTCTCTATAGTTTCATCATACATACGAAAAGACAAGAACAAGTTAACTTACTACACATTCAACATATTTATGCAGTTATTTATAGATTTTTTCTTTTTGTAAAACTGTAATTAACATGTTCAGCACTTAAGAGTTTCATATGTTGAGACCGTTTTAAAGGAATAAGTGTTAGTTCATTGGAAAGAGCACAGATAAGTTAGCCCAGAAATTGTTATGAATTATTTTCGAGAAAAGTGTCAGTTAACATGTATTTTCTTTGACAACTTCATTTATTCGAATTTTTGAAATCTTCCACTTGTACACTTTCATTCCATTGTGTTTTTTTTTTGAAACTTTAAATACACCTTTGAAAAAACAAATTTAATATGATTCAATAGTGAGGTTACATTTTTTCTACGCTACTGGAAGTATATTCGTCTATCTATGCGTTGAAATTATTATGAAGCTTTTAAGAAAAAGCCACTTAAATTTTCTTGAGCAAGCAAAATATTCCTACTACCACTAGACATTGCGTCGAAGAGCTCTGCATAACACCGCTTTAAGCTTTTAGAAATTATAGCCTGATATTGCTTTACCAGAGATATTTACTTTTCACCTATAAAAAGTTTGTCTAAATATATCATTTAATAAAAGTTTTAGTAATATTTGAACCTATTTTACTAGCTTTGAAAAAAAAATAAACATTTTTGCTATGGAGTTTCAAGAAATAAATTCCAAGTAAATCAATTCATAGAAAGCTTGATCCATTACTTTTAATGTCTTCACTGTCGATACAATTACTTGAAAATGCTCGTCATAATAGAAACTGGTCCAGATCATATTAAATGAATGTAGAATCGGTAAAAAAAAGTGTTTAACTTATCCTTAAAGTTTGAAAAATTTTCCCACAAAATATAATGTCCTGTCAGAAACTGAATTCTTTAAAAAGAACATGAAAGTTTGCTCACTTGCATTCGGCAAGTATCGTATGGGGAAAATATTCAAATTTGTTTACTGCAAAACTATCGCGCCTGCTTAATTTGATTCAGTTGCATCAATGTAAGTCCTTGATGATTGAATATGACTGTTCGTAAAAAGAGAGGGTCAGATTAAAACTGACGTTGGTTGAGTGCATTTCATAAAACAAACATGTTTCATGAGTGCAACTTTCAGACACACGGAAACTATGAATTTTCAGTAGCTATAGTCAAGTTTTTTTATGTTGAGAGATAACTTGATATTTTAGATCGTAAAATTGCCGATAGATGACTCCGTTATAATATATTTTTTTCTGTAGTAAAAAGACGTGCGGAAAATTCTTTTTGATATGAAACATATTTAAGAAGACATTTTAAATAGCGTATATACGCAAAGTAATTATGAATTATATAACACAATGAAATTATAAACTGATGCTGTTTTATATTTAATGATATTATGTTTTTAATTTTACCAACCATCGAGAGTGTAAGTAGAAAGCCACTATCCCCATTCCTGTTTTTTCGAAAAATTGACATAATCTATCTTAATTTATTACTCCCAGTTTATTATTAAGGTACGTATATTATTTTCAGTTATATTTAACATATATCCAAAATTAGATCCGATTAAAACATCAAAATTTTGAAATAAATCAAAAAAAAGATTGTCGAGAGCATGGAAATATTTTTCGAGATGTTGTGTTTTTTTCCAATTGAATATTCGTTGATAAATTATTCGTATTACATGGGGCAATGAACCTTGAGCTTCTTTACTCTTTCCCTTTGCAGATGTTTGACGCGTGGCTTTTTGTCATTTGAGATAGAAAGTTTTAGTGAAAGCCTCAGCTTGTTGAAGTGCTGACTGAAGAATTTGCGAGGAAAAGGAAATAGAACATGAATGGTACTTAAAAAAATCGCACATACTTAAACAAATTACAATAAAGAAAAAACTTTTGTAAATTATATGAAGAGATTTCAAACATATTATTACTAAATATAAATTAATTGTGTTTTTTAGCAAACAATTACATCATGACGTTTAAGGAAGTAAATACAAAATAAGAAACAACTGTTTCATAAATATTAATTTAAAGTATAATGTAATTTTTACTCAAGAAAAAATATATGAGAACATTGAATTTCATTATTAACAAACCATATTTACTCCCTTCTAAGATCATATAATAAAATTTTGACTCTAAATTTGAATTGTTCAAACCATGTACATTCACACAAGTTTTGTCACTAACGACCAAGGTTTCGTTTGTGTTTGGGTGTAGCATTTTAATCCTGTCATCCATATTGAACACGTGGTTTTATACAATGGCTTTAAACTTAGTAATACATTTATTTCTTATATAAGCACGATACATTTATTTACTAAACGTCAGTTCAAGTTCATCTGTGCACTTGAATGCCTGAAGACGCCGGAAGGCAAAACCCGGGTCGTAAGTGACAAAACTTGTGTGAATGTACACAATTTGAACGATTCAAATTTAATATTGAAATTCCACCAATCACCTTTGGTCGAAATCTTATTTAAGGGAACCTATTTTCTATATAAGAGTATGTATTATGTAATTAACATCGTGTAAAATTGCTTTTAAATCCGATTTTAACAGTTTGTTATACATAAATAAGTACAAATTATAAAATTACATATAAATTAGGTCGACCTCTGATATTTGTGTTCGATTTACTCTGATGTGAAATTAGCCTTACAGAATGCCAAATATGAAATGGTTTAGCATTAAGCATTCTCGGAATGCGATGTTTTGACAGATAATATACAAAGCCTCTGAAAATTGAATAGTTAATCATAATTTAAATTTACTAGGCTCATTGACCCATATTAAACGAGTAATAATTCACGCTGCGAGTATGAATTAGTATTTGCAAATAGTGTGTACGTACTTGATGACTCCTATTCAGGACGATGCGTTGCAATGCACCGAATCAAAACATAATTTCACACAGAGTCTATTATTTTTATTATAACAAATATTTCAAAAAAAATTAAATTCAGACTTCATAATCATAAAATATACTATAATGAACTTCGGGTCCGTGGCACAAAGGTCAACGTTGTGGCTACCTTGACGGATCGCACGAGCTCAAATCCCAGTACGGACAGCATTTCTCAATCTGTTTATCGATTTATTGTTAAAGGCATGGGTGTTTGTGATGCTTAAAGTTTTCTTTCACAATTAAAATTATTTAATAACGGGTCGTAGTGATATTGATAAGATAACCAATAATCCTGACCTAGCTCTACCTCTACTTCATTGTTCGAAAAAAAGGTTGTGCAACTAAATTACAAGCAATTTTCATATATATATACGTCTGTTAAAATACCTTAATTAAAAGGTTATATATCATCCGTTTTAGAAGCAGGCATCAATAATAAAAATATATTGTAATAAATTTTAGAGTTTGTAAAATGATTACTGATCAAGTTTGGTTCTCATAATAAACAGGGTACAGACAACCACCAACTTATCGAAGTAATCTTAAATGTATAAAAAAACCAAGATTTTTTCTAATTATTAACAATATCTGTTTCATCTTTATCTACAATTCTACTTAACAAAAAATTTCATGGCTGGAAAAAAATAAAGTGAAATGCAGTTTTGTCATATTCCAGAGTGGTTACGATCTTCAGTAATGAGGAAGTACGTCGAAAAAAAAGAAGAAAGAGCAAGATCGCTTATTTCTGGTTAGGAAATATATTTTTTTTGATAATACATACCATCAATTTTATTTCAAGAGGCTTAAGAGCTGACCACAAACAAAATTGTTCAAGGTCTGTAATACTAAATCGTTTAGTAATAAATTGCGTATTGTTAATTAAATCTTAGATTTTAGATGGGTTCAGAAGTAACTTTGTGGAATTTCATTTTAAACAAATTAAAAATCACTACATTAAAAACATAAAAAGTGATTATAGCTGCCTAAAAAAAATCGCTCCTAAAATTAGCATATGTGATTATATGCTAATTATGAATCATTTTATAAATTTAATACGTTTAAGAAAATCGAATAGCCAATTTTGATAAAAATAAAGAAATGTTCATATTATAATTTTTTTCATAGAAAATATTTGCAAATTACTTTTTCTGGTATTCATTTTGACGATATTTTTCAATCACTCTATATTATGTTACCATGCAAAAGCGTGAATTGAACAAAACCATTAATTATACCCTGTTATTGAATAAATATTTACTAAGCGCTACATACGATTCCCTAATATCCTGGTCATATTTTCAATATAACCAACGTTCTTGTTTAATTAAATTTCCGTTTTTTTATCAATATACTGTTATCATTTGTAACTAAAAATGTTTAGATAAGTTTTATTAAAGCTTTACTGAGAACACAAATGCCAACAAATCCTTTATAGCACAGTACATCAAACAACAATACAAGAGTTGGAAATAGTTATTTATTTCTTTACTAATCTAAAACATTGTGTCACATTAAGTTAAAATCAGCAAAAAGATAGTAATTAAGTTAGTAATTAAATTATTCGTAAATGCTTCATATTTTTTATAGGCATTTTTTTTATCCATCTGCCACGACAATGAATTATTGATGAGCTTCCGAAATAAACGACAGGTCAGCGCATTTTTATTGGCAATTCATCCCTTTGCAGTTCACAGGTGTCCACCCTACAGTGGCGATCAATCAACGCCCTTATCTGACACCTAAAGAACCTGTTACCCGAGGATATTGAAACGACTTTTAGTTGTACAATTATACTGATATTGATACTTTTTCACATTTTTGACAAATTTCCTCTATGTATAAAGTTACTAATATCATTTATAATAAAGTTTTGTCAACAAGCATCTCACGATCTGATTTTCGTAGTTAAAGCGTTTGGTTTGTGATAAATTTATATAATTGATTTAATAATAAAAACAATGTTTAAAATCTGTATTCTTTATTTATTTCTATCGGAAAACTTTTTTAAATGTTTATAAATTAACGATTTTATTATTGATGAAACGTGGTGATTTATGGTGTTTTTATCGGAATAAAAAATATTCAACATATGTTCGTTCTAAGTAATTTAATTTAATATATTGTATACAAATACAATGATACGTTTTTAATGAGTTAACGAATAACATTGAATAATTTCATATTGAAAATACATTTTACTAAAATAATTGCTTTAAAAAAACGTGTCATCGTCAAACATTTCATTATTTTAATTCCGGAATTGGAAAATTGTATATCCAGAAATCTTGCTACAGCCATTAACAAAACTCTTTGATTAAGGAATCGTCAAATCGACAACAATCAAGAGATTGGAAGTGACCATTATCGTAGCCCAGTGGAAAGGAATCTGCGGCCTTTTGGCTACTCTGATGCGGCCTTTTGATTTGATCAAAATATTCACTTTGATCAAAAAATTATACGCAAGCGTTTGGAAAAAGAGCGTAATCAACCCATTATATGTTCGACACTCGAAAAAAAATAAAGGACGGTGTCAACGTTTTCTTTACTGCGGCCTTATATTGAATCAGATAAATGAATGTAGCCTTTCGAAATCAAAAGGTTCCACACCCCTGTAGTAACCTATAGTATTTATTTAAATATACAGACAAATAAGATATTTGACGTTTTATACTTTTTATCAGTATTTTCAGGTGTTCGATACTTAAATGGTTACTCTTACAATGTGATTGAGTCCACTGCTGTTGCCATAGAGTCAATTATAATACATATAAGAAATGTGGAAATAAATAAATAATTTCGTAATTTTTCTAACATGTGTGCAGCACCTGGGGTTAACTGAAATTTATAAAAAGTACATTAAATATTCACGTAAATTTAAATGAATTGTAATTCTAGCGAGTCACGATGCAGTTCTTTCAATATTGAAGCTTTAGAACGATTTCCCGCCACGTTATTAATGATCCCTGATTTTATCTATTGAATAGATATTTTCGAGAGAAGATAATAACGTTTTTTACCATTACTGCTCAACTCCATTATCAAAATCTACGAGTCTTGCTTGCTATGAAAATAATAGTACGGTTAATGTAATTTACATCGCAATACGTGTTAAAGTAAACTATTACATATATATATATTGAAAAAAAAATACTGGATTTTTTGTAAGAATATTTGAGTAATTCATTTTTCTTTTTTTTATTATTGATTGAATACAATAACTATTTGCAACTTTATTCATTCAGATTTAAATAAAGATGACTGAAATCCTCGTAATTTTTTCCCAATCTTTTTGTATACAACAACTGTTTGCATTGCAACGGTCTAACCTGTATTATGCATCAATTTTATTATGCTTTTAATTTCACAACCGGTAGGTGGAACAATATTTACTTTTAGAGTTTCTAGTATTTTTTTGATAAACTCTGCCTTGATTCATAAATATTTTTTATAAGCAAAAAGTATTTTATTTAAACACTTACTGTCATTAAAATAAATTCCTAGAAATCTTTTTATGTATCTAAATTTTATATTCATTTGTAATAATATTTACTACTTCTAATTTCTCTAACAAAATATTACCTATTCATTATGAATCGATCAAATTTCACACTCTCGTATGTTCTGTCTCTAACGATGTGGGTTTTGCCTAAAGACATTTTCAGACGTTAAACGGCAAGAAAGAACTTGAACTGTCACAGTTAATATTTAAATGACTTTGAAATTTTAGCTGAAATCTAAAATTACTTTTTTATAACAAAAATCTTTTTTTTTATTGAATTAATACTTAAATGTTTTATGTTTTCGAGATTTATTAACACGGTGTAATAAAAATAGCAAACAACGTTCATTGATTTTCGATGAAACATTTAGTTACGATATCAATATTTGTAACTCTTTGTGGTTTGTATTGCTAAGAACCAACTTATATTTTTGTCCGAGTATTTTCCCTAAATATACAGTAATTAAATGTTGAAGGATATGAAAATTATAGCCTTGTACTGAACGTTAAATGCACTTCTGTAATAATTACAACATTTCAAATACATCTTAAAACAACTTGAAGTCTTTGTTTGGTAAACCTGATATAATCGTTGGCTTATCAACTTCCTTACATTCCTTGAAATGCATTTTCAAACATTCACTTAAAGTCAAGATGACCATGACCAATTATTGCAAATGCTTCTTGGAACGTTGTGGCAGCTGTTTATCACAAAGTTAGTCACTACGGGACGTTTGGTTTGACGATTTGACTCGTGTCCCCTTTTGAATACTTCACTTTGACCAAAAGTTTCTAACTGAAATTGGGTTTGCAATGTAACTTTGTTTGCAAATGATATGTCCATACGATCAAGTTCCAGCTGAGAAATTAGTCTTTAATTTATCATTCTTAGTGGCATTATTACAAACTAGTAATAAATTATTTGTAATATTCTATGCATTCACAGAAAAAAATTGTAACTTATTATTTAGCACAACTTTATTTTAAAATTATATTATAAAGTAAAAAATCTATTACGTCCATTAATTCAACTAAAAATTTCACTTTCGTTATGACTCACGCCAAGGGCGTCTTAACCAAGCAGTATGTAATATAACTCTTCCTCATATCTAGTACATCTTAACCATTAAGTCACTAAACAAAATAAAAATTTGACGTCTGGCTAATAAAGGCACACAAAAAACCACCGTATACAAAATAAGTACTCGAGTTAAAAAAAAAAAAAATACCTAACATAACGTCAAATTATAATAAAAAAAAATGCTAAACCCCAATTACACTACAAACTTTAGCCAATTCACAGAATGACACACTTAGGCGAGAAGAAAATTATTTCTTACTATCAAAATTTATTTGTGAAGCCGAAGTTATTGTATTAACTGTTTTATTTCAATAAATTTCATATTTTACTGCAAATAAGATAAAAAGTTAAGTGACATACATATGTATATCAATCAGTTAGTAACTTATATTTATAGATATGTTAGAATCAAATTAAATATAATTATGACGATAGAGAGAAATCAAAAAAGCTTACGATTTTTTTTATTCTGTGGTACAATTATAAAATGATTACATTTAAATTTGATTTTGAATATAAATTTGCGACCTCTTGAGACTTTTAGAGAAATTTTTGACTTGAGATTTTTTTTATCTTCCGAGCTCCTTCTATTCTATTCATAATTATGAAAACTTACTATTATCCACCAATTATGATTGAACTTATTTACTTATTGTTAATATAAAATTATGAATTATTGATTTTTGTATTTATCACTAAGAATGATAATACAGTAGTATCTTTAATATAATACAAAAAAAAGTTTGTGATATAAAAAAGCTACACAGAAAAAAACTTCAAAACAATTGATATTATCTGATACTTAAATATATTTGAAATTATGATCGGTAAATATTATTATATCCAGAAATTCCTATTAATAAATTTACTGTATTTATAAGGCTAAGCGTTTCATTATGTTGAACCCTATTTTCGTATTTATAAAATATTCCATACATGAATAATTCTATGTATAGTTTTGTCAATTCTATATAAGGTAATTCATTCAGAAAAACAACAAAACAAAATACCAAAAAAGGATTTTGTGAAATACAGCAAGTTAGCATTTTTATAAAAGTTGAGAGTATTTTATATTTCTGGAGTAAGCATATTATTTTAATATTTTAGGCAAGTTAGATAATGTTATCAATAACACGATTATCCATTTTCTGACCGTAAAACAATACAGCAGTGAAGGGTTGTTTAAATCAGTAGGGTTTTTATAAATGATTTAAATTTAATCCATGGCCATATAAAAATGTTTATTATCATGAGCATAAGACACGCACCTCAAAATTTACATATAATACAAAATTTTATAAAATAAATATGTTCCTTTTTATTCATTATGAATTATTTTACTTCCTGACATTCAATTTAATTTTTTTTACTTCTTCAGCGTTGTTTCCTAAGAAAATTAACTCTATCATTATTTTTTTAACGAAATATTTATTTAAATCGTCATGCGTGAGACATAAAAAGAATATCAAAAATTTAAATAATATTTTAAAATGATTTATTTAAAAAAATATTACTTTTCATTGCATCTAGTTTTAGCACATAATATAGAGCTAAAGTGAGATTGTAAAATAAATATCCAAAAAAACATAACCTGTTGTCAAATTAGTTTCATTGTTAGTTTATTGCATCGTTAAACTAATTACTATTTATATGCTTTAAAGTTATTATAATATAATTACTAGTTCTTTTCTCTCGTTGATCGATATCTAAGCTTGGCATGTAATCCAAGGACAACGCAAATAATTATATAACTATTGTTTCTTCTTTATAGTTTTCCACTGACTATTTTTCAATTACTATTCAAGTCTATAAAATGACTAAAAAAACATCGGTAGCGAAATAACTCATTTCTGCCAGGTAATGTCATTTTGTATGTGCATAATATCCAAATAATATTATTTAAATCATTCAATTTTATACTTTAAATACAAACTAGATTTTAACGGCAAAAAATAATTTTTGTGAATTGAAATTCGTGAATTGAATTATTCTTGTTAATATCATAACTTTATAAATTATCTGAATAGGTTTTTTCGGCGAATAGTTTTTATTGGGCTTGAGCTGGGTTGCATTGAAATCAAGCAAACAGCTTACAAAAATTTTGTTGGTGCACATTTTTTTTTTCAATTCTGTTAAGCTGTTTTCTACAGTTTTGAAAGAAAGCTGTAGCTTTCCATTGAAAGCGAGAGCTTTTGTTTTGCGCTCTTCGCGTTTCCCGAATTTAAATTGTGCCATTTACGCTTTTATGTTATGATATTTCCATAGTCGTCAGTTGTTAAGCCTAATTGATAGCTGGAAACAATTGAATGTTTATTGTAAATAATTACTAAGCTCTCAGTCAGAACGTTTATACGTATTGAAATAGTAGATATTTTTTAATATTGCTCGTGTTTTTATTTTAATTTTTCTCTTGTTTCTTGTAAAGATTTTTTTTTGTATAAAACAAATATATAATTACAAATAAAATATATAAAGATAAAGAAACCTTCATGCATTTCATTATATGGCATTGTGTTAATTTGTACGTTGTGAAGCTTTGTTCAATTCTAAAAAACAGATAGTGGCTTTAAGGTAGTTCAGTAGTAACATTATATAAGTATTATAAACATTTATCAAATTGCACCTTAGAAAACATCTTTAACTATTATTTTATTCTTATTATTCGACGACATTGACGTGGTAGAGAAAGAAAACTTTTTTCTTGTCTTAAATAAATAATTTGAACCACATATACTTCATTTTATGAAACCCTCTTATATATTTATAATGTCATTAACCATTAGGAAGCCTTTATATTTTAAGTTGACTAACTAAAATACATTTATCGTTGGAAAACATACCATTTTTATTTTCTTTCCATGTTTTTAAAAATCAATTAAGTAAGAAAATATAATCTCACAAAACCATCTTTTTAATGATAAAACCCAGAAAATCTTTCATCTCTAAAATTTTATCCTGAAAAATGAGGCCATAAAAACAATTTTCATTACTTCTTCTATTCAATTACATTAATCATATCATAAAGTACTTTGCCAATGGAAAATTAATTCAAGCGAAAGTCATCTCGCAAAAATATCGTTTCAAATAGTTCTCAATTCTCAAAGGAGGTACATATCCGCTTTTTTCAACAACTTTTGAGGTAAATGCTTTCAGTGGCTTTTCAGATCATAAAAAAAGTGTTTTTAACAGTTTTATTCTTTGTAAAATTATTCTAACAGAGGTAAATTCTTTTTAATTATTACTTGTATAAAAAATAAATATCTGACGATATTTTAAAAATAATCAGCTATTAGATTTACTGATTTTTTTATGATAATTTTATTAGGCAACAAATTAAAAGGTCTGAATTTAAATCAATTTTTGGTTAGAATAAAAATATTATACGGCCAGATTTTTAAGCCATTTTGGTTTGGTTAGGTTATGTAGTATAAGTATCGCTCCCATATGATGATTTATCGTAAAAAACTCCATTTTGTACCTATAGCAACGCAATACGATGACATTATTATCACCAAAAAAAAATCAGACCATGCGTCAAAATAAATCTGACTAAATAATAAAAAATATGACTAATTTCATTTAAATTATGATTATTTTATACAAATTGTGACCATAAATTATGTATTCTTTCTTCTGTATACTAACCAATACAAATCGACCACTAAATTTAAATTCAGAGCAATACAATAAAAATTATGACTAAAACTGTATTAAATTTCAGACCAGGAAAATAAGAGCGATTTTATTATTAAATATTATTAGAGTTATCATATCATACTGGTTACAATACATCATCATTTTAATCATTGGAATAGGATTTTAAGATGATTTTTTTAATCTTATATTCAAAAAGGAATTTCTATTAACATTCACAATATTTCTTATCATACATACCTAACTGGTTTTTTGACCGTTTTTACACCTTCCATAACCGGTTGATCTTAATTGATTCCAAAACGTCAAATTAACGTTTTCTATAGCAACCTTGTGGAGCAACAAAGTTTTGAGTATACCTGCAATAAAACCTAGTATAAGTTAGCTAATTCTTTCATAATAAAACTTTTTTACTTCAGTTAAGCCATTTGACTGTGTTATGATTATGTTATGAGTTATATAGGAAAACTTATTATACGCATATTTAAAAGTCTTAAATGATAAAATAAAAACAAGTTGTCAATTACAACAAAAGCATTCAACTTAAAGCTGTCAAAGGAAGATATTTCCGCACAAGCGATTCTTTAAAAAACAGATTTCTATGACAATTTTTTAATCAGGATGCCTCACTTTTGTTGGAAAAGATTTTTTGGGTTGTACAATGAACAGAAGTTCTGAAAATTCGCAAGCTATTATGAAAACGTGATATCATTGTATCTCTTCATTTATTTGAGTTATTGTTGCGCTTCCTGGAATTTTTCCAATTTTTTGTTTGTATTGCATACTTTACAGGTTTTTAAAAGCAAAAATTTAGTAAAGTTAATTTAACCCTTTAATGAGCGATTATAGCTTTTTATCCTAAATTTTATTTTATTTAGATCTGAACGAACTCAGTTCCAGTGTTCTTACCCAACATATTTTGGACTACAGCTCATATACAATACTTTGCAATAATTTTCTGAGAATCAAAGAAGAAGATTCCATTTCAGTTTGTTGGGATTAACCAGGCAAGAAAAAATACAAATTACTATGCCCAGCAACAAAAAAATCACTTTCATGACCATGACATTTTAACCATTGTAAGAAAATTAAAATTATGAACCGTTTGGTCGCTTATAAAACCATAACACAATTTAATATTTTTTTATAGAAAATATATTATACCTATTTGAATAACAAAAGAAATCACAAATGCATCAGTGAAAGTCGTTTAAGCAGAATAATATAACAAATGAAAACAATTTTGTTTATGACTTTTAGTACAATTTTATTATTAAACAAGCAATTTTATTAAAACGTGATTTAGTTAATAAAAACACAATATTCCTTTGTACTTTGTTTCAATTGTCAACTGCTGAGAAATATAATTTAACAATGCTCGTAATGAGCGTAACCAGTCCTGACCTTTTAAATAAAGTCGAATGAAGTGCAAAGGAATATTGTGTTTTTATTAATATAATGCATTTCTACCAAGTATTGACAGTGAACACCCTAAAACGTGATTTAGTGGCATTATATTGTTAAAAATATTTTTCTACACGAGTTTTTAAATAAGTATAAGTCACCTAATAGTTATTAATATAAAGCAATCAATTTCAAATCAAATGATAAATCTTCAACTTGTCTGTGACCAATTTTATTTTATTTGTTTTCTCCTCATCATATTTTTAAAGCTTTTTAAGTCTTTTTTAGATTTTCTTTTGTGATTTTTATGGTCACTTACCTGTTAAGGGCGAATATTGCGGGGTACCTTTATGCTCGCCAAACAATTGTTCTTTTCTATTTACCTGTAGCCGGCAAACAAACGCAAAATATGCGCCACGTATGTGTTTTTTTTTGCATAGAAACCACCTGAAAATCTAATGTTCAGAAGACAAAGCGGTGTTTGTTAATTTCATTTACTTTATTTGATGTTAGCTTAGTGCTTTTTTATATTTACTTTGGTGAAATTTTCGTTAGGACCCTTTTTTGGTTTACTAGGTTATTATTTAGTGTATAATAAATAAGGAACGTTTTTAAGAAGAGCATAATTTATTTGGATATGTAGATTTTTTTTATTTTGGACTAATATAAAAACATTTTTTATTTATTTTTTTAAATGTAAATGTGTATATTTTTTTTTTGAAAAACGTTCTTATCCTTACTTTGTAAATGGTTGTAGAGGTCAGTTTTTTTAAAACGCCCATTATAACCAGTTATTAAAAAAATATTGGACACTAGAGGTAAAGTAAGCCAACTAGTACAATGGTTTAAAAAAATCTTGGACTTTTAAGTAAAGCAACGTCCTTATTTGGTGTTTTCGTGGACTGCGAACTTGTATTATCTGGAGATAACACTATTTCAATGTGTATTAACTGAAGTTACTTCACTTTTATGATACTTTAAAACGTGTAAAATATTATAACTTCTTTACTTTTATTTCTAATTACCACTTGGTCCATTTCACCTCTAATGGTCCGATTATGACTAAAATTTACTCAACTAGTTAAACAATTTTTCATCGTCAAAAGTTTGTTTGATCTATTTAAATGGCTTGCCATTTTCCTTTACTAAACAAAAATAAGAAATAGACACATATATATATATAAAAGGATTACGGAAAAATAAAATGGAGCTAAAAGGATTAAATCATGAATATGTAAGTCCTACTATTTAATCTTGAGAAAAAAAAACAATGAATATAGATACAAGAGTAAGTATAATGAATCACCTTAGACTTCTTTTTGGGGAAAAGCTAGTGAAATTTTATTTGGAATTGTAAAAATATAAGAATATATGGTGTAAAAAAAATACGATACATATATGTCAGATATTAACAAAGACGATGAGCTGGACTTAAAATGTCTACCATCAAGTGGGATGTAAGAGTGTTGAAACACATACCTTTTGAATATTTCAGGTTTGCCGTAAAAGAATAAGTCTCAGGGCTAAATTAAAAAAAATCATCTTTCGCTGACAAGTGTAAGATTATCAAAATATGTAGCAGTGAGTCAACAATCTTTTCTCCAAATTTGACGGTACAGAATAAAAAAAAAATAGAAGAGAAAATTTTAACAGACCTAAAAAACTATTCAGTGCGCCAAGGCTCATTCTCAACATTTTTTATTTCGTCTCTAAGTCAATATTCTCGATTAACTTCTACAGAAAATAAATCTCTGTTTTCGCTTAGATCATATTTTTTTTCTACAAAAGATGAATGTTTTTTGTTTTAACCACAAATATATTTTTTTTGTACCAAGGTTTGACATAATTCTTCATAAAACATCAATGGATCCTTCCCACTAATAAAATTATCATATTTTGTATTGTTATAAATAAACATTATTTCTTGTTACCAGTACAAAGATTTTTTTTCTAAATAATAATTTTCAGGCATTTTTGTTTATTGTTCATACTTCCCTTTTCGTTTCCTTTCGTTCCTTTTTTCTGTCATTTCATGTTTGATTTACAAAAACACTGCAGGTTGGCCATTTGGTGTATTTTATTGTTTAAAACCATACAAATTTCTGTAATATGTATTTTCATAATTATTTTTAATTTTATTTTTAATAAATTTTATTCATTAATATAAACAATAAAATTGATATGTCAAATCAGTATGTGCTTTATTTTTCTCCTGATCTAATTTTTTGCTGTTTTTTTTCAGATACCAATTGAAGTATACTATTATTGCTAGCTGTGTACTTTTTAATTGGTGTACTTTGCTGTGTATGTATACGACACAAAATATTATTTATATACTTGTAGATTTTTTTGTATTAACTTTTCCGGTTCTAAGCTCAAGAAATGCGACCCCAATACCCACATTTTCTTAAATATCTATTTTAATATGGGTGATACAATGTTTATAATTAAGGTATTCTTATATCATAGTTTTTTGGACCTTTTGTAGTTTATATAAATACGATAAGACAAGAGATAAGCGCCCGCTTATCAGCGATCGTTTGTAAGATAACTAGACTGAACGCCGCTAAGCAATGCTCGCCAGTAGCACATTGACATTTGCACTGAAACCACGTATATTTTACGCGCAACGTAAAATATGATTATTTATTAAAAAACCACGGATTTTTATAAAAAAATGTATGAGGAATGATGCAGAGAGATATTTTAAAGCCCTTGGACTATTTATTTTTTTGAAATTCATAATAATAAGGCCAATAATGAGGAAACCACTGGGGTCCCTAAAAGACCCCCATCGGCCGAGAAGTATTTTTCTAGTCTCCGAGCCGCTTATTTTTTCATATAGGGTATTCCAGTAAGCAAATGAATTTAAAAATAAATCAGATATTTAACTTTACAAAAAGTTTCTAGGGTTGATACATCAACAATATCCATATACGTGCAAGACTTTTTTAATAAATACGTTTTCATATTAATAAAGTATAATAAAGCCGCCTGTGTGGTCGAGTGGTTAACGTCGTTGGCTACCGCTACGGAGGGCACGGGTTCGAATCCCGGTACGGGCAGTTTTTATAAATTGATTTTTCAATTGATTTATGAATTTCTTTGGCATGGATGTATGTGATGTCTTTCCCCCTCCCACTTATCCTATCTTATGAACGGGGCGTATCGAGAGCGATTGGCTAACCACTAGTCTTGTCCTAGCTCTTTCCTTCTATTACTACTCTCTTTGGAAAAAGAGAGGTTGAGCAACTGAGTAACAAGCAGTTCTCGTAGAAACATTTTCTGTTAAGATAAACTCCATTAGGAGTCCATATGCTCCACATTGGGAGCGGATATGGAAAAAAAAGTAAGTACTACGAATTTATACAACGTGTCAGATTTATTTGTTTTCACAAACAGTATTAAATATACTGTCTATTATGAAAATACAAAGTTTATTTTTATACATGATGTATATGGTTCGAAATAATATTACCATAATATATTTCTTGTTTTCTTGCGACGTTATATAAATATCTAGTATTATTCATCGTTCATCTTAGACCCATAAAGAACAAACCTAAATCATTGTGTACCTACTTTTTGTGCGCTTGACCCTTGTCAGTGAGGTCAGGATTCGGGTTTGTATTTTGGTATTCATGAACAGAGATGTAACACATGTTGTTCCGCCCACACTGCAGTTTGCGAGTTATATTGCATCGTGTTTTTGACTGGAGTGTGCCATCAATTCGAGCTGAAAGTATACTTACACATTTGAATTGTCTCCAGTTAGTATAGAATTTGTTTCTTCAAAACTGATTTCACTATAAAGGTTTTTAAAAAATATATTTTTTAATGGGTTCTTGCATTCAAACTATATTTATTTAGATAGACTGCAGGTAGAATTTTAACCAAAAAAAAGTAATATATTTATTTTTAATTGACGGAGCCCAGATAAACCAGCATCACAATCAATCACACTATTAGTATAATTTTATAATAGTAACATTTGTACTTAACTCTCGTAACATGTGGTATAAATATTCACTAAATTATAAAATTATATTGCAAATGTTCGAAAAAATATTGTTTTTGATGTAGATACAATAATTGATAATAATTACAAGCTGTAATAAGCCTCAGCTATCATTGATATTTTTGAATAATTAAAATACAATATAACTATTTTTTATGAACGTTTTGTATTTCTTTGGCATTACAAAAGACTATCGGCTCCGAGTTGCAGTGGTTCTTTTACGTGGTGTACAAATATAACTTAGACAATAACTTGTAAGGATTTCTCACAAGAATTTTTAAGCTTGTTAGAATTAGTCCTTTTAAGAGTTTTGTAAAAAGTTATTTTTTATAATTCTCATATTGAAAGAAAATTAATTCTACATTGATTGGCGCATAAAAAGGCATAATGGTTAACGCAGTTGGCTTATATGGTGGATATCGCGGGTTCAATCGCTTTTGATCGCTTTCTGCTCAAAGGCATAAGTGTTTGTAATGTCTAAAAATTCATTTAAGCTTGTCAATCCTTAAATAACGAGGCTTAGTGAGAGGAATTTGTTAATCACTAGCCTTGACTAAGCCGTTTCTTTTCTATCTATTCTCTTTTCGAAGAAAAATAAGCATTCTAAATAAGTAACATGCAGCTCTTGCAAAAAACAATTATGTTAAGATATTTTTTTTAAGAAGCCGTATGCTTCACATTGAGAGCGGATATAGATTTTTTTCAAATAGTCAAAATCGTTGATACCAGTTCAAATTACATAAAATGAAAATGAAACCAAATAACGTATTATCCAAGATATCAAAGAAATATTTCTAAAGATATTTCCAATTATTTTTTATAGAAAAGTTCACTCTGAATAACAATATTCGTGAAAGCGCTGAAGACATAATAAATAATGTAACCATGGAATATGTTTATTCTCGAGTAGTTATTTTCTTATATATGATTCAAGGACGAATTCCGTATTTTTCAATTCATTTCCGCCGCGGAAAATATAATACCGTAAATATCTCGGTTTCTTTTACTCTCACGTTAACCCTAGTAAACGTAAGTAATGTCGCGCAAGAAGTCTCGCAAATAAAAAAATAAGGTAAAAGCACTCGCTCATAATTGGGTGGCTTTTCTTTCCCAAAGAGCAAGAGTTTGTCACAATCAACTGGGAAATTTCAAAGGAGTCGTCGAGAAAATTGATTGCGTTGACACAATTCCGCACTTGTTTAGCATTACATCAAAGAAAAGTTTTACGTGAAAAATAAAGGTTTTTGTTTATATGGTCCAAAGAATAAAAAGACTGAGGATTCTATCATTTGGGCTTAAGTGAAAATTTAGGCATTTTATTCTTAAGAACACATTATGATTTTTTTATGACTTCAAATATAAGTATTACAAAGAGAATTTTATTTCTTTAAGAAGTTGTTCATTACGTTTAACTCTTTGTCATTTTTTTTTACCAAATTAAGTAATCTATACAGTCCTTTTCTAAGATATCTTGGACAGAATAATTAGTGAATGCAATAGCTGTCTAGTAAATGCTCTGACTTACAGACAAATTCTAATTCGCAATTAATTGCTTGATTCCCAAATTGTTTTTTTAATCTAAACTACTTATAATGTGTTGAAGGGTAATCAATTTATTTTTAAAAAAAATATATGGTCTTCGTTTTACATCTTCTACACTTTCAAATGACACAAATCAATGCAAAACGGAAAATATAACATAAGTGAAAATGTATTATCTAATATTTATTATTTTAGTGAATGTAACTGTTAATATGAATATAATTTTATCAATAAATTAAAAATGTCTTAGTTCTATCGACCGTAATAAAAAATAATCAAACCCCGAATGCCAATTAAAATAAAACGATACTTTGAGTAAGTACATCCTTGTGACATTTGTAGCCGATAGCAGTTGGATCATTGGTTGAAATCCTCAAACATACTCGTGGAATAGAAACATTAATTTCTCGATCGATTCGTAAGCCAATGTATTATACTAAAATGCCTGTGATGTTTTTATTACTTTACATATTTTTCTGAAAATAGTGAAAATGAGTAGCAACTACTGTTGTAGAATTGTTTTTTAGTTGCCAATGCCTACGTCACTTTGCTATCTGGAAAGTGTAAATGGGCAACTTTTGAAAACTTTCATAGGAAGTTATACGTTCCACATTAAAACAGACGTGATAAAAAATAAATATTTAAAGTAAATATTAAATATAAAAAAAAACATGTTAGCAACGTTTATTTATCCGTAAAACTCCATCAAATAAAAAAATGAACTCATAATAAAAACTACTCAAAAATATTATCACGACATCAAAGATATAAGCGTTTGTTTTCGAGTATAAAATTGCCTATGAAAGCTCAAGATCTTTTTAAAAAATCTAACATTTCATTAAGCAATAACCTAATTCACTGAAACATTTACTCGTGAGTAAAACGTTATTGAATCTGTGGAACCTCGTTGGAGTTTTTTTTTTCAGTGAATTACAAAAAATATTTATTTCGTGAGCTTTGTTTCTATAGAAGTAAATTTATACGTATTGGAAAAAATGTAACAATAAGTAATAGTAATAACTAGAAAATTGAGCTTTTTCGATTGCTTCTATTTTAAAATCAATTAAAACTTTAAAGTTTCATTATAGAACAATTATAACTTAGCATTTAACATTTTCTTTTGAAATTTTTTATATAATGTATATAGTTTGATTTTTGAAAATTAAATCAATTTAAACTATTATCGTCGTCTACTGTGGCCCAGTTGGTTAGAGCTTGCTCTACCAATCTGGTTTCGATTCCCGGTCAGATCACAGTGAATTTGAGAATTATTAAATTCAAAGTTGTGATCGAAGACTGGGTGTTTGTGACGTCAATTCAATAATGTCCTTTTCTTCCCATCCTTATGATCCTTTAAAAACTGGGTGTAGCAATAGCAATTAGCCAACCACTAGTACTGTTCTTGCTTTATTTTTCTTTCTTTCTAACAGAGTAACAAACAGTAAAAAAAAATTGCATTAGAAAATTTTAGAAGTCATTTGTAATTAAAACAACAAAACATTATCACATTCACACGATAAGCATTTATTTTAGGGATTAATTTCACTAGCCTCTGATAATTTCCAAAAGGTATTAAAATAGTTAGTTATTTTATCAAAATAGTCTTTGAATATTCCGTGCGATAAGTTTACCCTTGAAAACATTGAAAGAATAAGCAAAGCTTTGTTTAGTACTTATTCAGAAAGCAAACTTCGTGTTGGCTTGCCAAATAGTTGAATAATAACTAGAAGTATTTATTACCTACTCAATGTTTTCTCATTAAGATCTTTCTTCAAATATGTAGCGTTGGTACTAGAAGCATTATAATACCCACCGTATTCGAAACACGTTGACCATATAGGTACTATTTCCGTCCATTCTTGTTGTGGACAATAAAGTTTCATGAAAAAGGCAAAGAAAACTACACCAGGCCAATTAAGTGGAGTCCATTGTACCGAATCAATTGCGATGCAGTGTTGTGATCAAAAAAGCATTGTCGAGTTTTTGTAGTGGTGAAAATGCATGAAAACAATACTGGATTATTTTAACGTTTTATTTTCCATGCTTTTTTTTTAACATAAAAACAAAATTTATAACCTGTCTAATTTAACTTGTATAGTGTACCGGAAAAATTCTTTCTAACTTTTATTGTTTGTCATTTTTATGAGTGTGTAGTAAATGATATAACGTATAAACTGTTTATTTCAGGAATGCAATAGAAATACAATAATATAAGTTTATCCTGCAGTATATAATAAGATCTCTGTAATTTGACCAACATATTTTAATAGTAAGGTGTTTTTTTATGTGTAAATCTGTTTATTTATTTGAAATAAAACGGGTGATCATTGAAAGACATGTTTTAAAAATTGGAGAATAATTTAACTAAAGCTATCATTTTTGCCTAACGTCATTGAAATAATAATTCACTGCCTGAATGTCTGTGTGAAAATACACTGATAAATACAATAAAGTTGAATTATCAAATTTAAATATAATATATTTTTTTACTTTTCTTTTTTAAAATATTTGTTTTACAGAAATCAAGCAAAACTTAGTAGAAAACAAATTAATTCACTTTTTGTTATTTATTATTAAGATTTAAAAACGATAATTTTTCGAAAAGAAAGGTAAGTAGGCGTTTCTTTTAAAAAAATGATTAAACTAAAATATTAAACATATTGCTAACGTGCGTAAAAATTTGTTTAGGATTTATTATTAAATTTTTGCTGATGATAAACAATTTTAATTGTAGTTTGAAAAAATATTTTTCCTCTGAAATCATTCAGATAATAAATTTCAATAACAGATGATTATGAGATCGGTATCAAAATCCGAAACTAGTTTTTGTCTATTAACCTTCTAGATTCCATTAATTTGAATCCATAAAGAAATATATACTTAATCTATGTAAAACATTATTTACTAACGAATTATTTACAATAATTGGCATCATACTATGTTACTATAAAATATGGCTTAAGCGTCATGGCCATTCTAAGAAGAATTCTGGAAAATATTTTTCCAATTTTATTTTAAAAGAAATTTCATTTAAAAAAATTAATGTTATCGTGGAAATAAAATGTAACAGACGGCGTAAAGCAATTACAATTAATATTATAAGCCAAGTAAATTGGCGTTCTTAGAACCTTAATAGATACCTTCATGTTTTGGTTTGAAAAATTGTGGTAGAAATTTCATTATTCTGAAGCCTCTTTTCGTTTGAATAATTTCGAGATGAAATGTTTAATTTATTTCGTAACTAGATATCTAATTAGTTACATCAAAAGATCATACATCTTGTAATGAAATTTGTATGTAAGGTTGTTTCAATGGGCAAAATTTTATGATTACATGTCAAATACCTCGACATCCACTTTTAATTTAAAAAAAAAATTCACACACAAATTTACTTCTGTACGCTTTTTTAAAGCCCACTATTACAAGATATCAATATATTTTTATTGAAGTTTTAATGCCGAAAATTAAAATTGTCGCCTGCTGTGGCTTAGTTTGTAAGAGCTTGCTCTACTGATCACTCAGGTCTGGGTTCGATTCTCGGTAAGATCACAGATAATTTGAAAAATATTCAATTCAAAGTTGTGATCGAAGACTGGGTGTTTGTAATGTCAATTCACATAATGTCCTCTCCTCCCATTCTTCTGATCCTTTAATAACTGGGTTCTTCTCCTTCTTTCCCTACTACTTACTTTAAAAAAAAGGAGGTTGAGTGACTGAGTAACAAACAGTTCTCGTAGAAAAAACTTCTGTTGAGATACTTCCATTAGGAGGCTATATGTTCTACATTGGGAGCGAACATGTTCACGCGGATCTCATAATAGTTGGTTACGTCTTCGACTTTGATGTGATTTCATTGTGTTTATTTTTCTCATAAATTATGATGATTGTATACATTTTTAAAATTACGGAACTCTAAAAGTAAACTTTAAATGAGCATGAGTTCTTTAATTGTTCACATTATTTTGTTTTTTTTTTAATTTTTTTATATATGCATAATTCTGCTTGTGCATATTTGATTTGATATTTATAACGGAGAGTCTAACTCAGGGTAAAAGCTCAATTTTATTTAACTGTTATGACTTTCGCTTTTAATAACAAAATCACCTTTTTTGATTTCTTCAGAAAGAAATTAAATTTGACAACCTTATAACATTATTTGTTGTGCTACAAAGCTACTGAATTCAATTTTGAATTAAAAATAAAGTTCCACAAATGTACCCCCAAATACATCGAAAACATTCTTTCGATTAACTTATTGTATTATCAAATAGGTATATTTATAAAATCTATGACAAAATAACAAACCTTCTTTTGATTAAACAAAAGTTATAGGTATAAAAAACACAACATAATATAGTTATTTATATTTAAGATGATGACATGAAAATCTTTACTTTAGCTCCTATTTATATATATATATATATTACTTGATAAGTTTTATTTAATTACTCAAAAATTTATCATGTTGTATGTTCTGTTCGAAAATGCACAGATTGTAGCCATTGCTTATTTACATTCTGAATGTTTAATTTCATACCACATAAAGTTAGAAGCATTTTAAGTTTGAAGTCAAATATACAATAAATCTTCGTGAATTTAATTTATATGCCACAAAGCTCAGCAATAAAGATTTATGGTTTTCGAACCATACTACTGGTTATTGCTGGTGCGAGATGCTATTTACTAAGAAATGAAATGAGAACGAAGAAAAAATTGTATATTTGTTTTGTAAAATTGTATTTTTGTATGTACTGAGATAAAACACTATCTTGAGTTATTAAAAAAAATGGAACCAGATTCTTTTGGTTACTTTTTAATATAAATGTTTTTTATTATTTCTTTCAAGCCACTATAACGTTCAACATACTTCAATATATACATAAACGCTTGAAAATTTTGACTAACAAAAATAAATATTATTGACCCAGTTATTTCAATAGATTCCTGTAATGTTTCAGAGAAAAATATTGTTTAAGACACATGATTGGGTCCTCGGTGCAGTGGGCTAAATATCAAAGGTTGTTCGTGATGTGTTAAAATTTCCTCCAAATCTTTCAAACTTGCAATTAGCAATAAGCTACTAGTCTTGTCTTAGCATCATTTTAGCTTTCCTAACTCTCTTATAAAATAAGAAAGATGTAACAACTTAAAAAAATCTTGTGTAATTCAGCTTCAAAATAAAAAAAACGACTCCGACTTTAAATAATGTTTTCAATCATTTCATTTTAACTTATTTATTTGTATACCATCAGAGTAGTCAGCCTAGAATGCATTGGAAACACAATGGACTCTTGTGGTTGGAATAAACATCATTACATATATAAATATATATATTTTTTAAATGGATCCAAGTCGTAAGATTTTTTCAACGACTCCAGCGCTGACTCCGTAGAAAACCTCCGACTCCACGACTCCCGATTCCAACTCTGACACCGACTCCACAGCCCTAGTTGCAATCTCTAGTTGGGTTCTATACGATAGAAGCGGTTTTAAAAACTATAAATACACGTTTTTTCTTGAGAATGATTATTAAATAATATTTTTTAATTCATACAAAAATGAGTAACGTTTTTGAATAATTAAAAGCCACTTAATTTTAGTTCGTTTAACATCTGAAAATAGAGGGGTGCCACCTATTAAATTTAATACAAATTTCAAAGAGATGGTAATTTAATTAGGCGTAGACTAGAAGCCTATCCAGCCTTTTGCTTTTCCTTTAATTAGATCTGTCTTTGGATGTTTTACAGGACATTTCCTTTAGATGATGTTATTTTAGTGTGAAATTGAAGTTAGATCACAGAGTTGAGTGTACGAAGTCTGAGCAGTTTGAAAACTTTGTAGGCCTTACTTTATTCATTTGCCTATATTGCTATTGTCAAATAATTACTTCCGTTATTAATTTTAACATGTAAGTTGCTGTTTTTATAAAACAAATTCCATGCAAAACTAGAAGGATTGATATCATTGAAGTAACACTGAATGTCAAAATATATTTGATTAAACAATTAAACCTTTTCTCTTTAAGATTAACATTTTACAATTGATTTAAATTACATTGTTTTACATCTAATTTACATTTATTGTCCGTAAATTCTTTGTGGAAAGATATTTAAAAGGTATATTATGATAAAAAAAAAATATTGCAATTCATACGTTCATCCTCGACGAATCCGTGCTACAGTGGCATCATAGGGTCCCGTGACAGATATCACGGGTTTTAAGCTTCAGTCTCAAAATTTCACAACACTCTTACAATCCTAGAAGACTGGGTATAGTGAAAACAGTTAGCTAACCACTATTCCTCTCCTAGATTTATCTTTTATATCTCTACTTTCTCTAAAAAACCAAATCGGTTGAGGAACCGAGTAAGAAGAAGTTCTCATATAAAAATATCTGTTGAGTTACCTCCATTAAGAAACCATACGTTACACAATGGAATATGAAAAAGGTTAGAAGGAAAAAACTTTTTCATAGTGTACAAAAAAATAGTAATTCATAAAGTAGCATATCAAAAAAAGATGATAATAGGAAGCTATGAAAACATTAAATCTCTCAATGTTTTATATAGTAAAAAGAGTTTTCCCGACGTAAATTTAAGTTGATTGAATTCTGAAAAAAAAGTTTTTATTAAACGTTAAATAAATAAACGATATTAAAAATCATAAATTTCTAAATTTGATTTATGTTCGTTTATGATGGAAACTTTGTTTAAGCACTCTTAATTCAAAACCGCTAAGACCGTAAAATATTGTTAATACTGAAATAAAGTACTATTTTTGATGTTGATATGTAAGAATCAATCATGCCACACATTATTTTTACATTAATATATTGTAATTATTTGGCATAAAAAATATTGAACGGTACGTTAAAAAACAACCAATTTATTTATGAAACACGTACATCGAAACCAAAACGAACAGTACAAAAAACCGATATTAGGATTTTGGTAAAAATACATATTTGGAAATGATAAAAAAAGCTTTAACAGTTTCTTAGAAGCTTTTAGAATTTTCATAATTTTACGTATACATTACTGGATCACGTACAAACACCCTTACAAGATATCAATTTGCTAATATTGTAATAACTCTACACGAGAACACGCTATATTAATGTTAGTTAATACTGACAGGTCACGTGATGCTCGATTTACACAACGTGATAGAGTCACCGTCATTTTCGTGTCAAACTTCAATAATACAGAAAATGCATAATAATATCGTGATAAAGCCAACACTGAATTCAAGTATTTATATCTCGTTCTATGAAATATTTTGACTATCTCTATTGTATTATCAGTGAATAAAAGTTTTTACATATTCGGTTATTATGGATTTCATGAGGAAATAAATGTGCTGCAGGAACATAACGAATATAAAACGGATTATCAAATATGACTCATTATATGAACACACTGCTTTATTTTTTT
This sequence comes from Himalopsyche anomala, assembly GCA_031772345.1. Lineage (NCBI taxonomy): Eukaryota > Metazoa > Arthropoda > Insecta > Trichoptera > Rhyacophilidae > Himalopsyche > Himalopsyche anomala. Next base: position 25,225,580 of record CM062829.1, read on the forward strand.
AAATAAAACACATTTTGTATTATAAATATTAATATAATGTATCATGGGTGAATGATTATAGATAAATAAAAAAAATGCCTTTGATCGAAAAATACTGTTCGTACTGGAACTCGAGCGTGTGAGATCCGGCACGGAAGCCTAAAACGCTTACCACTGCAATATAGGGCCCGGCAAAGAATAAGTATCAATAAGTTTTTTTTTATTCAATTAATTCCTTTCCTCTTATTGACAGTGGACAACTTAAAAGTTACATGTTCCTGTTATCGACGATTAATTTTGTATCATAAAAAAACTAAGCAAATTACGTAAAAGCTTAAAATAGTTTTTAATTATAATTTATACTCATGAGACTATAATTATTGGTTGTGAAGATATCCCTAATTAAAAATAACACGTCACACCTGTTCTGTGAACGTTGTATAATACAACCACCACGCCTCGCCACTCTGAATGCGTGATAAATTTTCCCTTCGGTGACGGCTGATGGTTTTCTAACGCCCCTGGTCAGGTGTTCTGAATGCTCGGGTCACCCGTTGTTCTGTTTTAATGTCAAAAGATTTTTGGGTGTCAAAAATTAGCAAAAGTAGAATTAATATTTCTGCCCGGTTAAATTTAGAACAATGTATTTTTGCAACATAATATGTGATATTTAAATAAACGTATTTTAAATATACATTTCATTTTACTGTATATTTTTACATATTTTTGAAATCACACGATCAAATGAAATAAAACCTAAAATAAGTTCCACTTATAGGATCTTTTACACTACATACATATATATCACTCGTGCAAACAAAAGATTAGGTGTATAGATATTTTAAAAAAATTAAAAATTCACGTCATTCAAAAAATAAAACACTATTTTGTACAAATTTTACAATTGCTTAATGTAATCAGAACCGTTTTTGCGAGCATTTTCAAAAAAAAAATCATTTTAAATGCTTGCAATGAGTGAAACTGGTTTTGATACCGTTAAATTATTGTAAAATTAGTACAAAACAGTGTTTTAATTAAATGCTTTTCAACCAACTATTGACCGAGAATTTTTAAAAAGTCATACACTTTTGCAATATGAAATATGATAAAAATATAAGAAAAAGTGATATATATTGTAAATAAGCCCATTAGCTTTAACAAGACCTGCTTCTAAGTATAAAATATAGAACTGCTCTCAACTAACTCGCCTTAACGTGAAATATGTCACTATTCGATACAATACCTTTTGTCAATGTTACAGTTCTTCTTATTACATCATTATTGGCAAACTGTATCTATTCTCTAAGAAAAGAAACAATTCTTTTCTACGATTTCAAAAACAGTGATCAAGAATAGGATTTGATTCCTTACCTAAATAAGAACTTAGGTGTTAATGTTACCACTGAGCCAAATAAGACTTAATACTAAGAGAACTAACAACTAGACATGAAAGCTTTACAGATACCGTTGACAAGTAAAAAAAGTTTAAGCACCTCCGCATCGGGTCTAGTATGCATACATTCATTGAATATGAAGACGCGGCCATTAGGGGCCTCTCTCTTTTTGGCGCTGCGTGCAAATTTATGACCACCCCAGAGGATATCAAAAGATCCGGAACAGTGGTGGTAAATTGTTGAGAGTGACTGCCTACTTTTACGCATCTGGAATTTACTATGTTTAGTTTATAATAATGGTCTGCCGTTACTTTTATATGCCCAAACGTGCTCGCAGGTTTGTCTAAATCCGTTCACTTATCCATTTTTAATATGTTGTCTATGCCGTCACTACGTAACACAATACTGCAATTCTGACTCAACTCTTATATGAAAATTATATCGTTCAATACTCAAGAAATTATAAATAATGCCTACGATATATATTTTTTTTATCATGCACTTTTTACTCTAAGCATCCTTGACAAAAAAGCAAGATTTACAAATGTGTTAAATAAAATAAATTTAAATTAATGATACCATATATAGAAAATTTGAATGAACACATTTTTTATTTATTGCTTATGTTTTAAATTTGGTTGTAGACAAAATATTTTGTCACATTTGATAAAAGACACTTGAAATTGGACACAAATAACAAGAAGTGATTTTTTTAATTCACGTCCGCTTTTAATGCGGGTCATAGGATTTACTAATGGAGGTATTTTAACAGGAGGTTTTTTTACGAGAACTGTTTGTTAATGAAAAATATTAACTATATAATTACGTCACCCAAGAAAAAGTTACCATTAAATAGTGACCATTAAGTCAAAAATTTGTTGATATGAATTGCTAGCTTAAGATTTCAACTGAAGGTACTTAGTAGAATTTCCATATAAAATTTGAATCGTTGTCACTCACAATCTGGGTTTCACCTTTCGGCATCTTCAGGCGTTCAAGTGCACGGATGAACTTGTACTGACGTATGAATAGACAGGATTTTTTAAAATTGGGATTTTTTTTAAAGTGATAAACTTATATGGCACAGCAAACTTACCAGACTTATATTATTTTATTCGATTAAGTTATCTATGTGTTCCATTTGATATGAACATTTATATATATAATGTTGAAAATTGATTAAATTGGGTCTTCGTTTTCTAGTATTCTCATAAAGGAATGATTATTTTTGAGCTATATCAATATAATGTAAGATTATCCTAAGCCGTCATAATACATTTTTTTTATTTTCAGAATAATAATGAGTAAGCTTTTAGGAAAAAAAACAATATTTGAGTTTTTAATGTTCAAGTTACATAACACTACTTTTGTAACCTATCATGGTCGAGCATTAAAATAACCATACTAATAAAATTATGCCGCTTGAAAAAGTATTTTTAGTTATCTTATTTTTTCAGTTGCACATCACTGCATGGAAAAATCTCTTTGTCGATATGGGACCTCCGTTTCCGGTCATGCGAATGCTTTATTTCCAAAAATATCTTCTCGTTCAATAGCATTATTGTTTTACCAGTCAAAGGACTAAGGGAACTTTGGTTTTTTGGCATTAAAATCGGCTTTAAATAGTATTTTGTATTTTATACGAATGTCCAGAGCCAATCGCAGAATCTGTTTTGCATAAAGCTTACGCTGAAGGTCAGTAAGATTAAGCAATGGAAAAGGAAAAATGTTTATTTTGATTTTAAGAATAAGATAATATTGTATTTATTTTTTTAAATTTTATACTAGACTTTGTTGAAACATGCGATATAAATTTATCTCACAAAATAATCAAATATTTTTTTTTATAATTATAAAAAATCACCTTCATATTTTATTTCATTACATCTGTTGTGTGTGTTTAACAACAAAAAAATATGAAAACTTATTAAAATTTTATCCTTGTAGAACGAAAGACATAAGAGCATATTAATACTTTTCTTTTCTTTCAATGTATGGGCTGGATGATTGAAAATGACTCGACTCTTGAAATGATGAAGACGCTTTTATATTTAAAGAATTTTGACATTAAAAAAACAGGAGAACAAACACCAGAAAAAATGTGAAATGTGTCACATTGTTAAAACTCATAATTATTGGTGATTTCCATGAAAAGTAATACTACTATCACAATAGAATTATCCACACAATACTGTTAATATAATTCAAATATTAAACAAGAATTTATCTTGAAGTAAAGAATTCATTCGTCTATTAGTTGAACTAGAGAATATTCAAGCTTGACTGAAGTATTTACAACGATCAACGACTGATAAATTAGAAACAAATACTTTATTATAAATAAGAAATGCGGGAGAACTGTGCCTCATCATTAGTTTTTTTTGTGAAAGCTTAGAACTCTCTAGGCTTACTTAAGGAAGAATACTTTTTATCTTCGTGTTTAGTAATAGATTGTAAGTAAAACGCTTAAACAACTAGTCTAGGTATAGAAATGTTACCTCCGGTAGCTTAAACAGCGAATACTTAAAGTAATTTACTTTAAGTATGCTTTCTTATTATTTAAGGATAGTTTTTCAAACACGTTTATTTTCGGTATATCCGTTGTAATTAATAATTGTTCTTCTAACATTTTTGTTACATTAATGACTGGTATTGTAAATTAGAATTCTTTACAATTTCTGATATCACTCTGCGCAAAATCGTTTAATTTATTTTGTTGGTTAAATGTATTCAATACTAGGACTTGTCGGTTTTCAAAAACCGGTTTTTTGACTAAATTTATGATATTCAAAAACCGGTTTTTCAATTTCGTAACAGGTTGTGCCGAATTTTCCTTAAACAAGTCTATAAACAAAAGGATAGAAAATTTGGATATTTTATGTGATGTCTTAAGACTATATGCCTCACATCATTACCCAGCGAAAGGGTATTTTCGATATCAGGAATTTTGTTACAGTGGACGCTTTGTGTTTTCTTAACCCTTTATAGGACTGTGGTAAATATACGTACCATATGGTCGATATGTTTACCACCGTGCATTCACATTTAATTGATTCCCTAAACGTTAGGTGGTAGTATAATTTACCTCCCCCTGGAGCTTATTACAAGGGATTGTGATTTTTTTTAAATAATTTATCCTAGCTCCGTAGACTGATATTAATTGACTTAAATCAAGTTTTCATTAAAAATGCAAAAGAAATAGCCCCGTCCTATAAAGGGTTAAATAACATTTTCTGAAAAGTAGCACCAAATAATTTCTTGTTGTATATTATTATGCATATAAATAAACAAAATAAAAAAATGAACCGTTTCTCGTTATTTTAATTGAATTATCCATTTTTTGTAAAACTTCGAAAACCAGATAAAACCGGTTTTCAAGCAATATTTGCATTCGAAAACCGGTGTTTTCAAAAGTCAGTTTTTGAATAAGCCCTAGTCAATACCGATCGTATGAAAATGTATTTGACAAACCATACGTGACGTACGAGGAGGATTTGTATCATCTAAAAGAGATACATTGAAAGTACGATTTATAATACTTTTATTTATTTGAGGATGGTCCTCAATATGGATTTGTAATGAAGCATTAAACAATGAACTTTACGTAAGAACAAATTATCCAGTGGTAAGCGATGTTAAATTGATGACATAGAATTTGTGAAAGACTTCTATCAAAATAAAGGTACCCCGACGTTAGCGCGCGACATGCTAGTTCTCAATACCACCCCGACATAAGCTCTCGGGAAATTAGCGAGCCGATACTTTTGCACAATATAAGATTATTTTGTAATTTTGACTACTCATTTCAATAAATTAACTTACATACCTAAAATAACTTTTTTTATTTAAACAACATAGTATTTAAAATTAATTAATATTTTTACATACTACATATACATACAAGTTTGTATTTTAAACAGATTATATATTTATGTATACTTTCTTACTATTTTAAGACTTTGTTATATATTTCTGTTTTTGTTTTTTCAGTGTTATTTTCAAGCTTTTATTTGAGCATAATTTTTAAAATAGTTTTTATGGTTATTAAAATAAATGATTTTATTTTATTTTACTATTTAGCGCTAACGTCAGCACACTAACGAAACCACACCCAAAATTAAATATTAATTCAATACAAAAAAAAATGCAGTACAAATCCTTTTTGATATGCCACGTATATCGTCAATTTTCAAGCCCAATTAAGGATCTCTCAACAAGCTTAAAAAGTTTTGCAATAATTCAATTATTTCTTTTTACGACCCCACATGGAAGATTTATAAATGATCTCATTACGCTCGATTCGGTTCGATTTTCGCGTAAAAATACCGATAAATAATTCTAATAGCATACTGCAGAGATAAACAATATTTGGTTCATAGATGATTTATTGATTAAAAAAAATATATATAATTAATAGTTTAAATGTAATATCTTTGTACAGTTACCAAGAATATTTTTAAAATATTACGAAATCCTGTGAAAAAAAATCGTTTAAAAATTTTAATTGATATATTAAATAACTCATAAATACACATTTGTTTTTTTAATTGAGGATGTTTAAAGTTAATAGTTACACAAACGTCATCGTTAAAAAATATAAATTTACAAATATAAAACGTTTGAAAATTAAAAGTAAAAGAATTTCGCCAGTGGAAATGGTAAATAATTAAAAAATAATCATCCCCACTTTATGGAGACGGTAGAAATTTAAAATAGTTGATAGTGGAAATTTAAAAAAATATCTATCATCTGATTTTAAAGATTGAATTAAAAATATACAACTTTATACCTTATAGCCCTGCTATAATATTGCGAAAAAAATACTTAATAAATAACAATATAACATTTACAAATATTGCTGTAATGTTTTATTTTTCTTTTACATTGTATTTCGTTCCACGAAATCTGTGCCTACCCCAATAAATATTTTTTTTAAGTGAAACATAAAAAATGTTATGAAATTTGATTGATTATGTAATAACTTGTTGTATATCTCTGTCCGAGCGTACCTTTATACCACGGACAAAAGAAATAAGGTAGTACGAAGAGAAAATAAGAATTTTGGCCTTTCATTGGGGCATAAAACATCCGTTGTTTTGGCCCCGGCTTGGAAAACATCGAGAGTTATTGTAGCAGGATACATTTATCACCTAATCGTACGTACTGTTTTCCGCGTAAGAATTTTCCAGGGATTTTGCCAATACACAAGGGCTAGTAAAGCATCGTTATGTGGTTACAATGAATCTTAAATTGTTTACCGGTGTTTGAATGTTCAGAATCTTCGATGAAGCTGTGTGAAGACTATCCTAAGAAGGTATTGTTTAGTAATTCCGTTTCAAACAAATTGTGAATTTTTATATTTAAAATAATCTTTATTTAACGCTTTAAGCAAAATTTTAGGAATAATATTCTTATTCAATTAAACATCTTGCAAAAGCCATTATTTTCTAGGAACATATCACACTTTTATAATCAATCAAACTCATTCTGTTCAATGCTTAAATTGGCCATCTTATTTCACTTTTTCACACGATTACTTATGTTTTATTTGTTTTCTATAAGCTTAATCAATACATAACTGAATAATTCATTATTTGACACACCAGTACACATAAACAAATCTCCTGAATGTTGTCATTGGTACAGAGAAACTCACTCTTTTAGTGATTTGAATTGTTATTCTGTTTGAAAATTCATATTTTACTGAGAAAGCACAGATAGCGGTATGCTTATAATATTTAGTCTAGTACGATATCAGCTCAAAAAAATATTTATCAATATTTTAAAATAATGCAAAATATAAAAAAATATATAAGTTACTGAGCCAAATCTCCTGATCCTGATATTTCTAGTACATCAAAAAGTTTATAACGTAAAAACTAAAATGCTTACTTTAAAAAAAGACATAAAATTGAATTTCTAATCTCGTGTTGCATATGTATGTATATTCAATTTGATAGCTTAGCAAGTTGATGTGTTTTAAAGATGTTTTTTTTGTTCATTTGAAGTGGCACTAGCCTTAATCTATCAACAATGTTTTTTTTTCTATGACAGTATATTTTAATTATCCAGATACGTCCAAAAAAAATTTAATATTTTACTAAAATTTAAAAAAAATTGTATATATTATAAGTAAATTTATATTTTGTTTTTTTACATCTCTTTATACTAGAATAAATAAATAGTAATTGCATATACTACAATATAGAAAGAAAAAAAATACCATAATATACTACAGTCAAGATATTTGATTCTTGTATTGTAATATTGAATCGTTTTCAAGAAAAATATAACTGTACAACTAAACCGTTGCAAAGTTTGAGAAATTCTTTTAAAGAGAACAGCTGATAATTTCTCACACATTATTGTCTGAACTTTCAACACGTTAATCTCTGTCTCTCAAGATTTTTTCGTTTCCCTTTTTATAAAATATATAATGTTTTGTAAATAAATAATAAAAATCCAATACTTTTTTTGAAAATTTATGAAAATATTCATTGTTAGTATATAATATTACTTTTAATGTGTTTCCCGTCAATACTTGGAGGAAAAGTTTTATATTTTAAAAATAAAATGTACTCATATGTACTAATTCCATATTTATTCAATAATATCCGGTTTCTCTCATGTTAATCATTATAAATATATAGGAAAATCACAGATCAAAGTATACTTCACAAATATTTTTTGAATAATGTTGAACTATTTACAAAAAAATTGTTATACTAAAAAAATTGTGTTTGAAATAACGATAAATAATTGAAACGTAATAGTAAAAAGAAATATTCAGATAGTTTTTAAGATAAAGATTTAATTATGTTTAATTTAAGTTTCTTATATAAAGGATTTGTGGCCAAAATGCTACGTAATATAATATTTTTTCTTTTTATTATAATACGTATATAATTCGTTGGTAAAAAAGCTAATTATGGATGGTAAAAATTTTCATAATTAAAGTATCAAACAATTAAAAGAAACACAAAAAAACACACGTTATAACAATAGTTTTTAAAAAAATAGATACATTATGAATGATAGATAGTCTTCATTTTCAATTATAAGTGGGTTAAATATTTTTTCAGTAAATTTCAATAAGTTATAGTGAAAAACGAAAAATGAATTGGTCAAAATTAATAATAACTAGTATTCTTATTAAAATATTTCATCTTTAAAACCATGTGTTTCAAAAATAGTTAAATGTAATAGTTTGATAAATACTAATTGAATAAGTAACTCATTTTATTTCGTATATTTAAGGCTAAGATTTTTTAAATGTGTTACATTTTATTTGAAAAATTGGTAACGCGTCAAATAATATAAACTGAACATAAAATTGACGACCTTACGAATCATATATTTTCATATGATGCCACGCCAAAATTTGTTTTGAAAACACGTCGTAAAAGCAATTTTTACCAAGGCAAATATTTTTTATGAAGCCTAATAAAAAAATCGCATGCAAAACTATTCGCCAAAGGTGAACAATATCATGAAAAATATAATAAAAAAGGACATGTAGAATAATTATGAATATATTCTTTTATGAATCATCCATCATCAGTTTCCTGGCATGTTGGTTCAATGAAAAGCTTTGTTTTTATTCATATTGGATTTCTGTGCCTTTTATGGTTGTTATCATGAATTATTTTGTTTTTTTTACCAGTTTCTTTACAATGAGGTGAATTGGAATTGGTTTGTGAATGTTTTTAAGTTTAATAGTCCCTAATCAACAATTGTCAGGTCCTATGGCGTAGCGGTTAACGTTGTTGACTTCCGCGCCGGATTTCACAGGTTCAAGTCCCAGTACGAACAGTATTTTTTACGATCGGTTTCTGTTCGAAGGCACGGGTATTTGTGATGTCTTAATTTACCTCTCATCCTTCTTATACATCAATAACTGGGCGATTAGTTAACTACTAGTTATGTCCTAGCTACTACTCTCTGTGGAAAAATAGAGGTTGAGCAACTGAGTAACAAACAATTCTCGAATAATTTTTTCTACTGAGATATCTCCATTAGGAGGCTATATGCTCTACATTGGGAGCGGACATGAATAAAAAAATCAACAGTGAAAATTTATGACCTAGTACACAACAAACCTTCATAATATTACATTAAATAATTACTTGTAATTATTTAATAATAGAATTAAATGTATGAAGTGAAGATATATTTATTTTGAAAAACATCATAATAGAATTCATTTTCGTAATAATCGATATGATACAATTTTGATTTTTACTTTACCGATTATTTCACGACATTTATGTTAGAATGTGCATTTTATTTCCAGAAATATTTTTTTTTGAGAAAGTTTTAAAAAATTCTTCAGTAAAATAAAGTTAACCTTTAACCCAGTGTAAAAATAAAATGAAGACATGTAATATATAAATTTTATCATTATAATTCGTTGTTCAACATGACAATTACTCTCGATAATCTGGAAGTGTGACATTCAGAAACAATAATTTAAATATTTTTTGTCAAGTAAACAATTGTTGGTAAGTATAAACGAGCCTCCATTAAAATATTAAACCATTAAGCGGCACAAAAATAAGCCGGACGATTATCTAGACGAAAAAAATTTCCTTAAATTTATCAGAATTTTAAGATGATTTTGGCAAAAACAAAAGTGTACATAATCTTAAAATTTTCAACATTTTTTTCAATGCTTGATGATTTATTAAAAAATCTTAACAAAGCTTTTGCCAACTGCGAGTTAAAAGAAAACTTGAAAGATTTTGCAATTATTTCAAGACGAAATGACGAAAAATAATATGTTTTTAATGCAGTAAGCAGAGTTGAATATGTTATAATTCTTTACACTGTTTTAATGATTTGAATAACATTTCTGTGGCCTTTTAAATGACATTAAATTCATAATATATTGAAAAAAAAAGTTTACAAGAAAATGGTAGTTTTGTTTTATTGAAGTAGGTTTACATATGAAGAATATTCTGAAAAGTGAAAATATAATGTTTCGTTGCTTAAATAGCTGTCAGTTTCAATCGCTAGATGGTACATGGTTTTATAATAAGCACAAGAAAATCTAAATATTTGATTCGGTGCTTTTCCTATAAAGTATACATTTAAAATATTAAGTGGGTAGTAGAAATTTGTGTGTTAATAAAAAAGGATCCCAAAAAACACTTAACCTTAATAACGATATAATAGATAAGACAATACCAACAATATCTATAAATTGCATGTTTCATCCAAAGGCTTCTTAAATCTTTGAGGCGATGCACAAGGCAATCAAGTTTAATGTACATCTCATGTCATTCTTTCAATATGCAATTGGATGCTTACTTTATCAATGTTTCAAGGAGTAATTTAAGAGAATGAATTGCAGAATAGTGTACGTAAGCTTCTTAAAATATTCTAGACACTCAACTTTAAGCCACTCCTAAAAATAGTTTGGTCATAGTAAGAAAACGAAAAACTCTTTCAAATTAAAGCCACGTCAATCAGTTGTAGGTTTATTATGTTTTTTATGCTGTATTATTTATTTCTACTGTGAGTAGTGACTTAGTTTTCAAATATCTGACCTGCATTTTTCGAGCTAAGTTTCATATTTAAAGATGTGACAGAAAGCTTTGAATTTTGATAAAAAAATCTACGTAGGGCTAAAATGTTTCTTATTAGGTATTTTAAGCTACACATTTTTTCTTTGACTTACCTAGCTTCTTACTGAGTATGAAAAACAAAAATATGTAGCCAGGCTTTTATACAATAAGCATTTTTTTTATTGTGAACACGAATATTTATGTTACATTAAATATATTTTTGTCACCACTTTTCTAATTTCTGAGGCACACAAATCACAACGACGTAGCTTTTATATAATGGATTTAATGTTATACACGCAATGGCGCAACTCTGGGACGATTAAGTATCGTGTGTCAATTTGTGTTTTATTATGATATTGATTACTGGCTAAGCCATTATCAAGCTAATATAAAGCAAAATAAAATACATTACTCTCTGGATTATTGACAGACGGAACATTGGCGACATTTTGAGGTCATTCCATTAATAATTTGTTAGCAATCTGATATCAGGGCTGCACAACTTTATGACATGCGGATTTGCTCAACAACTATAACTGCCACGGCGGGTTTTCAGTTTGTAGATACACATGATACTTTATATCAGTGAAACTGAATGGGAAACTTTCTTTTTTTCAGCACATTAGTGAATAGTAAAAATATATGTCTTATAGAGCTGTGTCAAACCAAGAATATGGGAAAAAAATCGTTTATTGATTGATGGTGGCCGTGAAACAGCGTCTGCATACACATAATGGATGATGGTGGGATAATCAACAACCAACATGTTTATCGAATTTTCAAGTCAATCACGACACAAAAAAAATATATGAAAGAAGTTTTGTCATATTTTAATGCCAATGTTATAAACAAAAAAAAATAACATAAATATTTCATTGAAGTGGCATCTATCTCCTCACTTGTCATCAATTGCTTGTATTTTACCTTCCCCTTCTTGCGTCTAGTAGAAAAGAACAAAACCTGACTTTTGTCTTTAGTTTATAACATAAGAATAAAAACTAATTGTCGGTTTATTCTTCAACCTTGCAATGCTTTAATGATGTTACTCAAAGAAGCAAAACACGTGTCATATTTTGTTACAAAAAATGTTACCAAATTTAATTTTCCTTTGCATAAATTTACCCAGTTAGCGTATGTTTGTGTATTGAAAAAAAAACGATAAAGAAATATTATTTTGCTTTTTTTGTTAGTACTTTTAATCAAATTGGGATAAGTGTAATCCTTATTAATATTACGTATCAATCTGTCTTACGCTATCGTTTTGTGTATTTATTTGTGAGGCAGTTGTTATCCGTCGATTTTTTTATACCAAATGGTTCTTCATTAAAATATTTGAATTGCGCATAAGTTACACAATCGCTGAAAAAAAATTGTTATATATATTATTATACAGTAGACAGTAGATGAAAAATATTGAATATCTGAACTATAGAAAATTGTATTCAGTCATACAATCGTCCGTTGTTTTATTTCCATCGCATGTACTTTGATCTTTCGTTGAAAAATGCGTAGCTATTTTTTACATTCCCACTATAAATTCTATATCTCTCTTTGAGAGCGTTCAGTCAATAACCTATTCAAATGATACAATAATATAGCCTTCAAAGAGATATCACCTAGATTTTATCCTCGCAGTCGACCGCAAAGATAAGTCAAAACGGTGACGCCTTCCGCGGCCTTGGAACCTAAAAATGAAACAAAGCCTTCTGAATATTTAACGCGAGAAAAGCTTCTTTGTGAAAAAGTACTTTAGTGCAGTACAAGAAGGATTTTTTTTCTTATTTCACAACGCTAGACAGGGCGGCTTTAAGTGAATAAGAGCTCTGAATGATTAAACTTTGAGTGGATCTTTTTTCTGAATAAATAATCTATAGCCATTAAATTATTAATACATTAACGAGAGGCTGATTGCTGACTAAATTACAAAAAAAATACATCATTAATATTGCAACAATCAGTTGAAAACAGTATTCAAAAAATACAATGAAAGAAAGTATTTTTTTTTACAAAAATCGTAAAATAATTATGTTTCAAAATCTGAAAACATTACAACTCGATGCCAATTTTTTGCATTTCGTTTTTATAAAAAGCACCACATTCTAAAACCGGTTGATCTTACTTTTTTAATATATACATCTAAAATCATGCACTAAGCTTTTCGTCCGAAAAGATAATTTTTCCCATTTTTTTACGAATTCAGATTAATGAAAAATATGCTGAACGATTGAAAATAATTACAATAACGCAGAAAATTAAAACATATTACGAGGTGCTTTAATTATATGATATATGCAATGTTGGATTATTGTCAGTTTTTAGTAAAAAAAAAACTGTACTAAGTAATGTTACTAAGTATCCTACGATATATGTCTTAACACCATGATCTTGGTCTTTGGTATTTATTTGAGACAAAAGTGTAACATGGGAGAAAATTTTGTCGTATTCAAGATATAAATCAAACGGTCGTGTGGTGAAATTTGTAAATGATAAGAGAGGGTATGATAGATCACAAAACTGTCGTTTAAAGTCAATCTTTTTTATTAACCTTTTTCAATTATTTATCATCGGCTTAAATAATTGATAAGAGTGATAATATTAACCAAAGTAATAATTTAATTCTTGTCGTATGTTAGCAGTACAATAAGTTTGACGAATTTAAAGCTGTATTTTACAGCTTGGTTTTTCTATTATTTTAACATTAAATGTATTATACCGAATGTGAAGCAAATTGTCGTTTCTAAAAGTGAAAAGTTTTTTTTGTTATGTATTTTTTCTTTACCGATAAAAATCATAATTTGTTAAATGTCTCAACAGTACAATAAATATATTATGTGTGATTTTAAGCCATTTTTTATTATGGTAAAATAAAATTTGTAAAATGCTTTCAAGTCCACCACTTCATCTCTCAAGACTCGACAAAATGGTTCCGCAAATTGTTTGGCCCTACCACGTATGAGATTTTTACGTGCCACCCTGTGCACGAACAAAATTCATTTGTTAACTCACACATACCGCATACATGTGTAATGTATCTGAATTTTTAACACACTGTTTTCTTGCTAAGACCACGCGTAAGTTAGCCCGCAATCTTGCAAACAAAACTCGGCTTATTCTGGAACAAGATGTAGAGAACGTGAAAGCTTATAATCAAAACATTTCTTGCCGGAGATTTAGAGCTGACAAATTATTATCAAAGAGAAGCTGTGATTCAGTATATAAGTAGTTTGTACAATTTTAAAAGGTTAACTTAGTTTATTTTGCTAGTTAAAACTTCATTTGATTAAGGACTTAAGTTTTCTATCACTCAACTTGTATTACTTGCAATGTGATTTTAGCGACAAATTTTAGCAAAAAAAAGTAGTAGTCCATTCACAGCTAACATAATATAATACAATACTTACTTTTAGGGTGTTAAGGCACTGCAATACTTGGTAAACAGACATTGATATGGTTTTGAAAAAAATGTTTTTCAAAATCTTTATGACTGTTGAGTATACATAATACTTGGAAGCAGTTTAAGCAGTTAAATTATTCATTTAAGTAATGTAGCATTTTATATCACTTTGTTAAAAAAATATTTAAAAAATTGTCACTACCATCAGTCACCACTTTAAATTTAGTAATCTTTGATTATTTTTTAATCATATGTTAGAGGAGTTAAGCATTTTAATTTTGTGTAATTATAGAATCACTTCTACTGTAATTTGTAAATTCTTTTCGATGTCAATTGTCGTTTACAACTTTTCATTTCAATTTGATTTTGTATATATAGCACTGCTAAATTATATTTCTTATCAGTTGACAATGCTTGCCATGAGCAAAATCAGTCCTTATCTTTTTAAATAAAGTGGAACTAAAGTACAAAGGAATATTGTGTTTTTATTAATGTGATACAATACGTCAAAAAGTAAAATCCAATATGGTCACTTTGAAATGTTTTTCGAAATGTATTTTCTATCGCACTTTTCTTTGAATCGAGGTCAATCTATTTATATTTCAAGCTGATTGACTGATGAATACAATAAATACAAGTAAAATAAGACTTTACATTACGAAATTGAATTAATTGCCTTCTGTGTGTAATTTCCGTAACACGAAGACACTTTTTGGATTTTCTAAGTAACATATCATTTCATATTAAATATTTGTAAGGTATCACTTAATAATCTTTTTGTGCTTCTAAGCGTTTCATTGTCTCATACGGTTTTGTGACTGAAGGTAAAAACTTTACATGTTTTACAGTTGAACGAATATTTTGTGAGATATATATTGGACATAATCGAGTTATACACTAATTTAATGTTAATATTACAAAACGTTAATCATTTTATATTAACTATGATTGACAAAGATAGTTCATCACACAGTGTACTATAAATATTTGTCATTTCATTTATTTAGTGGCGCATTTAATGTAACATATACAGTTCAACTGTATAATACTTATATTCAGGGGTGGGCTGGAGGGGGCTCGAAAGGGCTCGCGCGATCCCCTTGTTAGATTTTACTGAGGCTGGCGAGCCCTTTGTTAACTTATGAGAAAATAATATTCTCAGATTAAATTAGTATATTTACATTTATAAGTTTACCGTAAATTGCATATTATTACCCATTTTACGTGTATTAAGTAACAATCGATTGCTTATTAAGTTATGCATACAATTGCATAGGAGCTATAAAAAAATTCACTCCTTCAGAATACTAAAAATTGCTACGAGATTAAGCGAGCCCCTTGTTAACGTATTGGCAGCCCACCGCTGCTTATATTTTAATCTATATGATATAACACATACAAACTTTGTGCTAAAATTTAAAATGTGAAAGAAAGCACAAAAAACAAGGCTAGAAAAAGACAAATATTCAGCTTAAAATTTTCTCAATGACGTATTTTCGCCAATAATTAATCAATAAACGAGAGTGTCTTTTTAGATTCGAACCATAAAACACACAAAAAACGCTGCTTAGAGTGTTTACCACTGTTCACAAGACTGACATAAATAGTCGACAAAAATCATCCTCTTGGGGTTCATACATAATAATTTGCGTTTGATTAAAAAACGAGTTTTACTTGATTTAATTTAAAAGCTTTGACACACAAATATATTGTGCTATATTTTATTGTGAACATTTTTTTTTATTTTACATGGTCAAATTTATGATAAAGAAAAAATAATGTTAATTCTCTCGGCCTACATTTATCATTAAATTACTAACTAATTTGAACAGTCTTTTGTGAGACCTTAATTTTGGAAAATTGACAGACTTCAACGCGTTCGCTATGTTATTTAATATAGCAAACTGACAAGGGTTGCCAAATCGAGCGCAATTCATAATTACGTAACTTATTCATAGTCTATAAAATGAGCATTTAAGTACACAAAAAGTTAAGAAAATTCACCTGTCTAAATAACGAATTCTTGCCTCTGTATAAAACTTTATTATCGATGCTGAAAAGATAAGCTTAGCCATTGATCAGTCAACATAATATAAATGAGCAAAATTTTATTTTAATATTGTTCTTTGTTGCTTAAACTTTATTACAATACTGCTGTATTTACTTGAGCCATTTTTGACACTTTACATGCATTTTTAACAGTTGAAAATATACATGCATTACACAATTGTTTTTATTTTTATTGCATTAAATCGTCCTCTTACCCTATTTCTGGCAGTGCTCAAAAATAAGATTTCTTAATATTCAAGCTGTCGTTTGGTGAAAAAATAATGTAAATTGGTAGCCTAGAATTTAGTTTTGAGAAAATCGCAAAAAACCACGGCATCACTATTTTTGTAACGATATACATATTTTTAAAATTACCAATAATATATATTGTAATTGAAAATAAGCGTTTCATTAAGATACCAAATATACTATTACACCATGATCATATACTGATCGTTGATTTCTTCTTGCTAACAATTTCATATAATTATTTTTTAAATATTAACTTAGACACTGAAAATGATCCATGGCAGTGATTTTAAGATTGAATAAAGACATTTTTAATACTAAAATATACATTTTCAAATCTATTAACTTGTTAAGAATCACTTGACAATACTTTCAATACAATATAATTCAAGAATACGTTCATCAAAAATTACAAAAATGCAAAATGTATTTTTTTATTCTAGGCGCCTCAAATAAAGTGTAATAAGCTCATTACAAGTCCTATCTCGTTAAGTAGCCAAGCTATAAACTCTTTTTTACTAACGTTTCGTTGCCATCCTCAATTTGGTATATATGTAAAAAAAAATTACAGAATTACATTTAGAAAAGAAAGCAAAAATCTTGCTCAGTAGTTTTTTGTGACTTAGCAATAAAACCAGTATTAAGTATTCATTCTACTCTAAATATCTAATTTTATACAACTTTTATTCATAGTACTTCTTATGACTAAGAATTTTGAACAGCGTGAACAAGAATTGAATGATTTTGGTTACGAAATATTCATTTACCTCTACTTTTTGTCAACTTTACTAAACCTAAATACTGTTTGTTATCTTTCTACTGGTGTTAAAAATCTTAATTTACACATGAAATAGCAAAAACACTAATCCTCAAAAAATAAATTCAACCTAAAATGTTGCATTATACATTGTGGAAATATTGAAATTATCTATTGCTTTGATCACAATCTTAAGATTTAACAAAGCGCGTGTGCTTTCTACCGTCTATCAAAATCACATTTTTTCATGTACGACAAGTAATTTTCATTTTGTAAATGGTGACAACGCATTGCTAATTTTCAATATTGTATGTTTAACCATCTATAACTATAATTGTTTTTTGGCAAGCCTCTGATTCTCAAAACCCATGTACTTACTGCAGGTATCAGCTATAAACTAATAGTACCATGATTTTGTTTTATTTTTAGCGTCAATAAACAAAGTAGCAAACTATTGATTTTATGCCATGTACTGCACAGCTTTATCTTTGAATAAAAACATTTATAATCAAATATAATAGCCACCGACATAGCTAAGCGTTGTTGCTGAAGAAAAATATAATCACTTGATAACAATATATCAATCTATAATTGTTTTATTTTCATCGTACGAGAGAATTTTTCAAAAAGCGGAAATGTGAATTAGGAAGTAAGGCAACCCTAGAATTGACCGACGAGTCCAGGCGGTAATCGCTCACCGGCCAGGCGGGGTCGCTGCTAACGATCGCCGTCATTTGCAAACGCGATTTTGCCCGGAAACTCACAACGACCCTTATTAAAATGTCACACATTTGTCGTTAATTTTTTAACGCCCTACCGGGGGCCATTTGTGCGGAGACCAGGCGAAAAAAACTACAAAACTTAGCTAACAAATTGCCGCGAAAGTTTTCGAATGAAACTTTTTTAAATGAAAATGTATTTCGTAGCAGCTACAGAAAATGTTTTCATTTTTATGTTAACAAAAAGGTTATGACATTTTTATTGTATGTTTGTGTTTCTTTTGTTAAAAACCATTACTGAAATGAATTCATTATTTACTTATTATCTGTTCGACGAAAACGTAGTTGGTGTTAATGTTTTGAACAAATAAGTTTATATTAAAACTATGCTCACAATAACACTAATCAATTTCTAATATTGTATCTTATAGGTTTATACAAGTCTTTTATTCTCTTTTTTTAAACAGTCTTTAAAGATAAAAATTTGAAATAATTATTGACAGCTATAAGTATCTAGAATGAAAAAAAATCTAGCTTCTTTTATAAATAATCATATTTATACTGAAACATCGATAATTGAATTGAAGGCAAAAGCGTTAATTTTTACTAATGTAGATTGTTTATCTATTCTATTATATAATTTAAGATTTCGACTGAAGGTGCTTGGTTGAATTTCAATATTAAATAGTTCATCCGTGCACTTAAACGCCTGAAGATACCGAAAGGCAAAACCCGGGTCGTTAGTGACAAAATCTGTGTGAATGTACATAATTTGAACGATTCAAATTTAATCTATTATAATTTTTTTATAAGAAACTTCTACATAGTTATTATAAATACAAAGTAAGTCTGACAACGAATAACTTTACAAAACTTGATTAACTCATAGTCTTTCAATGAACAGGTTATAATGAAAGGCTAATATAATTCAATGAAATATAATATTCTAGCTTGTAAAACAAGACCATGTTTAATTTACGTGTTTTATAATAATCGTATTATCTGCTAAGAAATTGAAAATACATTTTTAGAAAAATGGTACTGATAAACTTTTATTCAAGAATACAAAGTGATATACTATAATATAAATAATTCAATTTAAAGCATTGTATTTAAGTTTTACTAAATGTGTGTACAATTTAAAATTGTATAAAGAAATCTGTCACCACAACAAACACAGTCCAAAACTGTAAATCATTGTGTCATTGTGTCAAATGTAAATCACAATTCATAAATTAAAAAGTATTCTTGATTATTTTCCAACGTCACTTTTTAACCTTTTAGTTTTTTTTTCGTAACCAACATAAAAGCACTTGCGTGGACTAGTAAAACATTTACCACAATTAATAATGTAAACTTGCAAACCAGTCATTTAAATTGTGAATCTGCAGGAATTTTAGACACAATTACGTACAATTTAGCGAATCGCAGGTGAATTTACTGTCGGTTAAACTATTTTGCTTGACTAATTGTTCAGTTAACTACTAACTACTAAATTATTCACTATTTGCTCATTAATATTGAGTATGATAATTCTTTATCCTTGTTATATTATATTTGATAATTGTATAGTGGTAAGGAAATGATTTAATACTATGTTTTTTACTGAATATTTAAATGCATGAACACGATAACGATGCCCTTTAAAGATATAAGCACTATGTATTTTTTTTATCTAAGACATTAAGTAATCAAAAAAATTAAATATGAACATGATTTATACAACATGAGTTTTATTTTTAATCCATGTCTGCTTCCAATGTGGAAAATATAGCCTTATAATGGAGGCGTCTCAACAGAAGATTTTTTATATATTTTTCAAATTATATTTTAGTACATATCACGTTGAAATAGTTTAATACTTAAGAAGTGTGTAAGGAAGATGGTTTTGTAACTTAATAAATTGGTATGAATATTTATCAAATATCTTTCAAATTATCCAATTTATTTGATATATAGCTTTATATGTACTGCTTTACATATTATACTATGAATATACTTTTGTAAGAGGTTTGTATCAAGTATATCGATCAAGTCGTATATTTTCGTCGCCTGCTGTGGCCCAGTTGATTAAAGCTTGCTTTACCTATTACGCAAGTCTGGGTTCGATTGCCGGTAAGATCACCGTGAATTTGAGTTTTATTCAATTCAAAGTTGTGATCGAAGACTGCGTGTTTGTGATGTCAAATCACAACATTTTCCTCTCCTCTCTCATCTTTCTGATCCTTTAATAACTGGGTGTAGAAATAGTACAAAGGAATATTGTGTTTTTATTAAAACAAAGTTTTGTTTCCACTAATTCATTAGTTTTTCAGTCATTTTTAAACATCTCATTTAAAAAAACGAGTCCACGTCCCCAAGCTTTACGAATCAAACAGAAATCTGTGCCGGGGTTCACAACGGACTGCAGCGCTGGGCAGACGCATGTAAACGTAACAGGTGCATACGTATAAGTTTACGTGGCTCTGAGCCTCCATATGAAATACGAAATCTGTGCTGCCCTGACCTGCACTGCGCTGCATCGCCTGCGTCTCAGCATACGCTTAGATTAATGTTTGAAAAAATTACAAACAATTACAGCTGTTTCGGTAAATTTAATTAAATATTTAAATAATAATTTAATTATCCAATTAATAAAGTAAAATACGAACGGTTCAGTTGATGGTTTTTAAAAATTTATATCACACGATCTTTTTTATATCCAACGAGTTTTTTAATATAAAATTTTATCAGTAGAACGAAGCGAAAAGCAATATAAAAAAATACATATTACATAAGTAATATGCTCACAATAAAAAAGTAGTTCGCACGGCGCGAAATTTATTTCGGGCGATAAAAGTGTTTTTTAGCATACACATAATAAAATTCTAGGGATAACAAATAAAAAAAATTTTACAGGCAAACCGTTTACGATTTCTAAACTAATAAAAGGTGAAATATATAATTTTATATGAATTTATTCTATGAATGTAGATGTAAAATTTTGTTAATTAAGGCTGTCCAATAAAATTAGGGGTAATAATAACTTGATGATGTACTCTTCATTGAGATATGATGCAAATAATGTTAAAAATACAACATAAAAGATTAATGTTTTATTGAGACATTATAAAGGTTTCCATTGCCCTATAAATTTAATTTGAATATCTTTCGTTTGCTATTATTATGTATTTGAAAACTGAGTACATTTTTAGCTTTAAAGGAATAATTAATTAAAATATTATTCAAGGTACTATTTTTCAGTTATACACAAAATCATCATCATGAAAACATTTTTACATTGGTAATGCAGAGATTTTTAAGCCGTAGCTAACCAAAATATAGTTCAACAAGTAAGTATTGATTTAAAAGTTTTTTATACGGAATCAAGTATGACAAACATTCCCTATAATATGACGAAAAAAGTTTCTGGACATAATGAACAACTTGCGACTTAAGGGGGTATTCTATTGTAGAGGCACGAATTTTAGGTGTTTTTTCGAACTCTGTAAAAAATAAACAAAGAAAATTTTTACCGTCCGTTTTTTTACGATTCTTTTATTTATATTTTAAAAATATATGAAAATTTAAAAAAAAAAAATCAAAACTCGAAAAGTTATCAGCTGGTAAAGGGAGGGGTCCAAAAAAGGTGGTGTCCTGACGTAGACGATTCCAACCTTTCTGGTCATTTGAAAAAATAACTTTAACGGATTATTAATAATAAAAGTATCGCTATAGCTCCTACCTCGACGAAGTAAAAAAAAATCAGAAAATGGCACCCGTTTGAAAAAAAATTGAATTTCTACGTTTTTTTTAACAGTTTCAATTTTTTTAAAAATATTAAAAATTAAAATTTTGACTTAAATATGCTACGGGCTATAGAAAAATGTATATAAAAGGTTCACAAAAATTTCAAACAAATCGGTTTGGTAGAACTTGAGATATTATGTACGTCAGCTTGAAAAAGTAGTTTCGAAAAAACCGCGTTTAAAGTTTTGAGTTTCGATCTGTTCCGGTCAGACCAGCTTAGTTGCTGCGTCACCAAAATTGCTGTAACTCGGTAAATAATTCAAATTAAAAAAAAATCCTTTTGAGGACATTCTCTCAAATGTCTCTCATTTTCAAAAATATAAAAAAGAAAGAATCGATTTTTTCAAATTTCTACAATATAATACCCCTTTAAGAATACGGCGGTGACCAAGTGGGAAAATCTTTAACTATAAATGAATATTAAAATAAAAAGGTCATAGTTTTGATATTTTCCAAGACTTAGTCATGTTTAAATTTGAATCATTCAAATTTAATATTGAAATTCCACCAAGCACCTTCAGTCGAAATCTTAAATTAGTCATGTTTATTTGTGCCTTTTTAAAATTAAAAATCGTATTTAAATTAAAAAGAATTTGAACAATAATAAAAAGATCGGATGCTTTATAAAGAAGTGTATATATAAGAGGTATCTCAAAAGATTTTTTGGAAAAGAACTGTTTGTTAGTCAGTCGCTCAACCTTTTTTTTCCAAAGAGAGTAGTAGGAATAGAAGGATAAGGCTAGAACAGGACTAGTGGTTAACTAATCGCTCTCGCTACGCCTATTTATTGAAGGATGGGAAAGGTAGGAGGGAAATCAGGACATCACAAACACCCATGCCTTCAAACAGAAATCGATAAATCAATCTAAAAAAAATGCTGTTCGTACTAGGACTTGAACGCGTGAGGTCCGGCACGCCATAGAACCCGACTGATATTAGGGTAGATTAAATAAAAAGTTTTTTAAGTATAAACATAATCGAAATATCTCGGTAAGCTGGAAATTCGTGTACAGAAATCATAACGTTCAAAGAAATCTAACAAAATATAATATAAATCGTCGCAAAAAAAATTTTCACCGATCAAATTTTAATAACTATAATTTTCAATATATAAGTTTATCGGAAAAAAATATTTCACCGATCCTTTTTTTTAATATTAATTTATGGAAAAAATTGTCATAGTTTGAATTTCGGATATCCAAAAACAGGAAGATAATAAAGTTACGATAGCCAGAATGAAAATATTGACAATGTTTTAAATGAAAATTTCATCTTTACAAAAATGCAATGTTTTTTGGAAACGGCATTAGAGGCTGTATACAACGGTTTTTAGGCTGCATTGGTGCATTGAAAAGTGTAGTGACAGATGAACGCAGCAATGGACACGACATGAGCGCTGTGCCGTGAAAGCCTTTACCTGAAAATATATCGGATGCGGTGAAAATACTTGCAAAATTCAAAAGCTCGCTATAAATCAACGTTGTAAATGTAAAAGCTTTTATAAAAGCCTTTACGTATCATCTGTTTTTGTGGATTGCTATATTTGAATGCGTTTTTGAAAGATTTTTTCATTATTTACAATGGAAAATAAATATAATTCCTCAACTATATCAATGCTAAATTAGTAACATCATTGATAAAAACACGTACGTAAAAACTACGAAAAAAGATTTCTGTTAGATACACAAATTTATCTGAAACAGGAATCTAACAAAATTTATGAATGTAATCATTCAATCATTTATCTTGAAATACAGATAAAAAATAGTTTTTTTTTTTAAATTAGTCTAAAAGTCTTTGTTACTTGAGATTAACGTAAGTTAAGTTTAATATGGGAATAATCATTTAAATTCAAGTCACAAAAATTGTAATAGCTTTTTGATCAAAACTATGTTCACTTTTATAAGTTAATGTTATTGGAAACGTCCAGGTTTTAGACGTTTTTTAGTGTTGTTAGCATCTTTGGCGTCTACTTCGTCTACACTCTACAGCGACAGTGTCTTGATGGTTTATTGATAAAAACTGACTAAAGTAAACAAAAATAGTATCGTCGATCATTTGTTTTTTCTGTATTTCACGAAACAATCATATTTTGAAGAGGTAAGTTAAGAATATGCTCATGTCAATACCAAGAGTGGAAAAACTGTCAATATCAATAATTTTATGGTCATCTCTTATCCGATATATTATGTGAAAATTTCGTGCTGGAATTTTGGGAAATGTGCAAAATTAGGATTAAATTAGCATAAAAGTCATCAGATATAAGTGATAGCAATAAACACATATCACTAAATCATCTATGTTAACTACGTCATTAATTCTTCGCTCTTGTAACTTTTATACTAACGTAATTTTACCTTCGTATGACATCTTTTATTATTTCTGGTAAAAAGCTAAAAAGAAAACTCACTCTAATTTTAACAAATATTTTCTGTCCGCTCGAAAACACGCAATCCGCGAACAAGAGAAAAAGTAATTTCGCCTCCTTAATTTTTAATATGTAAAAATGCAGTCCCCGTACATATATTAAGAGCTTCGTGAACAAGTTGGCAGGTGTAACCTTATTCGTAACAAGGAATTTCCATTAGAAGCCTTATAACCTGAACGACCAAAGTATAGATACCCAGAGCCACTTGTGTTGGTTAAAATTATTAATTTATAAAAAGTTATAATATTAGTAGGTAGGCATATCATTATGAGAAGTTTACAAGTTTTCTTTCGTTCGGGTTTATACACTACTTACACAACTCAACAGGTGGACAATACTTGTCCAACATGGAATTAATTAATATTTTATCAATAAACGTTATCATTTTTTGGGACTTTTCTTTTTATATACATATCATTTATTAAAATGATAAAAACAAAATTTTAAACTTTTATGCTCTTCAATCTAACCTGAACTGACATCACCTAACCTAACGTGACATAACCTGACTTAACCTACCCCTACAATATAATTGAGTAAGTTTTGTAAATCATGGGTTAGGTTAGAATGTATTTTTTTAAACACTACTCAGATAACATCAAACCAAATTAAAATACAAATAATAAAGATTTTTAGTACTTTTCCCACATAAAACTTATTTGATCAGGACCGGTTTCCAGGACAGGATATAATTTAATTTGTAAATCCTTTTCATTGTTTGTAGTTGCTTACACCTTTTATTTCAATTTAATTTAAATATCACTGTTTATATATTTTTCTTATCAGTTGATAATGCTCGCGATGAGCGAAAACGGTCCTGATCAAATTATTTTTATTATAATACCATTCCACCAAGTACTGACAGTGAACACCTTAAAAGTGATAAACCAAATTAAGAAAAAAATAGTTCAGAATTAAAAATGCTTAAACAAATAATACCTGTGATAACAAGAAAATACCCTATTTATATCATATACATTAATATTGTAAAAAACTACATTTATAACGTTTCAGTCAGAACTTATAAGTCGGAACTTTCTGACCTCGAATCAAAATTTTAACTGACATCGTGCATTCGCGAATGAGATGTCATTGCTTCCAGCCATTATTTCAATAACATTATTTCAACAAGTAACATTTTTTGTAGCAATCAAAACAATTAAGCTTTTTTATTAAAATGATTGTCAACGAATTTATTAAGCACAAGGTATTCAATGTTCTCATTATTGCCCATGTAGTAAAAATTTTAGGCTTTTAGACATTTTTTTCAAATAATTTTATCATTTGATAGCTTTGGAAGATTTTAACTTTTTACAATAAAATAATCTTTTATATTGCCGTACCACAAATTGTAAGCTTTTGGTGTTCACTACTTGATGGCTGATGATGATTTTTTGATATCAAATGAAACTTTGAAGTTATTTATTCAAAAACGTTGTATATATCATTATTGATGTCAAACATAAAAGATTCTGATATATTCTGTACAAAAACTACATGAGCAATAAATAAATCTCAACAACATCAAAATATGTATACAAATAAATAAAAGAGATAAGTTTTTATAACTATATGAGAACTATTTTCTCGTTACTAAAACGTTATTATTAATTAATTATAAATGAAAATAAACAAAACAATAGATTAATTTGAGTATAGTTTTAAAAAAAATGTACTGGGGCATTGTTTCCGAAACGAAGCGTAAATGTTCAGGGTCATGTCCCAGGATATTTGTTGCCAGGTTTAATTGATTTCAGAAATTGCCGACAATTTTTTTTTATATTCATACAAACATCTGTACACGTTGATAATCCATTGCTGAGCTTTATACCCACTCATTCACAATATCAAAGAAGTTTGCAAGTATGCGAAAACCGTTTTCTGATAATTTCAACATAAAATAAATTTATAGTCGCCTTAACTCAGCATTCAGTATAGTTTATCGAAATAACTCGTGTCATAAGTAAAAAAAATAAAATCAAACGGCAAACGTGAAATTCTGAACACAAAAACATAAATTGTGATTTCGACTTAAGATTTTATTTGCATGCCTTAAATTTCATTGTATTTAGATATAAATTATCAACAAAAATCTAAAAAATAAAGCTTTATATTCAGATTAAAATATATTATAGTAAATATCAACACTGATGAAAAAAAATTCAAAAAACGTCGTTGACAATTAAATTCTTTTTTTACTTATGCCATGAACTAAACGTGTCTCTTACTTATTTAGACTAAATTAATAAAGAAAGTATTACTGGTAAACAACATACGCATCTCACACTTTTAATTGTACTTAAAAGGTATTTGTATGATTGATTACGAACCGAAGGGTCTTAATTAAAAGCTTTGAACGTAGATACTCTGCTAGCTAACTGTCAGAGTCACACTGTTGCGTGCTATTAATGAGTTATTGCTCTCTAATGTCTCCTTTTGACCTTCGCTCCACAATTATTTACAAAAGGGGTATTCGAGTAAAGTAATTACTTAATAATATAATTAATTGCACAGGGAATGGTATCTATAATAGTTTTTCATTTTGTAAATGAGTTCTTGTTTTCTTTGAACGTATGAATGATATGTCAAACTACGCGTGCTTTGTATTTAATTATATCGAAAAATTGACTTGCGGTTGTCCTTTTGTCATAGTTATTTGAAAGTATTCAAATTGCTATTTTTTATCTTCATAGTAAAAATTCTACTGACCTATCAATACAATTCTTGTGTAAGTCATGATCGAAATCAAATATTAACTCGTTCGAGATCTTGTTCATAAGTATTACATACATTACTTTTCTTATAGATTTGTTCAGAATTAAAAATACAGTTTGCAGTTATAGCAATATTTTTGATTATGTTGTCCCATACATTATATTCGTTAACTTAAACGTTTTTATAGTAAATGTTTAATTTACATTTTAGTTATCCATGTCCGCTCCCAATGTGGATCAAATGTCTCCCTAATAGAGGTATCTCAACAGATTTTTTCTACGAAAAGCGTTTGTTACTCAGTCGCTCAGCCTCTATTTTTTTTTCTAAAGAGTGTAGTAGGGATAGAAGGATAAGGCTAAGGCAGGACTAGTGGTTAACTAATCGCCCTCGCTGCACCTAATTATTAAAAAATAGAAAAGGATGGGAGAGAATTTTTAAACATCACAAACACCCATGTCTTTAAACAGAAATCGATCGAAAAAATGCTGTTCGTACTGGGAATCGAACCCGTGAAGTACGACACGGGAGCCCAACACGCCAACCGCTGTGCCAATTAAATTAAATTAAAAAATAAATTGTGTACGTATAGATACAATCTTTATTGTTAATCAGTTTGGTATTCTTATTTTTTTATTTTCAGCACACTAAAAAAATGTATTTAAATGAATATTTAATGAACTATTGATATATTCAAATATTAAAAAAAAACAGTAATTTCTATGCAAACTTGTTTACTTTCATGTATCTTGAGCCGTCAATACGCCTTTACAAACTTTGGTATTTGATTTCATAGTTTACTGTCGCAACTGTTATTTTGGGTTTTGTATATATTTTTCTTGTACGCAGCAAATTTTTAGACATTTACTTAACACTCTACGAAAAAAAACAAAAAGTGATATTTTATAACGTACACAATAGTATGTGGGGAAGCAATTAAAGTTAATTAATTAGTAGAATAGTAGAAAAAACTACAACATCTGTAAAATAATTTAAATTTAACAAAAAAATATAAAATAAATTATTTCGTCTATGTTATCAGAATACACTGAAGATAAGAAGTCATCCTCTCACAAACATTATAAATCAACCATTGCAATATATTTTTTAACAGATTTTTATAACAATTGTTATTAAATATATTTTTTATAATAAAATGATTATCTTAAATTTGTTTCTGGTTGTTTCCAATAAGCATCAGACATTTTAGTGTACTTCATAAATAATTTAAATAATGAATTCCAGCTGCTGTTGAAGCTTTCTTAAAAAAATAATTATTGAATAAACATTGTTATACGTTTTTAAATTTTATTTAGTAATTTTTCAAGCATAAAAAGTATTTAAAGCATTGTTTTGAAATAGATAATCATTTAGTATAACATTAACTTAACTTCTCTTAAATTGAAAAAAGCTACTTGAATCTCATCAAAAAAATATTAATTCAAGCATAATTATTATATATTAAGTTTATATTTATTGATATGCACTATAATATTTTTCCAACTAAAAAATATTCATATTTTGTTCGATTTTTTATTGGGTGTAAATAATCTATAAGTTAATAATAATGGGCCCATTAGAGGTGAAGTGAGCCAAGTAGTATTTTAAAGTATCATAAAAGTGAAGTTACCTCAGTTGATATACATTGCGATAGTGTCAACTCCGTAAAATAAAAATATGCAATTCACCAAAACACCGAGTAAAGAGGTGATTGTACTTAATAGTCTAAGAAAAAGTTGAACCATTTTCTAGTTGGCTGGTTACCTCTCGAGGTCTCATATTAAAAATACATTCCTTTTTAATCCGTAAGTTACGTGAAATATATAAAAAATTAATTGTTCTAGTTTATTTAAATTCATCCTTTCTTCATTGGCGTGTATAAACATGCGAGTCTTTATAATAATATTCAAATGAAATGTGTGGTATATTTCCTTGAAAAAATTCACTCCCTCGGTTAATTATAAATTATTACAGTAATATTGCGTGAAACAGCTTTTGCTGTATCATATTCAAATGAGCATCTACCCGTAGGTAAATTTTATACCTGTTCTAACATTATGTACTTAGGACGGGTTTGTTGCTCTTAAAACATTAGTTCCTTGCAAGCAACGTATGTCTTAAACTAAAATTTTGTCTATCAAGCTATTTGGTGTCAGTGTTTGCCGACGCAATCTTCAATGTCAGCCAATTTTAATGAGTCTAGTGTTTAAAAATTTGTTTCAAGCTAAATTGGTATTGGGATCTTTGTATTCTGGCGACGATTGAAAAATTTTCATACAAAATTCACTTTATATCTTTATATCAAAGTCAAGTCACCCAATTCGATACTTACAGTTAAATTATATTTTTTTATGTGTTAAAAATAAATACGTTTCAATCAAAAGTTTTCCGTTAAAAACATAAAAGTTATTATGTCCGCTCCCAATGTGGAGCATATGGACTCCTAATGGAGTTTATCTCAACAGAAGTGTTTCTACGAAAACTGCTTGTTACTCAGTTGCTCAACCTCTCTTTTTCCAAAGAGAGTAGAAATAGAAGGAAAGGGCTAGGACAGAACTAGTGGTTAACTAATCGCACTAGGTACGCCTCATTCATAGGATAGGATGTGTGGAAAGGAGGAACTCAAGATATCACATAAATTCATTGCCTTTGAACAGAAATTCATAAATCGATTGAAAAATCAATTTATAAAACTGCCCGTACTGGGATTCGAACCCGGGACCTCCGTAGTGGTAGCCAACGACGTTGACCACTCGACCACACAGGCGGCAAATTACATATAATTTAACATATTTTTATATGAGAGCATTTGTATCTGTTATCAATAACCAAATTTTGATAAATCTCATGAATATAAGTACTTGATAACAAACATATTTTTTTCACTTAATATTTGATAAAGCTTAGGCTTAGTTATTGAATTTGGTCTGGAAAAAACGAATAAAATACACTTGCAATTACTGAAAATTCTAATCGTATAATTCTTAATGTTTTTTATTTCATTAATGAGTAACGAGTATCTATCCAAGTTGTACCTTTAAGTATTTTTAGATATTCAAGTACACGGACGAATTGTTACTAATTAAACTAAAACATGTAAGAAATTATGTTACAACCTCGTCTAGAACATGACGACATAAAATTTTATTTTGATACGTATTTTATTTGGGACTGGTCTCATTTTTACTGTATTCTGGCGTTTTCCATAGCGTCTTTAAGTTCATTCATACATTGTATATTTCGTGTTTCTCATTTTTTGCAATCGTAGTGCGTAATATTATTTCAACGTTTGAGTCAAATTTGTTTTTTTTTTTAGATTGGAATATAGATTATATATAGACTTAGTCTAAGATAAGATGATATGATTTAAAAATCTGCAGAACTAAGATGAAAGAATGCAAGAAGAATCTTTTGTTATTTGCAAATACAATATTGTGAAACTATTTCAATCATCTATATAATTCTTTACAAACAAAACTGTAACTATATCAAACTGTACAGCTCCATAAATAAGATGATATTATTTGAAAAATCTGCAGTTCTAAGATGAAAGAATGTAAGAAGAATCTTTTGTTATTTGCGAATACAATATTGTGAAACTATTTCAATCATCTATATAATTCTAAAAAACAATACTGTAACTATGACAAACTGTACAGCTCCGTTAAATGTCTGTCACATAAAATGTGTTTTTACTTCTATCGCTTAGATAAGAGCGATAAATTAACCAATAGTCCTGTCAAAACCTTATCCTTCTATCCTTACTTTCTTGTCGGGTTCTATGGCGCAGTATTTAGCGTTGTGGATTTCCGTGTCGGATCTCACGGGTTCAAGTCCCAGTACGAACAACACTTTTTCGATCGATTTCTGTTCGAAGGCATGGGGATATGTGATGTCTAAAAATTTCCTCCCACCTTCCGATCCCATAATAACTTGGCGTAGCGAGAGCAACTAGTTAACCACTAGTCCTATCCTAGTCTTATTATTATACTTTTACTACTCTCTTTGAAAAACAGAGCCTTGCCACTTTTTGCTCAGGCATGAGTTAGAACTCTCAAAATATATTCAAAATATATTCTGAAACAGTTTCTTAATTACGTAATATTCTCATTAAATTATAAAGACTTTTGTTTTAATTTGAAAATCCTCCAAAATTTAATGACAAAAATATAACAATATTCTTCTTCTTAGTGCTGTCATCAATTATCGCCAAGTTATTCAAATGAAACTGTAAAATTACGAGCCCCTAATTAAAGGGAAAAAGTCACGCGCCTTTTGCCATTTGTAAATTCTAAGCACGTTTTGTTTACGTTGGG
Organism: Himalopsyche anomala; assembly: GCA_031772345.1. Taxonomy (NCBI): domain Eukaryota; kingdom Metazoa; phylum Arthropoda; class Insecta; order Trichoptera; family Rhyacophilidae; genus Himalopsyche; species Himalopsyche anomala. The sequence goes on from CM062829.1 coordinate 25,256,935, forward strand.
AATAAACTGCAAGAACTGTATGTACATAATGGTGGCTGGCATTTAATAGGTGCGAGAAACAAAAGGTCTGCCTGCTTATTGTGTTTGACCTCTTGGCATAATTTTAAATAAATTGAAAGCGGTTGATTAGAATTTTGAATCAGGAGACAAGGTCGTATTTAATATGATAGGTCAGATCACGCCTCTCGCCAAAATAATAATTGATGAGCGAGAAGGTCAAGTGAAAATATTGGAAAATATTAACGTCAGAGTTTAATGAAACAAATAATCTATAATACAAAATGGGTAGAATTTTAATGAGTGAAGTGATGGTGTTGTTAAGTGTGTTCACTTCAGTGTGTATTTAAAATTGAATATTGGTCCCTATTTTTTTTAAATTTCATTTTATTCTAAAACCATATTCACAGCTGAAAATTTACCAACACTTTAATCATTTAGTTAGAATATTTAGTTTGCCGAGTTTCAAAAATAAGAAATTTGCTATTTAAGTCCAAACTGTTAACTTTTAAAAAATGTTGTATTAAATAAAATCTGGGTCTGAGACTCACGGTTGTACTCAAAACCGAGTTTCTCTTGTTCAACGCATGCAGTCTGTCAGTGTTGATTTACGGTTGCGAGTTATGGCACCTTACAAACGCATAAGGAAAACCGTATACGGTGCTTTGAAAATACCTCCGTCGAATAATAAGAATGCGGTGGTTTGACTTTGTCAGAAACACGAAGATAAAGAAACGGATTAAGCAGTGCTTAATGACATCCAAAAGTAAGAAGCGTTGATGGACCTGGCCTTGACATGTACTGCGAATGCCTCAAGAAAGCCTAAACTCTACTTGTCTCTTCTACAAACCGGATGGATTCCGCCGTCGTGGAAGAACACCGATGACCATCTATAGGATGTACTTGGCGGAGCTATGGGCGCTGGAATGACATGGGAGGAAGTGAAGAAACTGGCTCACGAATGCAAATCTTGGAGGAAACATGTAGTAGTCATATTCTCCAACTGGTGAGGGGATATGGGTTTTTTATTGAATATTCAAATAAAATTGTAAAAGCAAAATTCGTACTTTTTTCAAAGATTTTTTCTATTATTTGTGAATAACCAAATCGTTTTTATTATATTGAATGTCTCTTAGTTTTTGAGTGTTGAATTATACCAGCGATTTGTTTTTGTATAGTTAATATAATTAAATTTGATATTTTTTGGTGTGATATAAGCAGAACAATATTGTTTTCGATAAATTTCTTAAAAATAAAAAGAGTTATTTAGAATTTAAAGAAATCTTAAGTGAAGTAAATTATATTTTTGAAAATAGGTACTTATTTCAATCTTTTATTCAATTATAAATATAGAACATAAAATATCAAACAAAACTGGTAGCTTTTTCTTTTGAATTTATTATAAATGGGGTTTTTCTTTCCCAACAAAAGTTTTAAACCTTCCCCACCCTTTTTGCAGAAAAGTAAAAATATCTCACCACCAATTTCTTGTTTATAATATTGTATTTATTGAAAAATATAATAGTATCAGTTACTATGGAGGCAGACTTACGAGAGTCTTCTCAACAAAGCAAAACTACAATCAGTGGAATGGAAAAAAATATCGATTGGTTACCAATTATAAAACAAAATATTTAACAAATGCACGTGATTGAAATTGCATGACATGTAAAACAAACGGTGGCACATAAAAAATGTAAAATTCACAAATGATATTGTAGTTCAATCTGACTCTTTCAATCGATAGCTTTAATTAATAACACAATTGAAATTAATAATTCTTATTGGAATAGTATACTTTCAGACATGTTAGCATTTTTGTTAGACTCGTTGCTTAAGTTAAACGTCTGTTGAAATTCACGCCACTTTAATTTTAAGCCATCTTGTACACTTTGTCTAATTATTTTGCGTTCGTCACAGTTAAATTTAATTAACAGGCGCCTTCGAATGACAATATTCACGTTTTACTTAAACGCAGTATCTTTTAAAAGGTATTTGATATATTGCTTTTTAAATGGAGATGATGCCCTTTGATACGAACTTTGATTAAAGCCCATCGTAGAAACTTGGGACCTAAAGAGCATCCACTTTAATTTCTCCGTCAAATGTTAAATAGAGTTATCAAGAATTCGTTTCCAAATTAATAACTATGTATTATATATACATTTAAATTCAAAATATGGCGTAACAGTCATTAAATTATGAAGAATAATGTTTCAATTTAAATAATAACTCACCGACGACCCACCATAGATCTTATGTTTTGTCTAAAATTAATAAAATATTTAAGAACGAACTGAGTATCATAAAAATGACTCTTTGGTTGACTTATTTGTTTACTGTATGTGTATATGTATGTATGAGTATGTGTGTTTACATGTAAAGATATAGTATGAGGGGAAGCATATAGATTTTGATTTGCGAATTAATGCATATGGAGTCCCCGTGAACTGGCTTCACCAAGGATTGCTTACCACTGTAGCCATCACGCCCTTCCATCTGCAACAATGGTTAGGGAATAGAATTTCATATTTAAAAAAAAAGTTTCAAGGAATTTATAACCTTTTTCAACTACACTGTTTTAATATTTTTATACGATTCGCTTTAATCTTATTTTAAAACTAAAGATACTTTATCTTATTGACATCTCCAAAATATTTTGTTTTAAATTAGTCAGGATAATTTTAAGCAACTTACCACAAATTAAATCAACTTCTAAGCTAAAAAGTATGTGCCAAAACTTGTGAAAGTAATGATTTAATAAAAGTATAAGAAAAAAAACAAAAATAATGATTTAATTAAAGTAAACTACCGGTTTATTAGAATATAATTGAATTTTAAGAAATTCATATAAATATTAATCATTTTTTGGCTTTCATTTTAATATCTGTTATATTTGAATTATTATAAATTACGTTGCGTATGCATATTGTGTTAATGGTTTTTTTTTAAGTATATGTTTTTAAAACAATGTTTTTACTGAAAAAATTACGAACGAACATTCATAGATGGACATGTTATGCATGTATACTCTTTAGGATACACATTTTTGTAAATATGAAGCATTAATTCACCGACCGCTCTTTCATTAAAACTTTTTTATTCAACAGACATTCATGCAAGTAGAACTTAAATTTTCAAGCATCATTTCCCTGAATTTCGCAAATTGGTGTTAGTTATGGTCACTGAAAATGACGCTAGAGTGTGTTTTTCTCTTTACGTTACAACTAAAGCTTTTCTCAGCCGGCTTACAGTGATTAAAAGAAATACGACACTTCCATACTTAATAATACTTAATCATTGAGACATTAAGTAATTGATTCACATGATTGTTGAATAATCAAAATCTCTTTAAATTTCAAAAAAATGTATTCACTGAAAGCTTTCTCATTTTTTGATATTATTAAATAATTTATTAAACGTCTCAAATCGTCATAATCAATTATAAATTTATATATTTTCCGTGATATCTCTCTAATTTTGGCTTAATTATATTTTGCATGTGTTTTTTACATTTACAAAAATAAGTTATTTTGATGATAGAAATTTTACTGATACTCCCATAAATGTTCAAAGGATTGATTTATTTAGGTGAAAATTTGAATCTACTTTAAATTCCAACTGAAGGCAATAAATCTAAAAGAAATATATCATAATTGCAATAAAATTGTTTTTAATACATTTTTTTTTTTAAATAACACTATATGAATACATACTATAAAAAATATAATTAAATGCAAAACAAAATGAGTAGGAAGAAGTGTTCTATTTGTAACATAGAACATTTCTGCAAACACAATATTTTTATTTTTTTTGGTACTTAATGCCTTTTTTAGTTCTTTAACTTTAGCTAATTTGATGATGCTGTAGAGTTTTTAGCCAATCGGTTGAGCGGTTGAAGGTTTTAATTCCTAATATAATCTTTCACGAAATATATATTTAGCCAACATATACTTTTGACATGTTCATCCCATCTCTTATTCACTAATTTTTTATGCAATAAATAAAAACATCATACACTCAAGTGATACAAGCTTCTTATAAGTTTGTACCTTATCTCATCAAAAGTTGTATACCTTTGTCCAAACGGAGAGGTTCAATTTCTGATATGTAATATATTGTTATGAAAAAATATAATTTTAAGACCATTTGCTTATCATTTGAGTGCTTTTTTAGTCATTCTCATGCAAATGTGAAAGTATCGCCTGTCAAGGGAACGTTTCAACCTAGATTTATAAAAAAATTAAGTTGATTATAACAATAAAAGCTATGAAGTTAAACTTTTACGAAATGTGAGTCAATAACTATTAACACGCATTTTTGTATAAAGTGAGAGCTTAAAAGATAGCTTAAATCACATTTATACAAAGTTTTAGAAAGAGTTATTGTAGAATTTGTACTATCACATAATTGTATTCTTTATTCACGTAGCGTTTGTTATATTCGATTCTATTACCTACGTTTATTTATAAATTATTCATTTTCGTTTTGATTATTTCCTTGTAAGAATTGGTTTGAATAAATCTTTTTTAGAAACTTCATGGCTATTGGATTAGCAAAAGTACTCTTGACCCGCTTTGCGTGTGAGATGTTTAAGTATACTTGTTGCAATAATACAAACTGTTATTTGATGCTATATATAATATAAAAATAAGAATGTATTGTTTGTGATATTTTTTACATTACTATTTTTGATGCGGTTACAAATAAGCAGAATTTTTAAAATTAAGTTCATTTAATTGTCATTTTTTTCAAATATTGTAGCATTATCTATTTATTGTTTTTCATATTTCTATTACAAATTTTTGTTCACCTTTATTTGTATTTGATTAAATTTAAATAAACTTGCATTAATATGAATTTTTGTCAATCGAAAATGGTCTTGATGAGCAAAAATGGTCCTAATCGTTATAATTAAATGTGGAATCTACTCAGTAAATATTTATTGTACATTCTTTAAAAAAGATTAAAAAAAAACTATGTTAAAGAGAGATCAAATTTGATTACAGCACATGAAAACATGCTACCATTCTTAAATAATAATACAAAATAACTTAATAACTGACTTACCCGAAAATAAACATTAAAAACATCTTGTCTACAAATAAATTTCTCAGAGTCAAATTAAGATACTATCTTGTTTCTTTATATTGTTATTGCTTAATGGTTCTTACTGACGCACGTCTGAGTAATGATGACGTATTAATTACCCCAGAATTTAGGAACATAATTCTCTGATTATCTATCAAAGATGAATATCAATACAGAGCCAAGAGAACACACCGTTTACGGAGAATCACAAATGACTCCAGCTGAGAGCACCGTATGAACAATTACGAAACGTCAGAGCACCCAATAGTCTCGGAAATATATTAGAATGAGCAATCGGTGACAGCAATCAGGCGATAATTCTGCCATTGATATATTGGAGTACTTAAGCAAGCATTGTGTTATGACAATCAATAATATCCATCTAGGGGATCTGTTTGTTTAACTCATGGAGGCTTGACAGCGAGTATGATTTGTTAGTAAATATCAACTATAATTGACAAAATTTTAAACGTTTTAAGCTACCTATGTATGATTTGAGCTCATGTTAGTGATTTTTTTACTAGTCAGAGTATTGTAGAAAAAATATTTCTAGTTAACATTTATCTTTCTCACATTGTATTATTTGAAATATCTCAAACAGACTTCTTACTTGAAATATTACAATTTTGACGAGTTGTTATGGATGAGGATTATGGTGGTTAAACTGTATTTTTTTTATTAATAAATGTATGTATTTTATTTTAATAAAGTTAAGACAAATTCACTACATTTGATGTCTTGCTGGACTGCTGACAGCCTTCCCACGCATGTTACTTTATTCCGTATCTATGGTTGTTATCTGTTACGCATTTTTCATGATATAAGATATTTTATAGGTAGTTTTATGCTTATATGAAATAAGATCATTAAAAAAGTGGCCGTCAATTTTTGTTATGATTACAATATAATCACACTGGATTTATTAGACAATAAAATTAATTATAAATAAAATTAACGAAAAGTTCTTTCTTTCCAAAACCAACAGACACTTTTTTGCTGAATCTCAAAAAATTGGGTGTGCTATGAAGTTACCCTAACGCGTAATTAAATATAATTGCTAGACTATGAAAAATTCCCTCGTATTTTGAAGGGTGAAAATAAATAAATCGTAAAAAAGTGTATCAGCAAAAAGTACTAGACAAAAGTTATTCGCTGAGAGCTGTTGGGTGTACTTTTTAATAATATCACATTTACGGGCTTGATCCTACATATTTTATTTGTATATCGCTTTATAATCAATTTAATGGCTGGCGCTTGTAATTCTCAAATTACTTATATACAACTTTCAGTTTCATCGTAAACATGGACGTAGAGAGAGATTGATTAACTTAATCTGTACCGTCACTACAAAGAGAGATTGAGTCACGGAATGTAAGTAAACAGCTTGGTATAGGTGCTTTTATCAATGTACGTATTCTTTTAATTTGAAGCAAATATTTTGAATAAAACAATTACATTAGACATTAATAATGTGTTATCATCATTTTTTTTATTATAAGAACCTTTTTTAGGTTGTACTTTTTTATGATGCAGAAGAACTTACACGACCCACAATTGAGGAGCAAACATTCAAAAAGTGATTTCTCACACAAATACAAAGCTTGGAAAATGATGATTTGAGTGTTGGGGAAATCACAGTTTGCTTGAATGTGTCAAATTTATGATTTAATTTCTATAGAAAAAAAACCTTTTTTGAACACTTATTGTGATTTACGTCCATGGATTTTATTATGAACTATCAGAACTGATATTAAACGGTATTTTTCAAAATTTGTGACAAATCACTTTTTGAATGTTTGTTCCTCAATTATTGAGGTTATCTGTTATATATAACTTATAGTTTGGTGTGTATTTTATTTAAAAAAACAGCTGGTGATAAAATAAATCATAAATATTCATAGCAAAATTACTCCTAAAAATAATCTTTTTTAGTGTTTAATTGAAGTCAAAATTTTCATGTATTTTTTGTTAAATAATAAAAAGTAACACTGTAAACGGCACACGTGCTGTCATTTCCCTCTGAAACGGTAAGTCGCATTTGATACAATGTTATATAAATTAATGATTAAGTTGTCTAGTTTTTGATAAGTTTTATCTCCTCAGGGGAATAAAATCCTTTATATTATTGTTCTCGGTTGAGAAAAATATAAAGCATACATCAAACCGTCGCACTAGTATGGTTCAAAAACTAAAATTTTATCCCTCCTTTTTACTTTAGTATCTTTGCAAATATTCTACGGCGAATATCTTGATCATAATAGCAATTGCAATAGCATTTTAAACGTACACAAATTTCTGGTGTAAAGAAATTGATTTATATTACAAAACTTCACAAATTGTATTATAACACAATACTGTACAATAAAAAATTGTATGATCACAATAACTGTGTTTTAATGCAAGACTAAAAAAAGATTTGATAACTTTGTTATTAAATTAATTGTTATACAGTTTGTCACACGTGCTTTGTTTATTCAAGAAAAGTCTTCAGACTGACTATTGTTTAATTTTTTTTTCTTATAAATTTCAAAAATGATGTTGGGATTTTTTCGAATATTATTATTTTCAGAAATACCGTTGAATTTATTGGAAAAACAAAACTGGTTTTACTCGAATGGAGAATATAAAATTTAAAATAACTTTGATTATTCCACGTATTGTGCGACTAACTGGGACACGTGTTTCGCCTCTTTCAGAGGTATCCGCAGACTTACTATCGCAAAATTTGCTTAAGTATTGAAGCAAGATTGATTCTAACATTTAAATTATGAAATTACAAGATGGAGTTTGGGTTTTTACCCTTTTTAGGGAAGCAAGGAGAGGGTAATATATTCGAAATAAAGCAAACAAATAATGATACTAATGACCTGCAATCAATCACATTGGGTCAATTTTAAAAGTTTTTTCTAAATATTTCAAAATTAAATTGGTTTTGAAATCAAAACTTTTATTCATTTAAATAAAAAATGGCTTTTAGCGAATTTATATTATGTTTCCTGTAAGATACGATGATATAGAAATTGTTTTGTATCTCTAAATACATAAAACCAATAAGTATATATTTTAAGATCTCAACTGAAGGTGCTTGGTGAAATTTCAATATTAAATTTGGATCGTTAAAATTATGCACGGATTAATTTTAACTGTGCTCATCCGTGCACTTGAACGCCTGAAAATACCGAAAGGCAAAACCCGGGTCGTTAGTGACAAAATTTGTGTGAATGTGCATAATTTTAACAATTCAAATTCAATAAGTATATATTAATATGTATTTATAGTACCTATGGTATCAACAAAATATATCTTAACATATACATTTAATATTTAATTCTATATAAAAAAAATCTAATTAAAAAAGCCAATTCAACACACTCTGTATAGCTTTAAGCAAGCGAAATACTTTTAGAGAAAATAAACAGAAATTTTACACTCGCATGTTGTCGCAGTTAAAACATAATTTGAGTAATTTAAACACAAATTATATTTGAAAGCTTACGTAAACTTAATTTACTAAAATCATGAAAAAATTTATTGACGTTACTTTTGTTCAGTTTCTATTAGAAAAAAAAACTAGAGCGATTTTAAACACACGGTTTGTGTGAACCAAAAACAATGTAGTTAAATATGTTTGTTTTAAAACAATATCCGTTGTAGTTTTCATTCATTGCAGTTATGGTAACAACCAATAATTTATTTCAATTTACGAACTAGCCATTTCAATGACTTTTTTATTTGGGTCATAAGTTTGTACAAACTTCATAGTTTATTGAGTATAAGTGATTTGTAAAGTAAAGCAACTACACAAGAACAATGACGCTTTAGTATAATTGAAAATAAGCTTCCAAAATTTTGCATAACGATTGTTTTTCTAAGACAAAACTACTAAGAGAGCTTGTTTAGATAGCGTTACTCGTAAGTGCTACATCAAAGCGCTACGGCAAATGCGTAGACTCTACGTCGTAGACTCGTAAAGGATTGAGTGTCCGAGTATTGCTTTAAGCCTTACCTACTTAAATAAACTTGCTCCAATTCTCAAATATTTGTAAGAACTCGTGTTTCCTAACAGAGAAAACTACTGGACTAGTATCAAAGCAATTTTCTTATCATGAAGATAATTTAAGGTTAATTTTTGAAAATACAACACTTGAATTATTTTAACAACAGTTAAAAAAAAAAAAAAATTCAATACTTACTTTAACACGCTTTACTTTTGCCTTGATTTTTTCAGTAATCTTCATTAAGTCAACTGACCTTCCTAAATGTGAATAAAATTACATTTTTGAGGAAAATGCTGCGTGGGAAAGATATTTGCGAAAATAAATAATGTCACGTTATAGAAAAGAGAAGTGTGGATTTGTTATTTATATTTTATGAGGTTACTGTAAAATTGATTCGGCTACAAAAACATCATTGAAACATGTTGAAACAATTTTTTTTTTAAATTTTTAGTGACCTATTTAATTTAATCGTTTTTTGATGCGATTGCAATTTCTTAAGAAGCCTGTATTTGTAAAATGCCTTAATCTTTTTTTTTAAGTCAGTTTAGAGAATTTTTTCGATATTATGATTCAGTATTTAAAAACTCTTTCATATTTTTATTATTAATTGTTTGTTACATATATGTTAGTCGTACATTATTTAGTATAAATAATAAACATGTAATAATTAATATTTTTATCCGTTGAAAATTTACGTGACGAACAAAACCGGTCTCGAGTTTAATATGTAATGAAACTTTTGAAACTTTTTCATTTATGATGTTTTTGTAAATGTGGGTGTTTCTTTTTCCATATCCGCTCTCTGGTTGGAGCAAATGGCCACAACATGATTCTTCAAAGATTCTCTGTCCCCCGTCAGTCTTCTTGCTTCCTCCCATGTCATTCCAGCGTCTCCAAAGCTCCACCGAGTACATCCTATAAGATGGTCATCAGTGGCCTTCCATGACGGCGGAATCAATCCGGTTGGTAGAAGAGATAAGCAGAATTCAGGCATTCTTGTGGCATCCACAGCACATGTCCAGCCAGGTCCATAGTCGCTTTTTTACTTTGGAGTGTTCTTACAAGTTGAAAATGTAGCACAAGAATATTTCGTTTATGTGCTACTTTTATTCGTAAAGTATACTTTATTCTTTTGGTTATTTTAAGAATACACACGAAACATTCTTTGATTATTGTAATTTGTGTTTTTTATCATAGTTGACTTATGAATAAATTAATAAAGAACCAAAAAATACAAGTTCATCACTAAAGAGAATATCAAATATACTTATTTAAAATCTTATTGCACAATATGCATTTAACTATTCTTTGTTCAGGTTTATAATAGTAGTAAATTAATAGAAACGGAAAACTGTCATATTACCCAGAAATGTTATTAAGTCCGTTATGGTCACATGCTACGTTCACCTTTGCATACATGTAAGCCAAATGAGAATTTTTCATTTGCGGTTAACAACCTGCATGTCGGAGATATTATCGCGGACAGAATACCCGCGTTTGGATACTAAATTATATTTTTTAAAAATATGGATATAGCGTGACATCATCTGAATTAAAATAATTACATTTTGACATCGTGGAAATGAAATTCTGTCAGTCACTAATGTTGACACAGCTCAAAGTGTGTGGTGAAAACGCTCGCAATTTGACCTCTTTACTGCCAAAAATATTTATTAACGATGTGAGTGGGCACAGCGAAAAGTGTAATTGTATCCAGATTAGCTTGATTGATCAGCCTATTCGTTACACGTCAAAGTAATATTAAAACATGTTTTTAGTTTTTAAGCAAGTAAAAGGTTATTATTTTGACTTTTCTGAATCAATACATACATATCACATTTTAAATAACGGTTGGAAATAATCAGATAATTTTAGTATGAATAGTAAATTTAGAAAAATTCTATTGGTTAAGAAAACATTTAATTGTATCAACTATCTGAAAATCATGCAATTATCAATTATAGCTCAAATAAACGAAATTTGATTTACGATCATTTTCTAAGATGACGATCGATCAAAATTGATAAAAAAATTGTACTAATTCCTACTTTTATTAATTAAGATCAGGAGTGGTTTCACTCATGACAAGCATTCATCATAAGTTGGTAATGCTCGTCATGAGTGAAACTGGTTCTGACCTTAATACATAAAAGTAGCAATTATTACAAATGTATGTTTTATTTTTTGAATTTTATGCTTTTTCACTAAATATAGACAATGAACACCCTAAAAGTGATAAAAATTGATCAAACGTACACCAATGAAAATGATTCATATTATGTCAAAGATTTGGGTATAAGATAATAAGGAACGTCTTTTCAAATAATTGATAGTTTAAAAGTGTATATCGAACGGTTTTAATTCTTCATAAAACAGTATTATGTGTAATTATGAAAGTGTGAAATATTTTTCTAGTTGACAATGATTGATTTTTTTAATTGAACATCAATCATTTGTAAATTATTGTCATTGAAATTTATTGTAGCAAACAGTTTCTTTAAAAACTTTTTACAATCAATCAAGATTAGGTAAACGTGTTATTTGTTTTGATAAAAACCTAATTAAGGTTGAAAAAAAAGTTTTTTGTGTTTGAGAATAAAACATCTGGTAATATTTTTGTATAGTTTAATAAATTTTCTCTGAAATCATCTACTGAATATATCATAAATTCGAAACAATCCAAGAAGACATAATCGATCAAAAAATCAGTTTGATATTATTTTACAATACAATAAGATGGATATATTTACAATTTAACGATACTTTTATTATTTACATTGTTAAAAATGATTGTGTTAGAGGGAAACATACTCCGTCACGAATGAGGAACATTGAGGCGGGTGAGGGGGCGGTGGGGTTTCTTTTCCTTCTGGATGATAAAGAATAGAGCTACCTTCAACAGTTATCCTTGGACCCAACTTATCATTCACTGGCATAGTGGTTTTAATGTCTCCATGCCTTACAAGCTTCCGAGGTAATGTTGCATACGAAACACTAGGGGCTGAACACGGTGATGAACTCGAACAACCACTTGCTACAGAACTGGTTCCTTTATAAGGAATGTCAAGCAGGTCAGGATACCTTTGAATATCTGAGTAAGGATCTTGGGATACCGACACTGATATAAATATATTTCCATAACCAGTAGGCGGTAAGATACTTGAAGAAAATTCTGGAGGCGGTGGGTAAACTCCTACTGAAGTTGAGTATCCTGTATTTATTGGAATCATGACACTAGTGGATTGATTTTGTTCTTTGTACGAATGCATAGGTTCACAAGAATCTAACGGCACTGATAAAGAACCATCAAGAAGTCTAGCTTCAGAGTCTGAACCTCTCATCATTTCTGAACCCCAAGGCCCTGGTGATTGTTCAGCCGTTGACGCTATCGATATATCGAGAAGCTTTTTTTCTTGGTCCACAAAACTGCCACTTCCTTTCACTCGTCCTTTTTGTCTGTTGATTGTTACCTTCTTTTGATATCCGCAGGCTAATGCAAGAATAATGCATAACGCAATAGTCGCAATACCTCCACAAACAATTCCAATTAGGGGTGAATAAATATCAGCTTTACTTAAAGTGGTTGCGGTAACTACTTGAGGTAAAACAAGTGTTACATTTTTACTAACGGTTCCCAGAGAATTTTTTGCTACACATGAATACTCTCCAGAATTTGCGTCCGTCAAATTAACTAACGTCAAATTGATCCATTTTTCTAATAAGCCATCATCAAGTTCTATAACGATGATTTGATCGGTGCTTGTAGAGTTTTGACCATCAACTGGAACACCATTAAAAAGCCAAGTAACGCGGGGGTTTGGGTCACCTCTTGCCTGACAACCAAACGTCGCGTTTTCTCCTACATCTCTCTGGACCATACTTTCTGTAACTCTGACAACTGGTGGACAAGCGAAATCTTGCGGACTTATATCTTCCCATATTTTATTCTTGAACTCTTCAGGTTTTGTGCATACTAATGATATCGAATGAAGTTTGCTCAGCAAAAACCAATTCCTAAGCGATCTTAATTCGCAATCACACTTCCATGGATTGTTTTCCAAAGCCAATGATTTCAGTTTCAATAGTGGTTTGAAAACCGTTTCTGATAGAGTTTCAAGTAAATTTGTTCTTAGACTTAGCCTTTCTAGCTGATGTAAATGCACAAACGCAGCTTTTTGAATGGTTTGTAGTTTGCAGTTCTCCAACTCTAGGGAACGTAAATGAGGCAGGGTAGGAAATTGTTCATTTGCCAATTCACGTAATGGGTTGCCACTTAAAACGAGCACTTTTAGTCTGTCGTTTCCGGCGAACGTACCTTGGGGGATGATCGTTAATTGATTATCCGACAAATCGACTTCGATGAGTATTTTTAAATTTTTGAAAGCGTCTCTATGAATCACTGTAAGCGTCGTGTTTTTCATAAATATTTTTTGCAAATTTATCAAGTCTATTGAATAGAAAGCTTCGCTTTTTAAAAACGCTATATAGTTATTTTGAAGATCTAACACTTGTATATCAGAACTGATGTTAGGCAAGATTGTCAGTCCTGATGACGAGCACAAAGCAGTTTTTTTTCCTGATGTCCATTTGCAGCGGCATGGAAGAGAACAGTCAGTCCAGTCGGTTTTAGCAGCAGTAGCTATTGTCAGCAAGACAAGAGCTACGTGTAGCATTGCTGTAAAAAAAATAATTCATGTATACATTTCCATAACATTAATAAGCTTGGCTTTCAATGTTATATTTTAAAATAAAATTAAAAACAATATAGATGTATTTTAAATAAGAATTTATATAATATTTTCTAACGACAATGAATAAATGATTTGAAAATTGAAAGTGTATTTTCATTAAAAAATATTTAAAAGGATTAATGAGCTTTCAAGTGGTGAATTGAGGCTATATTTGTTGAGCTTCACTTTTATGATACTTTAAGACGTGCATAATATTACAACACGTTAAATTAATATAATCCTAAAACACCACTTGAATCACTTCACCTCTCAGGAGCTCAAATAAACATCGCCTTTATTCCATATTTTAAAAAAAAAATGTTTAACGATAGTTTTTTTTATTTTTAATTGATTTCATTTGAATTGTTTTCAAATACACAAAATGAAGTTATTAAATATGTTTAATGCGTTGTAATTTTTTTTTAAACTTTGACTAGTAAACAAGGTAAAAGATAAATATTGAAAAAACCTTTGTAATGCTTTATAAAAAATGTTAGCAACAAAAGCTTAAATTTACCTTTTACTATGACGCCACTGGGGCTGCCAGCGGCGGTGCATGGCTCTGCTTGTCGTTTTTCAAAACATTCACCCACGTTTACCTGGAAAAAAATGATTTTTTACTCGATATGAAGATTAAAATAAATTCTGGAACATTAGTTTTTATTTGGTAGTGTTTTTTTGACTATTGAGCTTTGAAACGAAATGGATTATCAATATGTGCGTTTTATGATTTTTTCACCAGGTTTTATGCCCGACCAAATTATAGATAAGCAATAAAATTGTCAAAAAACCGTTCGCATAAAACTCGGCAAAAAAATTGATACCGTCAAGTTGTGTTTTTTGCCTTCTAATTTAGATATTTACTCAGTTGTTCTGATTTTTTTTCGACAAAAGTAGGGAATAAATTATTATGCTGGACAGGACTAGTAGCTTTTTGCCGCTCTTTCTTTACCACTATTTAAGGATTGAAATGGTAAAATGTATTTTTAGAGATCACAAACATACATGTCTTTGAACAGATATTGATAAATCAATTGAAAAATATTCTGGTCGTACTGAGAATTGAACCCTTGAAATTTACCACAGAAGTCAACTACGTTGAACAGTACGTACAGAACAAAGGTTCGTCACCTTGGGTAAACAAGGTTCTATCTAAAAAAAAAACTAAAACTGTGCAGGAGAAGCAATTCAGAAGTTGTAACTTTTTGAAGAAACGATTTTTTAGATTAAAAGTAAATTATTTAGAAGTATAAATATAATCAAAATTAAATGTAAATATCTTACATATTAATTTCATTTCAATATCATAATTATATAAGCATATTTAGAATAGACGAAACTGCAGATAGAACTTTGGTTCTCTCAAATGGTCTTTAATGACTGAAAGAAATCTGCAGATATAACCTAAGTGCAATAGTCCGTATTGGCATCGGCCATTTTTAAAATTTTATAAACAATCTATATGAGGACTTAACTAACTCAGCACTCAAGAATATTATTTTTTCCTCTCTCTTCGTACGTTACGACACTTGATTCATGCACCTGGAATACTCGTAGGAAACTCACGTATATGTACATCTACTTAGGCGAACGAAAAAGTAAAACGTTTTTAAGACTGTGATTTTGTACACGCTGTTTTTTTAACTATGCATTCAGATGGAACTTTGGTGCTCTGTAAAATTTGTAGGTTTTTAAAATTGAACATTTTTTTTAAATATTGATAGATTTAATGTCAATTAGAAGATTTTTTAAATGCAGATATAACCGTATTTTAAATGCGAATAAAACTGCATTAAAAAGTCATTTTGTGAAAAAAAATTCAGATGAAACCATGTTAACCCAAGACGACGAGTTGTTGGAATACTTTTGATTGATTTGGTTCTTATGAAACACTGAATAGATGCTTAGTATTTATTTAGGTTATCATTATAATCTGTTTTTAGTGATAATAGCGTTAATAATTTAAAGTGAAGTGAAAATAGAAACCGTCGAGTCAGATCCGATGCAGTGAAAATCTGTGTTTGCGAATATTCCTTTTCTTTGTAAATGTTATCTTATCTGTTCCAAACAAACCTTTGAGAAGGCATCCGCCCTTTGATCTGAGAAGGCTATTGTCAAACGTCGCTGTAGAAAGGACGTAATTAATGACCCAACCTGGTTAAGTCAAAGCTAAAATCCGAAGCGGATCCTAGAGCCTTTTCAGCAACGAGAATCTATCCGGTTCTACGTGGTTTCCGGCGAACTTAGAATATAAATCTACCGGTTATCTTGTACTTTACGTTGTAATGTTAGTTTGCATTTCTCAACATGTTTGTAAGATCTCTAGTAGTTTTCGAACATAGCCTGCACAAATCTTACGTGAAACTATTTGAAAGAATTTTTATTATACAATACGGTTGGTGGACAATTCTTAACTTATCTCTAATGGGAAGATGTTCTGTGATTTGAATATAGAGGAGCTAAACAAATCTTTCTAAAGCTTTGTTGGGTGAAATATAAGAGTTTGAATGATTTATTATTATATAAATTGACTAGTATAAAAATAAAGTAACTTTACTTCAAATAGTGATATATATATCAATTGCTGCTTAATAACTGAAAAAACGAGTTATAGTAAGAAAAGAATATTTTTATGTTGACATTTACGTTCTTTGCATTCTCTTACAATATCACAAAACACAGTCAACGTAGAGAGTACTGTAAAATTTAATTACTCTTTGACGAGTTTCGTAATTACATTTTAGGGGCATTGAACATTTTTGTTTTGGGTCAATTAAGTATCACTTATTCATATTTTGTACTTTTATTTGTAAATTCTTTTCAATACCAATTGCTTATTACAATTTTTTTTATATCATTTTGATTTGTATAAATAACACTGTAAAATTGAATTTTCTCATCAGTTGAAAATGCTAGTCATGAGCGAAGCTGGTTCTGATCTTTTCCAATAAAATGAAACTACGAAAAATGTATATTTTATTTTGTGAATAAGCTATATCACAAACTTTATGACTAATATGACTACAATTGGAATGAAAACAATTCTTTTATATGACAAATTAATTTTGATTTTTAGTATAGGAACAAGGATTTTTATAATTTAAGCAAATATAATTAAAAACAAAATTGTGAAAAGATGCATTTATATGATAAAGCAGCACACTTGAGCGCACCTCACATATTTAAATCACTTAACATTCACTAAAAGACTATTTCAACAAAGTCACTCGAGATCAACTCAAGGATTAAAGACGTCACAAGCACGCACACCCTAGATCTCAAGTGTTGAATTCAACAAATAATGTTTGTTATTGACCATGCTTAGGACTTGATATCTACTAAGCAAAGCTTTTACTTCTGTACTGTGAGGCCAATCGAAGCATTTGATTTGCTTTCAGTAAATATATATATATCTATAGATAAAGCGATCATTTAAAAACATGTAATTCAGAAGCACATGACGTATTTTCGTATTTATTTTATTTATCGTCAATAATTTTTAATCTTAGGTCACGTTATAATATTAAAAAATCAACCAATAGTGTCTAAAGTATTAGAAAAAGATATAAATCATACTTAAATTTGAATCGTTCAAACAAGTTTTATCACTAACGATTCGGGTTTCGCTTTTCGTACATATATATGTACATCTACATAATTTAAATGTCGAATAAATATAATTTTAACGATTCAAATCTAATATTGAAATTCCATCAAACACCTTCATTCGAAATCTTAAAATTTATCATACTGATATCTTATATATAAAAATAATTGTTTGTTTGTCCTTACTTTAAGCGTTGCCAAACCGCTCATCCGATTGCAATAAAACTTTGACAAACTATTTGCTTCCACCAAGTGAAATTACGTTACAGTAGGTGTTATACATAAAAATCAATGTTTGTATGTCAGCCATACAGTTCATTTTGACAACGTATGCTTGCACTTGCGCGAAGGTAATGTTAAAATTAACTTTCAGTAGGTAGCGCGTGTGTCATACCATAGACAATCGGCAGAAAACGTTAAATATACAGAAAAATAAAACATGCACTTCAATAAACACAATTAAAACACTTTCTTTCTTTGAGTGGCATTGCAACTCTTGCCAGGAACCGGCTAGTTACGTATAAAATCATTTTTTTTAGTTGTAAAAACATAAAAAACTGCAGATTGCATCATTAAAAATTTTGTCTGCTTTAATAAATGCCAACATTCTTATCTTGCTTATGAAATATAACAAGTAAATAGCTGTTTAAGAACAGCTTACAAGAAGTTATTTGAAAAAACTGCAATGGCTTTTGAAAACTGAGAATAAATTGCAATCCTAGATTCGTTTCTACATTTCACACAAATTAGAAATAATACAAAAATTATGGAAATATAGATTAATTATTCCGGGTACGGTCTATGCCGTAAAACAAAGGATGGCGTGGCTTGAAAGGTTTTCTCTTACGCACATATGAATCTATGTACTAAATCAAGCTATGAATTATAAATTCAGGGCAGTACGTACCGGCCATCCTACCCAAAAGGTTTGCTCGTTTGATACGCTACTGAATCATTCATATATTCTCACACAAAGCTCTTATTTATACTGTATTTTAACAAAAATCCTTATTTTACAGACCAAAATATGACATTGATATTCAGGTATGTATTAATAAATTTAATATAGCAGCAAAAGTTATTTTTCTTAATGTAGTCGACAAAGGTTCCGTTAGCACCCACAAACGATTAAAAGCCTGTTTTTAGGATTACCCAGAAACTATTTATTGATATGTTTACTTAAGGATCAATCACCCAATACTGTGCTGCTATACACTTGAATGTTGTTTGAAAAAGATGATTATGCTAAATTAAAAGATTTGAGTTTGAATCTAACATATCATATCCAAATATATAATTAACTTTGTGCTAGCCACTAACAATTAATCAAATTTATCAGCTTGCTATTCTTGATGGACTCGTTAACTTTGCAGAGTTGAAAGAAGTGTAGCCCAAGAAATTAATCTAGAATTGGATCCTATGCTTGATGATGAGTTCAGGCAAGATTTATTATTATACTTACAATATTTTAAGAATGTGAGTTGGCGTAATATGTTGTTAAACAATTGATTGTCGGTTAATGTATTTTAAATTGAACTTTTTTCTACCGTTAGATAATAATTAAAACGACCAAAGAATTCTCAAAAGTCTGTTCTAGAAATTAAAAAATAGCCAATCTAGAATTTTAATAAACGCCTTGCTAGAGATAAATTTTGACCCCAAACGTAACTTTACATCAAAAAAGATGCCTGTTTATAACATTATTTGGTTTTTATACCTAAGCGACTGACAAATCATAAATATTACGTTCAAATTAAAATCACATATAAAACTTAATAGTTATTACTTAAATAAACAATAATTTATCAATTTTATTTTGAATCTTTAAAAATATTCCTTTCTTTAAAAATCGTAAAAAAAAGACGGCTTTTTTCACACATGAAAAAATTCCTAAATCTGTAAATTGCAAAGTCGTGGTAAAAAGACGATATATAGTTATAAAACAAAATCGCTCAGCTATTATATTATATTACCAGCTGATGAATATCTTCTGTAATAAATTCTAGCTCACTGAGCAAGACGTCTTACATAACTATGAATCATGTACAACAATGTTTATTATATTCTGTTTTTTAGAAAAATGTTGATTTTTCCAATAAAAATCACTGGTTAAAAGTTTTTTAGTATTGTCGAATATTAGTGTTATTTTTAAATGATCATGAACAATTATTAGTTAACCAATTTTAAATGAGCAGGTGAATCTTTCAAATTCTCCATTACTTTATCCTTCATCTAAGTAAATATACAAAATAACATTAAATAATTATATTTTTTCCAGCAATTAAAAATTATATAACCCACCATTTAACTCGTAGGCATTCCCACTTTATAACATATTAACGTTAATCATATCTAATTTTGAAGAGCTGAGAGAACTATATCTGTTTAAGTGAATATTTCTCCAGCTAATTGCAGGTCATTTAAATTAATCTATGTCACCATCAATAGCTTTTAATTGAGTGTTCAATTTATTTCTTAGGTTATACACGATACACTTATTTACCAAGCGTCAGTTCAAGTTCATCCGTGCACTTGAACGCCTGGAGATGCAAAAATAAATTACTTTGTTTTTCACTATCTTTTTTACAATAATTACGGTTATCAATTACGGTAAAAGTCTATACAAATGAATGATAATTTTTGATCTCATATTAAGTTCGTATATTAGTCATTTCTTATAATCTTATGAGTTTTTAAAGTAAATATAAGTATCAGATAACTTTTAGTACTCCATAATCAGAATCAGTAATATTATTATTATAAAACACCACAAACATATAGGTCTTTTTGAGAAAAACTTTTTTTAAAACATAATTTCGATACACTAAGTTTGCTAAGAAGAAAATAAATGCTACCAACCTCACAAAAAAAAACGCTAAGCTTACACCTTGTCGTGAAAAATATATTCAGCCCTGTGCATACAAAATTATTAATTTGGCTCGCTTGACTAACCTTGAGCCCGGAAAGGGTTGTAAAAGCGTTGCAGAGCAGGAAGTGAAATCTTTTTCTACCCCACGATTTTTCATCTCGCCAAAATGGACGTTTATTGCTGGCGGACATTGTTTGGAATTTTAATATGTAAAATAAAAACAAAATCTTTTTGGTAAAATATTTGCAAGTATGCCGAGCGAGGTTTAAGTCGAAAGTGCCTAACTTTTGTGTACCCGAAGTAATTGTGGTTTCATTTCATTAGAGTAGTATAAAAAAGTATATTTTAAGATGACATTAACGATTAGATTATTAAAAAAAGTTATTAATTTTCATGTACGAAAACATGTTTAAAATCCGAGATGTATCTAAATTCAATTGAGATTGAATACTATGTATAATTATTAAAAGATAATTAAATTGACGTTAGATATACTTAACCTTATATTTCAATTCTGTGAAAAATAATATTGTTCCTTATTTTTTTACATTTTATATCCTTTACAACGCTTTTCTTTCATTATTTTTGTTACATATAAGTTTATATGCACTGTTCATAATTAAATTTATTACACGTTCATTTTTAAAAGCTTAAAGTCAGTTCTAATATTAAGATACGATTGAATTGAAATGAAGTATTGATTGATAATAAGTAGAGTATTGAATCTACAAAATATTTATATTATATCATGATTCCACCATAAAAACATTGCGAAAAAAGCAATATTTTGTTTTACTTTGTACATAGACAGTTTTAAAATAGTGCTAAGTATTAAAAAAACAGGTATTTTGAAGTACTAACAAGGATTTTTACCAAATATAATCTGTTGCCTTAAGTAACTACGTAAAATAAAAGTTCAATGGTTAACTAAAAAAAATATTACCGTTACATATTACTTTAGAATTCATATGTTGGCTATAAAAATGCACTGAAAAATAAAAACCGGCATTAAGGATACAAAAAAAACCATGTCAGCGAAAATGCGGCACTCTCATAAAAAATGAAATAGGTTGAAAAAAAAATACCGCGAGACTTCTAACGACAACTCCTCGTAAACAAGTTTTTGCAACAAACAAACCGTGCAAAGGCATTTTCATGTTTTGCCTTTTTGCAGTGTTTTTCCAAAGTAATTTATCGTCGGGTGCATAAATTACGTCCAACTTTTACATGCACTGTGCGAAACTTTATACAGCAATAAAAGTTTTTGATAAAAGAAAACTAGTTTGAGCTTTCCACTTCGCTTACTTGCAAGAAACACGGTTGTTTTTTCTTTAATTGATACTGACATTTTAAAAACTTTGCATCAATTTTAAAACATGCTTTATAGCTTGACAAGCTCTTAAAACAGTATAATTTACATTTTTATATACAATTAGTTCAGGCCTGTCAGATTAATGTATTTTTTTCATATAAAGTGACTTTTTTAATATAACATAATTATAAAATTGAAATATAATGCAATAGAAACTGTACGCAATCACAAATTCAATGACAAGATAAGCTTCAGTTCTCAACACGTGATTGAGCAGAGAACTTTAAAAATGCCACGTTCCAAACATTGTAATTAATTTTATTAATCAATACAAATTTCAATTTCTTTTCATTATCAAGAAAATACCAATAATATTTTAGTTTTTAAGACGGGTTTTTCAATCTAAACAATTTAGTAGGCTTTGATTATACCAGCCATTGCATATAAAATAGGTAATTTTTAAATTTAACCGTGTTTGACGAAGAATAATAAAATTCAATTCAATAAATAACATAAGCAAACTTTTTATTTACAACGAGCATACGAACACAATATTGTGAGTTTTTTTATATCATTATTAGGTTTTCATTTAACGAAACGAACAGAACATGTTTTAGTATTTTTTTCAACAACTGAGAAATTGACAAATAAACTAATACAATAAGTTATTTTAGGACCCTTAAATGTTCTTTGAAAAAAAGCAAATCTCAAATCTCACAACAATGCATTTTTGTGGTTTTTTTACTGATTTAAATTATATTCCTTTAAATATATAAACAAAATACTTAGCCAGGCATCCGTTTAAGATGCAATACAATATATTTTTGGGTATAATATGATTCAAGAAGATGTTTAAATCGAATATAAATAATACTATAAAAGTTTTCAATTTTTGGAACTAATTAGTTTTAAAACATATTTTTGATGACGTTTTTCATCGCGATATTTTGAGAATTTAACCAGAAAAGTATATTTTAATTTAACTCAAAGTTTAATCTTTTGTCAACACTTTTTACAAATGTTTGGTTATTATTTAATATCAAGATAACCGTTGTGGTTTGCTTGAAATATTTAAATTTTAAAACATATCAATCATAAAAATAGTTTATGATTCATTAATTATTGAAACTATTTTGATAGATACCTAATTAGTTTTTCATTAAAATACAACAAATCATAACCTGTCACTCGTGAATATTTGGACAACGAATTCACTAATCACACAGGAGGGAATATACTATTTGTTAAAATTTACACAAAGTAGTCAATATTGGTGGTAAATTTATTTGCATATTATGTTTTGTTGGCTAATGATTGATGATTATTTTGTTTTACATAAAATTGTTCGCTGTTGCGATACGGGCATGACGATTTTATTATACTGCAATTATTACATAAATTTAAAAGGGTTATTGCCAAACACTTTTATTCGCTGTGATCAATAAAAATCAGTGAAATTTGTTTATACATAAAAAAACGTTAAATTTATTTGTTTACAAAGCATGTCCGTTTTATTTAATTGTATTTATGTAACAAAAAAAATCATTTCCTACTTACTTGATACTTAAAACCAGGGGTAATTGGCTTACTTACACACCTGTCGTCATATTAATCTATATTTACTCTCTCCAAAACAAATATCTTATTCAACTGAGTTACAATCAATTCTAGAGAAAAAAGGTTAAAATAATATGTATTATGAATAAAAACGCTTCATATTGAAATTTTATTTGCTTTAACGTATATAAATATGTCAAACATTTCTGCTTTTTCAATTTCTATGTCACTGAAGAATTTTGTTATTGAATTTATTTACTTTAACTAAAAAAGAAAATGTTTTGAATATACCTTCCTAACAAACTACATTTTAACGAGCCAATTATAATGGATATCAAGGAAAACTTACTCAAATTACGCAAAATTTTAGTCGCTATCTTCGATAATCTAACGTTTAGTCATGGAAACTCACAATAGTCAGGATATTAACTTTCAATTCGGATAACGTTATGGTTTATTTTAAATAATAACGGCAGAGTAAATAAATAATTTAGCCATAAGCCATATTATTTTTACTAACGTTTTTCTGTAAACGTTTACGTATGGTTATCATAATGTACATTTTTTTAACAAAAGGTTTATAACCTTACACATATGAAAATAATAATGTCCATTTTCTTAGCTGTTAGACTGAATACGACGAACTAACATGAGTTTTATTTACCATACTTATACTAGATCAACTATAAGAACTTGATATTAAGAAAAATGTTTTTATCAATCTTAAAACATCAACATAAAAAGATGCATGCCATGAATATCTAAAATAGTCAAAGTAGTGGCAAATTTATACAAAATTTAATCCAGCCGAGAATTCAACCACAGTATTTTTATTTGCATCCCATGTTTTTAGCTCAACCGTTTTTTATAATGCTTCGTAGACTTTATTTATCAACACCAAACTGATGAAAACACATTTAAGATTTATCGTAAGAGAGACATTATATTTCTTTCAACAAAATATTCCACTAGTGAAAGAGAAAAAATAGGTCGACATTCGTTATTCCGTCACAAGCGTAGTTGAAATATCTCATATTTTCAATTATTGATAAAATGTTTTCGCGCAGACGGATAAGAACTATAACGAAGAACAGACAGAAGGATAAACAAAGACTACGATAGTGGTGCAAAGTGGGTTATTTTTCAGTAGAGTGGGGCTAAATCGGAGCAACTATGGGTAGGTTGAGGCAGTTTGAGATAGTAGGGCAAGTTGGTAAGTAGGGGGTAAATCGTTGGAAAGGGTTAATAAATTGCTAACAACTTTATCTGGATTCGAACCCGAGCGAGCACCCGAGTATTGGGCAGGAAAAACAAAAGCATGGATTGTAAAAAAAGGGTACATCGGTCAGCTATATAAATTATCAAAAACGTAGAACCCTTTTATTTGAGCATCATTTACTAATTTTTGAGGTTTATTTTTTAACATTGTTTCACCATTGATACAACTGTAAAGTTTAACAATTTTCTATCATTATCCGTTCACTAAAATTTCTTTCTCTTGTTAGTCTCAGTTTTGACAAATTAGCATTTCATTTGAAGAGATTTGTTTTCCATAGTAGTAAAATATCTATATTCGTAGATTTCGTTTTATGCATGAAGAATTGTATAATTTTAAAAATATTTTCTTCATCCAAAAGAAAAAGAAAGTAATCTTGGTTAAATAATAGGAACAAAAACAATTGATTTTGTTTATAAAATTTTATCAGTTGAATATATGTGTAATAATATCACTTACACACTTTGATAAATTAATATTTACTACTCGTTTTATTTGACATTTCGAATTTTTTTTTTTTTTTTTTCAAAAAATGTACAATTATTAACAAAAAAATCTAACAAATATAATTATGACAACAAAAAATCTACAATACAACAAAATGTATATATGTAATTTTGTAAGATTTAATTTAAAAAAAATATTCAAATTGTTTTCAATGATATTATCATTTATATACATTTAAACAAAAACTTTTTCAAAAAAAATTGATTCTACAATTTATTACTTCTGCAGTATAAGAAAGGCACAAACAAACGATATGAAAGGTCGGAGACCTCAAATAAAGTACAGTCCCCCTTTGGACCTTAATGTTTACTGATATGAACGAGGGTCCAAGCCACATCTGCTACAACCGGCGATGTGGATGTTCAAAAAAAACTAAGTACCTTTTTAAGAGTCACGAGTATGGTAAATCGAATTCTTAGGCATAACGTAGACATATTGTTTTTTTCTATCTCGTTCTATATTCCATTGATGTTAACACATAGTATGCATAAACGTGCTTTACACCGCTTGGCTAAAGAAGTTTCTGTTTTATTTTATGATTTATAATAAAAAATGTAACATTATATATATTGAATGGACTAAGAAGTTACTGTGTAATGTTTATATTTGATTTGAAATCGGTAATAATTTTGATATAAAATTTAAATTAACTTTGATTATTCGACGTATTGTGTAACTAACTGTGACACGTGTTTCGCCTCTTTCAGAGGCATCTTTAAACTTACTATCGCAAATTTTACTTAAGTAATGAAGCAAGATTGATTCTAAAAAATTTAAATTATGAAATTACAAAATGGAGTTTGGGTTTTTTTCATTTTAAGGAAAGCAAAGAGGGGGATGATTGAATCGAAATAAAGCAAACAAATAATGATACTAATGAGCTGCATCAATTAGATTGGGATTTTCCCCTTTTAAAGAGGGGGTTATAGAATGTAAATAAAGAAAACAAATATAATCATACTACAAATGACGTTAAACATTACAAACTATTAAACTAATGAGCTGCAGTCAATCAGATTGGTTTGTGATTACTCTATTAATTGGAAACAATGTAAATAGTGGCGAGCAACCATTCCTATTAGGAATATTATTTAATAATATTTCTTTTTTAAAACTCTTAACAAAAAATCATATGCATGTATAAATAAGCTTATTAAAAATAGGTAACATAAAATTTTTGTCCGGCCTTTTTATGTGTCAGACAATAATTTTATCTAAAACATATAATATGCAAGTGACTTGACACTTCGTGCCGATGCAGCATAGTTATTTAATCAGTTTTCTCAAATAAAGGTAAAATCAGAAAACGGTTTAAGACATTTTTTATACATTAAAAACTATTTTTCAAAATAATTATCGACATCTGTGGCTTAATAACAATATTATTTCCATATTGAATATTTGTAATACAGGGTTGTAATATTTTTTAGACTTTAATATTATTTTGAAAAAATATTTTTTTAATTCTCGTCTTAAGCTAGAGGCATAAACAAAAAAGGTTCGTGTGAGGCCAGTTTTATGAGCGGAAAGAAGTGCCGCTCCTGTATTTATTTGGACTTACCCTTATCGGATGTGCGAGCCGTAAATAAAGTTTTTGGAGAGTTTTCGAAGCGATTTGATTTTCCTCGTACATACTTACTCGTATGTTTTCAAATGGTTAAGTTATTGAATGTGACTGTTTTGGGTCAAATAGATTAGGGTGGTTATATTTATAAATAAATATTGCTGAACTTTGTGTTGTTGTTTGTTGACATTTTGCTGCTGGCTTTAAATGAAAACTATTTAATGATCTCACTTACGGTAAAAAATGCAATATAAATTAATTAAACGAAGAAAATTGCTCAATTTTAGAGTTTTTACTGTCTAAAAGTTATTTAAACAGACTCCTCACCCTTATTTTTGTTAATAGTTCATTAGTTTAATATCACTAAAAACTAATTCTCAAATAGGTTTGAACGACCACAATGAAAAAAATAATAATACCTCATGTTTATTTAAAACACACAAATGATATTTAATGATCGCATCTCAATAAAAAATAATTATTAATTTAAAAGTAAAACATTTTTTTTGGCTGAGTTGAACAATTTTATTTAGTAATCAGGCCCAGTTGCGCTCGTATTAAAAATACTCGCAATGAACGAAAACCATTATTACCACTATTAAAACGATTATCACAAAAAAATGGTGGGATAAGTAGAAAAGTTTAAGCAAGGAAGTTCATTGAAGGAAACAATATTTTATTATATTATATATATAAACAAAACTTAACGATGTTTTTTCAAGCACCACTTAGCCCAACGATAAAATAATTCCATCCTACTTTTAACACTTATTTTTTTTTTTAATGGTTTGTACACTTACATAGATTTATAAATTTTAAATGTTTCCGTTTATTCAAATGAAATGATAGTAATTTATAAAATAAAAAGGCATAAATATAAACAATGACCCAAAGATAAATGTACAGTTCGGTGTTGCCAGAACACTTTTATCTGTTGTGTAATTATTGGCTGGTCTCCAAATGTTATCTAAAAATAAATTACACATTTCAAGCCTTATTTGCTAAATTAAAACATGATTTTGGAATTTTTCAAACATTTTTAAAACATTTACATGAATTGGTTTATTTCAAGATTATGAAATGTATTGTGTGCTTTTATGGTCATAGCACATCAAAAGCATTTTAGTGTTTATGTAACAAACAACTGTGAACAACGAAATTTTACGAATATATATCGACTGTGGAAATGAAAAAGGACGTAACCCACACATATCAAAATTTACAGGAGACGCTAAAAACATGTTTTGATGTTTTTGGGCCATATTCAAATTATGAATTATAGACAACCTTGAAGTGCACGAAGATTTCTTAACTGGTGTTTAATTGACATAATATCATATTAATTAAAGAAATTGTCTAGTAAAAAACTTTATTTCAGTCTTTTTTCTTGGTTTTACATGGTCATCTTTTTCAAACTTAAAAGCTAAATTTAGATACTAATTCGGCATTTGCAGCTTGCATCCTTTTGATATAACATGTATCAAGTTTGATACATTGTGATTATCGAAAAAAACATGTTTTGAAAAAATTGTGGGTTACGTCCTTTTTCCTTTCCACAGTCGATATGTTTATACACATATACTTATATGTGAGAGACTAGATAAATACATATCGTATTTCTTTTGTCGGTTCTATGACCCAGCGTTTAGGGTTGTGGGCTTCCGTGCTGGACTTCACGTGTTCGAGCCCCAGTACGAACAACATTTTTTATGATCGATTTCTGTTCGAAGGCATGGGTGTTTGTGATAGCTAAAAACACCCTCCCACCCTTTCTGATCCTTTAATAATCGGGTGTTGCGAGAGCGATTAGTTAACTACTAGTCTTGTTCCAGGCTTATCCTTTTATCCCTGCTACTCTCTTTGAATAAGAGAGGTTAAGCGACGAAGTAACAAACAGTTTTCGTAGAAAAAATCTGTTGAGATAACTCCATCAGGAGACCATATGCTCTACATTGGGAGCAGACGTGAACAAAAATCTTTTTGCTTAATCCTTCTCAGAGTAAAGGCTGAAATATTTTTTTTTTCTTTTTAGACTTAATTTAGCAAAAAACTCTTCATAAGATCTTATATTAACTAAATTGACGGTGGACATCCATTTAAAAGCGTTTGTGGCCTACTTTACACTCGTATATTATAAGTTGGCATACGTGACTATTATCTTAGCAAGGAGCTGTATTGATTACATCGAATCACTCACAAACAAATCGATAAACTTTCCGTAGCAAAAGCTGGTACCTCTACGCCGTAGAGCAGAAGACGTTTTCTGAGACGAAAAAGAAATAAATTATCCAATGGTTTTACAAATTCACGCCGCATTTGAAATGGTATGGTGAATACTTATTATTTACCTTCTTCATTTACACTAAATTAAGTATTCAGTTAGCAAGGAACAAAAATGTCTATTTAAAGGTAATTTTCAATCTTGTACTCGATGGAATTTATGTGATATTTTAATTGTACCGTTTTTCGATTTATATTCCTTCATTAAATGTTTTTTCATTTATTTTAAAGTCATTAAGTCCGCTCCCAATGTGGAACATATAAACTTCTAATAGAGGTAAATCAACAGAAGTTTTTTCTACGAGAACAATTTGTTTCTCAGTCGCTCAACCTCACTTTTTTTCAAAATGATAAGGCTAGAACATGACTAGTGTTAATTATCGCTATAGCTAAACTCAGTTATTAAAGGATCAGAGAGATGGGAGGAGAGGAAATAATGTGGACATCACAAACACCCAGTCTTCGATCATAACTTTGAATTGAATAATTTTCAAATTCACTGTGATCGTACCGGGAATCGAACCCAGACCTGCGTGATCGGTAGAGCAAGCTCGAACCAACTGGGTTACAGCAGGCGACGAACAAAACATTGTTTTTAGTTATATTAAATATTTTCTCTCTTTTTTGATAAAGTATTCAAACTTGTATGTAGTTTTCTACATACAATTATCGGAAACTAATATGGATGTAATTGAACTTGCTTAAATTTTTTCAATATCGACTTAGGTTCCGCCATTTGGCATTTTAGAAATTTAAGTGCACTGGTGAAATTCAGCTGAATTGCAGCTGACTTTCCACCTACGACAAAACCTGAAAATGCTAAGAAGCCAAATCCGTGTCATTAATAACAACACTTAAAATTTGAAATATAAATCCTAAATAATGTCAAAGAATTGATGGCCACGTTTGTTTTATGGTGTTTGGTGTGATTTCTGTGTAATTAATATGAAAAAATAGCTTATTACAACTATTTGCTGAGGGATTCAAGTCACGGCCAAGCCAAAGTTATGAAGCTTTTGACCATTGATAACGTGTCAAAAAAAAACCAACAATTTATATTGTAAATAATTCGTAAACAGCATGTGATAAAATCGAATAGTTTCAACAATATATTGACCAAACGACCCATAAACACAAGGCTTGCAATATTTACAACTGAGTAAGTAATATGTTTTCGCCAAGATAGGGATCGCATTTTATGACATCGTCGACAAATTTTGGGCAACCCTGTAAAGGTTTCTGTAATTTGTCGGAAAAAATGATTGAGGGTCATAATATTCAGGAAACGCTGCTTTTATGTTTTTTTCTCAAGTGTTATGCAATTAATGAAAATTATTTTTGTTTAAAAGTTTTCCAATTGAATTAATGTAATGGTCGACAAGTCAAAT
Source organism: Himalopsyche anomala (assembly GCA_031772345.1). Lineage (NCBI taxonomy): Eukaryota > Metazoa > Arthropoda > Insecta > Trichoptera > Rhyacophilidae > Himalopsyche > Himalopsyche anomala. The sequence continues at coordinate 25,287,110 of CM062829.1, forward strand.
GGCTTTGTGAAAAATTTAACAATATTTTCTTTTTCAATTCATTCATTTAGAAAATTATTGAATATTTTTAAGTTTATGTACAAAATTAATGAAAACATTCAAACAGTTACACAGTAAAAGTTAAATTTTCAATTTATTCCGATTGAAATGAGTTAATTTATAAAATGCTTGTTTATTAAAAAAAGGTTTAAAATTATATTTCATGTAAAATAATTTGACCAAATAACTTTTATTTCATATTATAACAGATTTAAATTCTGACCATTTAATTTGTTTCCTATGTTTATTATTAGTATTTATAAAAATTGTACCATCGGATTGTTTATTATTTGAAAAACTATCAATAATTTTAGTATTGATTAATTAAAAATCTTCTTTGTTTATACATGCATTCTATAAGTATATTTAAATCTTTAGCATGAAAACAAAACGTTATATAATTTTCATTTAAAACGTGTAATGGTTTTGAACACGGCTGCTATAATTAATGAAACAATTTCAAATTTAAATTAAAAAAAAAAAAACAGTCAAAAAATGTTAAATATTGATAGGGCATGTTTACTGCATACTTAAAATAATAATAAAAAAATAATTGTAAATAATATGCTCAGAAGAGAAATTCGTTAAAAAATATTTTGCCAAATCTTCAGATAACGACGTAGGGGTGTAAAATAACGAGGTCTCTCTCGCGTTCCAAAATCCTGCTGTGATTTATCAAATTCTTGAAACTCAAGTGAGCGAAATATTTAATAAGGAAAACAGAAGTTGCACAGCCGAAACGCAATGACATGAGCAAAATGCCTACAAACTTTATTATATCAAACAAAGCTCCACTGAACTTCACAAAAAAAAAACGGCCTTAATTGATAACATCAAAAAATGGAGAGAAAAGATGTAGATTAATGTATTTAAAATGAATTATTAAATTGTTTACCATTAAAGAATACAAGTGAAAACACACAACACAATAAAAACGTGAATAATCTTCTGTAATATAGATTTTATAAAAATAATATATCTACATAAATGTAGAATGTATGATTATAATATATATTTGTGGTCATGCGGGTTCACTAAAGGTCAGAAATATTTATGAGTAACCCAAAGAGAAAAATTGAGAAAAACATAAGTCAAGTCGACAACCAAAAAGCGTTTCACAGTCAGAAGGGTCATGGTTGTAAACGGCATTTGCTTTATCATTGTTTTTTGATGTTAGATTTTTTTGAAATCGATTTAGCCAATACTCCGTGAGATTTAGATTAAATTTTTGACTTGAAGAAAAATAAACGTAATAATATTGCCAGAGCAATCTTTAGAAAACTTATTACCGTAAAAAAATATCTTTGAACTCAATCATCATAAATAAAAGGTTTTTTCATGATAAATTAACTTGTCTTATTCAGAAAATAACGTTCGTTTTTTCCACCATTTTCGCTTTCAACGTTAAGCATTTAGGCTCTTAATGAAACTTTTTTATTTTAGTTTTTTCTACAAATGTAAAAATCAAACACTAGATGTAGGGCAGTTAAATTTGTTAACTAATCGCTTCAGCGACGCCTTAAACCGAGTGAGTGAAAATACATTTGAAATATGAACACTTCCAAACATAAATCCAAAAATTGATAGTGAAATTAGCTTATTATGAAATAGTACGCACCGAAAAGATCTGAGCAACTTTACCAAAACCAATTAATTCAACTACTTGAGTAACTTCACAATAATATTTCAAAAATATTGAAAAGTTTGTTTTTCGCCTATTGTGGCTCATTTGGTTAGAGTTTGCTCTACCGATCACGCAGGTCTTGGTTCGATTTCCGGTAATATCACAGTGAATTTGAGAATTATCCAATTGAAAGTTGTGATCGAAGACTGGGTGTTTGTTATGTCGATCCACATTATTACCTCTCCTCCCATCCTTCTGATCCTTTAATAACTGGGTGTAGCATTTCCGATTAGTTAACCAGTATTCCTGTTCTAGCCTTCTTATCCTTTAAAAAAAAGTGATTTTGAGCGACTGAGTAACAAACAGCCCTCGTAGAAAAAACTTATGTTGAAATACCTCCATTAAGAGGCCATAAGCTCCAAATTAAGAGCAGACGTGAATAAAAAATCGTTCGCTAAAAACTATACTTGTACATCTATTTATCTTGAATTGAAAATGTGAAAAAACTCATTTCAAATACTTTGTTTTCCATAATGTGATTCAGTCGAATCTATCAAAAAGATTTAAGGCTTCTATTAAAAAAAATACTAATTTTCATTACAAAAATAAATGCCAGTTTAATATTTCGTGATAGTTCACTTGATAATGCTCGTGATGAGTAAAACTGCTGTCTTTATAAAAAAAATGTAGGATAAAAAAGATTTTTTAATTTAAGATTTCGACTGAAGGTGCTTGGTGGAATTTCAATATTTCCTCTTCCAAGCTCTTTTTCCAGGAAATTTTGAAAATAAACAGAGCGTAATTGAACAGCCTTCCGATTTTAAATGAAATAATAAACATGCCGGGATCTCCACTCCTATACTCTACATAAATGTAATCATAAAACCTTTTCCGACTAACAAATAAATATAATTCTTAAAACTACTCACTACTCAAATCTGTGGGCATTCCCATGAGCTTATCCTTTTCGCCAGAAATGGCTTTAAACTCAATGATACATTTATTTCTTATATAAACACGAAACATTCATTTATTAAGTTCAAGTTCATCCGTGCACTTGAACGCCTGAAGATGCCGAAAGGCGAAACCCGGGTCGTTAGTAACAAAATCTGTGAGAATGTACATTATTTGAACCATTCAAATTTAAAAAAGATTTATTTTATTATTAAAATTAGATATAAAATAACTATAAGATATAACTAAAGTCAAAGAACTATAAGATAGAAAAAGAATGCGTATTTACAAATGCACAAAGAAGCAACTCAAATTTAAATGAAAGCGACATTTAGTTTAACGTTTTGAGTGAGACTGACCATCAAATTTAGTCAAATTTGTGTGTTTCTCGGTATGAATAATAATTCAGCAGGAGCATCGCTTTCAAAATATCAACGGGGAAAAAATCTCAATTTTTGAATGTTAATCTGTTGTCATTATGAGCTGTAAGCGAAACAAAAAAAAAACAAAAATACACTTTTGACAGTATACGAGTTTAATTTCAACGTTAAAACATTCATCATTTTGCGTGTCGTTGGATGGAATAAATCATCTGCTCACTTTTGACTGCATAATCCGTTGTTGCTGCCCATCTAGTCATTCGTTATTTTGTAGCTTATTTTTAATGATGATTACCGATCATATATGGACCGAAAGCTTAATGTCAAGCATATTACGATAGAAGATAATTATTTACTATAGATTTTTTGTAATATCCAAAATTCAATAATTGATATTTGACCAAATATTAAATTCAAAAACCAATCAAGGAATAATTTAAGTGCATGCTTCAAAATCAGAGCAGAGATTAAAAAATATAATTTCATTTTAATAAATAGAACATTTTCTTGAAATTAATATTTTTTATTAGGATAAGAACCGGTTTCACTCCTCACATTCATTTTCTACTAATAGCAATACATACTATTGCAGGGTTATACACTTAACTTTTTAAAACTAATAAAGGTGTAACAAACAATTAATTGACAATATAATTGTTCAGTTTGTCTTACTTCATAAAGTATCTTTATAATCCTGTAAAAGTATATTTGTATAAGTTTAAGAAAAGAACAAAGCCAGCCCTTATCTTTATTAATAAATTAGTTAAAAATAGTGTTTTATTATTAATTATATATAATTTCTATCCACCGAGTGTCTTTTGATATTGAGAAATTTATGATATTTTAAATTATAATATATTATATATCTTGCCACGTTGGTCAATAGTTATGGTTTTGAGATTTTCTTCCATTTTATCGTAAAGTCAAGAGTACAAATAAATATATACTAACGACAACTAACTTGGTATAATTAAAGTGTTGTAAATTTCGTTGAAATATAATATCATTCTTTTATAAATTTTATTGTGATTGTTTAACAAAAAAATATATATATTTGTAGTCAATGTGACATGCAAAATGCATCAGATATAGTTTTATAGTTTTTAATCACTTTATCATAAACCTGCTGTCTTAATATGAAAATATAACAATTATTTTATTATATTAGGTAAAGCCGAAAAAAATTATATTTCTTTCGACTTTAACTAATATTATAAATCCACATGATACATACTACCATTAAATTTAATCGAAAGCGTTATTTGATAGTATTCTATAAAAAAAATTGAGTATTAAATCAATTTATCGTTAGGAAAGTAAATAAAATAAAAAAAATAGTAAAATGTGTGATAAAAACATAATTTCCATGCCTTTATAACAATTTGCATGGTCGATAACTTCTGCAAACACATGTAGACTATACTTTAAATAAAATGTAGCAACTAAAACAGCTCCCTTTTAGGCAGCAGTAAATAAGAAATAAGTCTAGAAAGTCAAAGCATTAGATTTATTCGATGCTGTTATGCCCCTTACGTTTTATTTACGCTGAAAAAGTGCTGAAAATATACCCGCCCAATTTTTTATGAAGAGCGAAATTTTCAATTTGTATTATGCCAAACCTGAGCTTAATTTTCGATTCGTGAAAGGGTTTTGTTTTGTGACCTTAATTTTCTGTGAAACTGTATCGAATTATTGTACCTACGTGAATATTCAATTGAACGACGAACTCATTAACTTAAATCATTTATGATCCGGTTATATCTTACATCTTAATTGTATTAACTAAAATTATGTAGATACAGTGCATACTGTTATTTGATACGGAAATTAAAACATACCACATTTATTAGAAGTATTTAAACTGTGCTTTAAATATAGTCACAGAATGTTGTCATCTTATGCAGGCTTTAAATCCATTTACTATAATAATTACGATATTCACGAGAAAATAAGTAAAACAATAAAATTACTTCTTTGCAATGTGGGTTTTAAGATTTTTTAAGAAAATACACAAAATTAAAAGACCTACCGAACCCTGAAAACATTCTCAGAAGCCCATGATATTCTTGTTGATTTTTTATTTACATTTTATTGAAAACAAGTGAAAAGATGTTAGTATTCCTTGAATATCAGTTAAACGTGCAAGTCTAAATCAGCTTGCAGCTATCTCAATGTGTTTGCTATAAATTTTCAACAGAAAAGTCGACCTCTTTTACCTTTTAACATTTCTCAACCATTTTGTTTACTGCAGTGGCGTAAAGAATCCTGAGTCTATATTGAAAGATAACATAGTTTACTGGTTCTATATAGAGTAGCGTATTCGGACAATTTAATACGTAGCTATACAGGATGGTTAAGAATAAAACAGTTTTATATTTAATATAAGTATTATTTGAATTAAATTTAATTATTGTACCTACGTTTATTCAAAAGATCAAGACTGACTCTTGAAAAATGTTCTTTCATATGACATATTATTAAATTTGAATCGTTAAAATTATCTACATTCACACAAGTTTTGTCACTTACAACCCAGGTTTTGCCTTTCGACATCTTCATGCGTTCTAGTGCACTGATGAACTTGAACTGACGCTCAGTAAATAAATGTGTCGTGTTTATTTAAGAAATAAATGTAACACTAAGTTTAAAGCCATTGCTGGCAAAATGGATTAACCCATGGGAATGCAATAGATTTGAATGGTGATTTGAACTATAATTATTATTGTTTGCTGGAAGATTTATAATTTTATTTACTAACCTATAGTATAGAAGAGTGGGTACATATTAGTAGTTTTTATTAATTCAGGCCTGCTACCAACGTGGAGCATATGGTCTTCTAATGGAGGTATCCCAACAGATTTTTTTTCTACAAAAACAGTTAGTTGATCTAATGCTCAACCTTCCTTTTTAAAGAGAGTAGAGATGTAAGGATAGGACCAGTACAGGACTAATGGTAAGCTTATTGCTCCTATTATGCTTGTTTAAGGATAGGATGTGTGAGACGGAATTTAAAACATCACGTACATCCATGCCTTCAGATAAAAGTCCATAAATCGATTGAAAAATCAACATATAAAACTGTCCGTACTCAGATTCAAGCCCGTGACCTCAGTGTTCCAAGTCAACGACGTTGACGCTTGACCACGCAACCATAATATATTAATTATTCTGAAAGCAAAAATGACCGAGAAACCATTTATTAAAATTTAAAGACCAGTTTGTATACAATCATTACTTGACAAAAATATACTAGATATATTATATCGACTGTGGAAAGGAAAAAGGACGTAACACACAGTTTTTTTAAAACAGTTTTTTTCAATAATCACATTTCATCAAAATTATGTAAACTACAAATGCCGAATTAGCATATATATTAAGCTTTTAAGTTTGAAAAATATGAGCTTGTAAAAAATTGAAACCAAGAAAAAAGACTGAATTAGAAGTTTTTTATAGACAATTTCTTTAATTAATGTTATATGTCAATTGAACACCAGTTTAGAAGTCTCCGTGCACTTGAAGGTTGTGTATAATTCATAATTTGCATATGACCCAAAATCATCAAAACATGTGTTTTGTGCGTCCTGTAAAATTTGGTATGTGTGGGTTACGTCTTTTTTCTTTTCCACAGTCGATATTAGACATAAAACGTAAGATTCTGTAATTTAAACATCGCTTTGATAAATGCTGAGGAATAGAGTTTTTTAATATTATATTATCAACACTTTGTTTTATGAAAATAGTTCTTAGATCTATTTCATAGATTGAACATTTTTGTAACCAAATCTGGTTACAAAAAACTTAACTTCTCAGTACACTTGTTTATTTTTATATTTTGAAGTAAATTCCAAAACTTAAATGATTTTTTTTCGTTCTCCGCTTAAATGACGAAAAAGAAATGAAATCTATAATAATCATTTTGGACATATCTAAGTACGGATATTAGTTTTTTTCAACAGAAACAATAAAGTCCAACGGTTCGTAAACATATATTAATATTTTATTGTTATTTAATATTTAAAATTATTTCATATATAATATGTTTAAAATTAAATTTCAATTCTCTTCGTGGATAGTGTGATATACATATATTATATTTGGTAAATTTGCGCTTTTTGAAAAGCCTACAGCAAATTTCGTTTACGTTATTGTTTAACATTACATAAACAATCCGTTTGTAAAATCTAGATTTTGCACGTTCGAACAATCAAACTGTAAGCTGATTATATTCCGTTAAACTAAACATCTGATTTATGACTTAAAATAGTACACTTGTTTTTTTTTATAAATTATGCGTCGAGTGTGTTGAACATGTCAATTTCAGTGTGTGCGCAAACGTACATTCGACATTCGTGCGTAACAGTATTTGAGGTGTGTTAACATTCTTTCTGGGTCACACTTTATGGTCTGGTTTTATATAACTGGGGTCGGACGTCCTGATAAAACAAAATCCCCAGAGAAGCAATTTTCTGAAAGTTTTCTTTTTTGGTTGAAAACAGTTTTTATTTTTTTATATATGCTAGTCACAATTTTAATTAATGGAATATTTAAAAGCACACCAATAATAGCTTTGAATAAATAAAGTAATTAATCTAACTGCATGTTAATATAAACAAGCTCAAAATAAACAAAATTATTTATCATAGATTTGTTATCAAAAAGTATTGAGTTTATTTTATATTTTTTTAGTTATTTTAAGCCTAGCGGAGTTTAAAAATCACAGTCAAATGTAAATTATATTTAAATTTTTCAGAAAAAAATATCACAACAAATATAAGTGATAAACAAATATAATGGTAGGGACAGGTTTCACTTAGTGAAAATCATTTCTCTACTTTGCTTGGTTTACTCATTGTGAGGCAAAATGGTTAAAGTTGTAAAATATGTAATTTAACTTGACTTGACAATTCATAATATTCCGGTGAAAAATAGCATATATATATATTAACAAATATAACATTAATTTTCCATGATTGTGAATATGTTCATGTTAGATTTTCTCTAACCTATTTACTTATGCAACAAAATAATAATGAAAAAAATATGATCCGTTTTGACATGGTGACTGGGTGTTATCTCAAAAAAATAACAAAGCATTCGGAAAAAAAGCAAAGCTTATTATGGTGAGCGAGTAAACAACTATTCCATTATTCACACTACTTTTTCACTCTCTGTTTTTTCTTATTTTTTCGCAGTTTAATGAATGGAAAAAATTCTTGAGAAATTTTCTTTACGCATTCCTGGAAAAAATTGAAATATGGTTAACGTCATTACGCTGTTAACGTCATATTGCATGTAAGAAAGCTGGTCAGTCATTGTGAATGATGATGTTTACATTTCAGCGTACCTTAGGAAAATTTTACAATAAAAAATAAAATATCAACACAAAAAAAGGCTGAAAATATTATTACAACTATTGACGTTTTTCACAAATTTTAATATATCTTCTTTTTAATACTCAATACATTTCCATATCAGATTAATAGGTTTAACTTTGACATTCACAATTTTGAAAGAAAAAATGTCCATTGTAACAGAAAACCTCTTTTATTTTCGCAAAAGATTAATAAAAACCCTCAGTATTTCAATTCCAAAAGCACATACATAAATTGATTTTACGGCGTTTTTCTCATACCCATTTCGCTGTAGTCAAACACAGCGTGTCCTTGAGATAATTGAAATACAAATACTTGCCTTTTAATAAACAAAATTTGCTGAAATGGGTATTTTTCGCTTTAATGACTGTTTTGAAATACTGTAAAGAATAATTTTAATACTGCTGATGTAATAAATATTATCTGACAAAAATACTTTTGCACCTAAAAATTCTGGGAGACTATAAAGATTTTTTTTTGTCTTGTACAGATATTGTCTATTTTATTGAACATCTTGATGTTTTTATGAGATTCTTCTAGTATATAGGTAATATTGTTTTTAAAAAAGTGTTTCTAGGTAACATAAAACAGTAGTGTGCTTTTGAGTTAGTTTTCCGAAAAAAAGTTAAAAACTTATTGACATTGCAATGCAATTTATTTCATTATATCAATACCACAACCTGCTTACTTGATTTTCAAAGTTTTTTTAAAAAAACTATTTAGTATGACTATTTTCTTTTTCAAAATTTTATCAATCAGTATTTAAGTTGTTGCCATTTACACAAGACACTATTTTTTGTTTATGTTTGTAACTTTTTGTTACAAATAACGTAAATAAAATTATATAAATTAATTAAGTAAACTTTAAATTTTATTTTCTCAGTCATCATCAAATCAGAGTTACTTCGTTTTAGTATTGAGGTGATGATTTATTTTTCATTCAATTAAAAATATCTTGTAGAATATGTAAATGTTAAGCCTTTAATGGTTGATTACGCCTTTTTTTCAATAATATTTTAATTCCTTTTGTAATTTGTCATTTGACATTTGTTTTTTGAAAAATCAACTTTAAAGAGATTGTATATTATAATATTATTAGTGTATCTTGCTTGTAAAACATAAGCTCAACTACCTTGAGGTCGAATATAAAAATCAGGACAAATTTTTTAATAAAATTAAAACAACTACAGTACATTTTTTTGAAAACCTAAATATTAAGTGGTATATAAAAATTTATGAATCACATACTTGTTAATTTCATAAATAAAATATAGTTTACTCATCGTTATTAATCTGACAGAATAACTTGTTTGATACATCTTTGTGCTCACGCTGTATAGTGCATCAAAGGCTTATTGAATGATCCTTCATACTATTGAAAAGATGCTCTTGAGATTTGAACGAAATGCCTTCCAGTCATATGGCATCCGTTTGATGTCAGGAAGGGGCTTTTTTCAATACAGATCGATCTGTCTTTGGAAACTTTTGGTGATCATTTTTAACCTTCTGGAAACGAGCTACAAAAAATTGAATATGTATTGTCAATATGAGTTTTAAAAAGATGTGTCTTTTCTTAAATAATGTTGCGTGTTTTATATTGAATTACTGTATATTTATATTAAAACCAGCCAAAAAAATATTATTGATATTTTATTATCCTATTTTCCATGTAGTTTCGATAGAGCTTTTGATACAGAATCACAGTTTTATTATTGTATATAATGGCATGGTTTAAGTTATCCGACAAAGTATCAGTAATATGGTCATTTTTACTTGTATAAATTGTAAAATATTATTGTCTAACTAAATATTGTGTTAAATGAAACTGATTTGAAAAAACTCTTAAATAATATCATGTATTCAATACATAAAAGTCGTTCGTTTCACATAAAAAATATTTCTACAAAAACTACCAAATATATAATAAAAATAATAAAAGATTTTTATTACTTTTTCCACTTAAAATTTATTTGATCAGGACCGGTTTCGCTCGTTGATAATGAGTTGATAATGCTCGCGAGGAGCAAAACCGGTCCTGATCAAATAAATGTTAAGTGGAAAAAGTACTAAAAATCTTTTATTATTTTTATTACAATGCCATTCTACCAAGTATTGACAGTGAACACCTTAAAAGAAATCTAGGTTTAATTTATATGATCTGACTATTTTTGAACGACCAATTAAAGCAGAGTATCATTCAAGAATCACGCTAGCTTCGAGGTTAAAAACATAAAATAGTTATCTATGATAAGGTTATGTTTAAAGATTATTTAAATGGAACTCTGCAATGTTGATACTGCTTCCGTAAATGCAATAAAATAAATGATCGATGCACGGTACACAATTAGAATTAAACATATATTTATCAATGCACGGTATGTACCGTGGTTCGAATAAAACATATATTTACAAGTTTTCTCTCAATCAAAACTAAGGACCAGTACAAAGATTTCATAAGGCACCTGTTTTTCGACATCTACGTGTTGATGAATTCGAAAACGTGTGCAAACGTTTCATTTATAGATAAAAACCTTGTGCCGTTTGTGAAAATCAACGTGCGTCGTATATGCATTATAAATAGCCATATAATGATTTCAGTAAAATAAAGTCAGCACTTTTCTGCAAAATAACTATTTTAACAATCTTATCATGTTGATGTTGTTAAATAAATCTTTTGAAAATTTAACTAAATATATATATATGCCGCCTGTGTGTTCGAGTGGTCAACATCGTTGGCTTCGGCTAAGGAGGTATGGGTTCGAATCCCAGTACGGACTGTTTTATAAATTTATTTTCAATCGATTTATGAATTTCTGTTCGAAGGCATGGATGTATGTGATGTCTTAAATTCCCCCCTCCCACCTATCCTATCATATGAACGGGGCGTATCGAGAGCGATTAGTTAACCACTAGTCCTGTCTAACCCTATCTTTCCATCTTTACTCTCTTTGGAAAAAGAGAGGTTGAGCAACTGAGTAACAAGCCGTTCTCGTAGAAATACTTCTGTTGAGATAAACTCCATTAGGAGTCCATATGCTCCACATTGGGAGTGGACATGGTAAAAATAAATATATATATATATATATAATACTTTAAGCGTTATTAATACTTTTATTTCAACTTATCCGTACTATGGCTGAATTAATTTAAAACATTTTTTTAAACTGTACGATATTACTAAGCTAAGAAAAATGATAAAAATCCAAATGAATTGAATTGATAAATCAATTTAATTATGTCCTGAATATTAAATGAAAATATGGAACAAAGCTTCTCTATAAATGAAGTATTAAAATAAAATATACACCACAATTTATCAAATAATAATCAGTTGCGGACTAAAATATTTTACGCCTGATAGAAAGCTTGTTCAAATTTCAGAGACGCTCGGTATATTCTTTTTTCAATTTCAAATTAATAATTTACCTTTAATAATTTGATGATGGTTTTTCTTAAAAAAATCGTAAAATATCATATTTATTTTCACTTTATTTATTGACCGTAATGAACCACAATAGTAACTCAATTGAATTGGCATTAACTAAGTAGAACTTTATAGAAGGGTAAAAATTAATTCTACAACATTTTTCATAAGTTGAATTTTTTTGGATATCTAAAAACATTTTCACGGGAAAATATATTTAAATGAATTCAAAAATAATATTTAATTGTATTGATATTTAATATTTAAAAACATTGTTGTTATTAAATTTTGAATTTATATCTGAGAGCAAAAGTAAAGTATGTTTTTTTTTATAAAAACTTTTTTACCTTTTTTAAACCCTAAGTATGGTTACAAAAATAAAGTTAAACAGTGTCGTTTTTAGCATTATTGGTTAAAATATTATTTTAGCGAGTACCGCATAATTTGTTAAACATTAAATGCTATTTGTAAAGCCTAGTAGTATTTCACAGATTTGTGATGCAAAGATAGTATCTCTGTTTTGGCCATTAATGAGATGAGTTATTTTGTGTTCAATATTTTTTTTTAAGTGAACTACAAAACTTATTATACGTGTTTAAGTAACGTCGCTTTAGTAACAATCTGTTTGAGTCTAAAAGAGTTTTTGCTTCAACAATAAAAAAAAATTGATGACTTAGCCACTCATTGAAAGATTTTTTTATGGTATTGAAACGTTTTATTTGAAGATAAAAGTTAAGAATTCGAAACATCACTTGGAGAGTCTGAAAATGTCATCGCACATTCACAACGACTCAAGGATTATTGAAAAACCGTTTTATTCCCGACACCATTCATCATGTCACTTTAGCTTTTCCTTTGCCCGAAAACCCAACTATTCATGTGCTGTCGCAGGGCTCTTCAAAGAGATATTGATCGTAAATAAAGACATCACATTTCTATATCAAACCCATATCAATTTTTACACAATTTTTAGTTTAATTATTATTGCAACAATATACCTTCGGGGTGTAATCACGTAGAAATATGTTTTAGTTAAATTAAAAATTTATAAAGCATTAAAAATTTTAATCTTTCGGATTGTTTTACAAATGAAAAATGATATATATTCACTTATTCTAAATGACCAGTATGTGCTTATCAAGAAAACAAAATTTGATCATTATTTAATAAATAACAAATGAGCGTCAGTCAGATTTTTTTAAAAGTAAAAGAGAGCTTTTTATGGGTTATGGAAAAATTAAAATTATTCTATTCTAAAATGGCGCAAACGATTTATTTATTAAATTTATTTTTTCAATGATTTCATTAATTTAAATAGACGATTTTATTACAATATAAATCTCTTCATTGAATCATGATTTATTTTACCATCCTGACAAGATGTAGACTCTCAAGGGTGGTTAGTACTTCTTTAATTACTTTTAAGCTTAGAACTTCTTTCAAAGGACAAAGCTATCCTGCCTGTTTTCAAAGTTCAATACACAATACACCATAGCCATTCGTAAGCTTGAATACTGCGGCATTATTTTACAACACATTGAGCAATACTTCTCAGATATATTAGGGTAGTCACAAGATAATATTATTTATAAATAATAATTAACATATCCATGAAAACAAATAGAATGTTTTCATAGAGTTATAGTAAGAAACATTTCTATTATATTTTCATTACAGCAAATAAGCAGTGTAAGTAAAAGAAAATCCAAAGCTTCTAAAATATAAACATATAATAAATAAATTTAAACACAATTTTAAGATTTGCAATTTGCTTAACAAAAATCAAGTTAAGAATTTTTTCCCGCCTGTTACAGAACTATTTTCGGCTAAAAATTGAAAATAGCTTTCTTATCAAAGTATGAAATTTGTAAAATATACCTCCAAATATAATAATGTCCAAGGTTAACAAAAAAGGTCAGCCTCTTAATAATTCATTATGGCTTAAACGTTTTAGTAATTATATAATTATTAAAATTCAATTACAAAAGTAAAAAGGTACCTAGGCTTTTTGATTATGCTTGGTAGTTGTAACTATAAAAAAATAACTGAAACGTTAAGAAAAACAAAAAAAAAACAACTTTAAATAGTCAAAATTTTATCTTTAAACAAAAAATTAGACATACGTGAATATGTTATGTTGCATTCATAAAGATAAATCATTTGATATCACGAAAAAACACAAAACGTAAACAGTTTTATAGAATATTTTTCCAGTTTTTTTTTTATGACAGAGCAGTATACATAAATATGACAAGAAAAAAAAATCAGAAAAGTTACTGCTCGTAAAGGAAAAATAAGTATAGGAGCTTAAATTTATCCTTGGAGGAACAGGTTTTTCATATTTCAAGATATATTTTAAAGCTCTTATTTATAGAATATTCTTTTGCAGCCGTATTTTTATACGACTCTAAAAATTTGGGTTATATTTAATTTAAAGATTTCACCTATGCTATAGTGATAAGTTTATATTATTTTTTACAGTAATAAATATATGATAAAAAAGAAATTTACTTACTTTCCATCGCAGTTTTCTCGAAAGAAAATTATCCTCGTTACAAAATCATAAGTGCACAAGCTCAGTAAAAACGTTTCACAAATTGTAAATGAATATCACAACTTCAAATGTCTCCAATTATATGTGTTACATATATTCTGTTGTCCTTTTAATTATTTTTTATGATTGAAGTACGATACCATCACAAATACTATTCCATAGTCTGATTTCTTAATTAAGCCACGGTATGTTTTAATTGTTTATTATTCTCTTAATACGATACAAAAGTAGCACATCATTTTTTGTTACAGATATAAATTTACTCAACCAATGGAATTATTTTATCTGTATATTTAGTTTATAAATAAATTTGTATAATTCATTCAATGTCACATTTTTTAAACTGTTGCAGTAGATTTAATTCATCAATGCTGTTTTATAAACGTAATATAACTTTCACGAGTGTTTTTTTTTTGTTGTTTTAGTTATGTTAAGCAATATTCCATATATCAAGAGATAATATGTATCGCTATATAACGTAACGCCGATTGATGCAAGCGTTCCTTCTCAATACAATGGCAGAAGACAAGCACCCGCCGCAGTGTTCTACGGACGACTGCGGCAAGTTATATGCGCAGAGCTCTAGGCCTGGTGTGACCAGCTACCCGGTTCGGGTTTGTACTGTGAAAACGGGTGAGCAAAAAGGATGTCAGAATAAAAAACAATATTGTACAATACTTGATGCATTTTATACATAAAAAAATCAAATTTAGTCGAGAATTTTTCAAATGATGGGTTCTTAATTTATTAACAAATAATATTTACATATTTATATTTGATAAAAACAGTTACTTATCGACAATCAAATGTCAACAATATTTAGTTTTCGTTTAAAAAAAATGTGTTATATATTACTTCTTAATACAAAGCTCTTAAAGTTTGGCAGGTGTGAGCTTGTTGGTTGAATTGTATTTATATAATATGGTTTGTAAGATCTTTTTGATTATAAAGCAAACTATAGGCCCTTTTCATTGAGAATCGACAGTTTACAATTCAAGAGTGATTTTAACGTAGCTTTAATCTTTATCGATATTAAAACAACTTTTCTTCAAAAACATTTAGTATCGGATTATTGAATTCGATTACTTACAATACAAATTGTAATAAATTAATATATTTGTCAATTCAAAAATGGAATAGTTTTTTTTTAAATTCTCAGTTGCAAATTTGAAACATTTAAGAAAATAAAGTCAGTTATAATAATTATAAAAATTATAATGTATGCATTGTTGAAACAACGTTTATTTACAAGTAAATTGTTTTATTGCTTGTCTAAAGATGCCGACAGGAAAAATCCGGTTCTTTAGACACAAGACATGTGAGAGTGTACAAAATTTTAATGATTCATATTTAAGTAAGTTATCAATGAAAAAATAATTAAAATCAAAAAATTCCACGTTGTTTAATGATTGCAAATATGTAGAACTGATCACAAACAATTGTATGATATTACGCGATGTTACGTTAATAAATAAAGTGACTAATAGTCACGTGTTTGATAATGATGTATTACAGACATAAATGTACGTTACTTTTTCAAAACAATATATGACTAAAGAGTAAACATACACAGAAACTTTGCATATGAAGTGTTGACGAGATTTTCCAGTCCACCCTGCCTTTGAGTAGCGGCCAGAGACAAGCCTCGCATATTCTCACCGCACGACGCGGCATGCGTAAGGCGTCGCCTGCTACCCGCTAAAGGACTGCGACCAGATATTTTTTTCTTAGCCTTAGCTCTTTGGAAGAAAACTGTTTATGTTTTTATTGACATTTTACTGACTCAGTCACGAGTTATATTTTTTGTAAATAAGCTCTATTCAGTGAGTGGTCGAGGTAATTAGAAACAATATTGAAGTAAATAATCATTTCCAAGTATGTAGCTTTGAAAGACATTGTTTATTGCTTGTGTGTGGTGATTTTTTGTTTTTGTTTAAAAAATATTGATAGTATATATTATAAAAACTTTTTTACATGTCCGCTCCCAATGTGGAGCATATGGCCTTCTAATGGAGGCATTTCAACAGAAGTTTTTCTACAAGAACTGTTTGTTACTCAGTCGCTCAACCTTTCTTTTCCAAAGAGAGTAGAAAAATAAGGCTAGGAAAGTAATAGTAGTTAACTAATCACTCTCGCTACGCCCAGTTGTTAAAAGATCGGAAATGATGAAAGGGAACTTTATGACAAAACATTCCGGCATGGCACGCATTATTGTATTTTACATTGTTTTATATGGGAAAAATTGTTTTGCTTAACAAATTTTTCACATAACGAGTAAGTTTCTGGAACGAATAAAACTCGTTATGAGAGGTTCCACTGTATTTGTTATTTTTTTCTAATGAAAAAGGCCATACATGGCATATCAGCTGACGCCAACACGTCATGCACTTATATATAATATAATTTAAACAATTCATAATATTATAACATAAATTAAATACTAAAAACTAAAAGAAATAGATGAGAGAGCAAAATATATTATTTGAATACAAATTTAAATAATAAAAAAACAATACACAAAACTTGTTACTTAAAATTTCTTTCTCTCAATGCTGAAATGATAATTTGAATACCTCTTTCAACTGGTGACTCACATGGCCGACAGGAAGAATAATTTAAAGAAAAAATGTTTGCTTTTTGTGTCGCTTCGTTAATAAAAATATTTTGTTCATAGTCTTGAGAATGACAGGATTATTATCTTACCCCCGAAAAAGAAGAAAAAAATGCCTTAAAATTTAAAATAGTCTACGATCATCAAGAGACCATCACAATAGAATTAGGATAGCTGCTCAACGGTAAATTTTGAAAAATACAATAAAGACATTCTCAAGATTGTATTTTTTTTAAGTTTACAAGTAATAATGTTATCAAGACAAAGCTTAAATACTAAAAAGACTTGTTTGAGTATTTCGAAGCAAAAAAACAGGGTAACAGTAAGTGGAAAATCTGTATAATGGCTATCGTGCGTAGTTTAAGATCTCGGCTGGAAAAATTGCTCCCAAAACCCTACATTTATCCCTGCATAGTAAAGCAAAATATAAGCGGTATGGGGTTGTCTCCATCCATCCTTTACTTCGAGGGGGCTACGACACCCCTGACGCTCGCTAACGGCGCCCTTTTCTTGAAACCCCCTCACCCCTTAAGCCTTTCGTTAATCTCCACCACTGGGATTCGCTCCTGCAACAGTTTGCTGGCGTCGCGATGCGAGCTTTAAGCGTTTGCAAAAGCGCTGGATGTACCAAGATGACAGCTTGCGGATGATATTTTGTTGTCATATGGAATAATTTAAGTTTATCTTTATTATGTTGGATGTATCAAGAAAAAAATAACAACATAGTTTTCAGTACTGGAAATGAAATTTAAAATTAAAATGGTAACGAAACTTAAAATTTTTTGATTGGTCATATCGTAAACAAGTCAAATAAAATTACATTTTTGTTTAATATAAAATTAAAAATTAAAAATAATTATTCCACGTATTGTTATACTAACTGTGACACGTGTTTTGCCTCTTTCAGAGGCATTCTCAGATAATCTTACTTTCACAAAATATTGTTTAAGTACGAATGATTTTAATTGTAATATTCTACATTATATGTTATACAAATAAAAACGAGAAGTAAGGAGAGAAGGACAAAAAACAAACAAACAAACAATAATGACATTTATATTACAAAATGCTAACTAATGAGTTTTATCAATTTCGAAGGGTTAAAACTATTGGAAATTAATTTAGCAGTGGCGATTTTTTTTTTGCCATACTAATGTAAGACACTTATACATTCCTTTCCACTCATCTATCCGTTCTTAAACAAGGAACTTAGAGATTGACTAACTACTAATCATGGCTTAGCTTCCAATCCGATTATTCCATCTGTCTTTAAAAAATAATGTTAGAGACAGCACAAGCAGATATAGAATAAAAAAATCTGTTGAGTAAGCTTTACTAGGAGTTCATATGATTTGTATTCGGAGCAAACATGCCTAGCTTAATATATATATTCTTTTCACCTATATATTCCAATGAAAGTAACATTTTACATTAGTTATAATTGAAAAAAAGAAGCGTGAGCGTTTACTATGCTATTAATAAATATTATATAACAAGTTTGTATTCCTTTATACCACCCAGCCATTTATGATTTCATTCGGATTTTTTTAATGACATGACTATCAGAATTTGTCATTAACCTTTTGAGCAATCAAATTATATGTCTACAATATAATTGCAAACACCATTTACGACTACAATTCAAATTTATATTACTTGTCGAAAACTATTATCATTTTCTAGATGTTAACAACTGTAAATTTATTTCATTTAAATTAAAAGTTACAACTTATTACTTTTTTTTCAAGAAATGAATATTAAAAACTTTCATTAATTTCTTTCGTTTATTTTTTGTCATCAATTATTATGCAAGTTACTTGATCGAACAATATGAAAGAATAATTATTACCCGTAATTAGCCCGTTTTTCAAGACGTCTGGTCTAATTAACATTCATTACAGTACAATAATTATCTTATCAGATTATTTTTTGTTTTAGAGGTTTTAAAATCCAATTAATTAGAATGAAGCAAGTTTTTTTTTATTTAAATGAGAGGGATGGAAATCTCCATTTAATAATTGCTTCCATAAAGAAACGCGTCTGCTTGAATAATTTTTCTTATCGTTGCTCTATCGCATTTTTATTTTCACTCCACCATAAAATAATAAACAAACAGCATTTAAAATAAATTATTATACATTTATATTATGTAACCTGTATGAGTTTTGTTAATTGAGACTATTATATTGCTTATAATATATTAAGTTACCTTAAAAGTTAAGATAATGTTTAACAACTATTTTTCAGACAAAACTTTATAACGAAAATAAATACAGAGCAAAATTAAACATTCTTCGTCCAACTCCAAATAAGCTATAAACTTTATGTATATAAAATATGTTTTAATTTTTATTGTTTACTAAATATTACAACTTTATAACACTTAATTAGCAACATACTAACACTATCAGCCGTTATAATTAGTCATAAAATAAGGAAGCGTAAATAATTAATTGAAATTTCTCTAAAATGATTTTAAACTGTTTGTAAGTAAATTGGGTAGTTAAATAACTATATGCAATTTATACTTACAAAAACCCATTATCGTGTATACTTTTGGTTGAATAATGTATGATTTTAACAGAATTTCAATAATAACGTAGAAAGTAAAAGCATAAATAACATTTTGTGCGAAATTAATCAATATGAAAAACGTAAATTACAGTATCGCATGTTTTCTAGCGGATGTATCAAAAAATATGTCAGATAATTTAAGTCACCCTGCAACACCACGTATCTAAATTCGTACATACGAAAAGGCTCATTTCGGTAAAAAAACTAATTTAAGAAATTGAAAATATTATTTACAGCCGTCTTATTTGTTATTTCGTTTTCTAATATAAACATATGTTGTCAACGAACAAGCAAATAGATATTATAGTGCATCATCTAAGCCAGAGTTTCCCAACTCTTTTGACTCACGTGCCTCTTGGTAGTACGTAAGGTTAAATGATTGTATTTAATGTTTTTTTTTGCAAGTGTAATTGTATAGTAGTTTCATGGTAAGAAATATGAAGACGTGGTAGACGCAGTGGGTCTGTTTTGTCAAGAAATTTTGTAGAAAAGTCACAATTACAATATGCTCAAAGTTTAATAAATTTATTTATCATTGCGTCAGACTATGACTATGATTAATTTAGAAATTATTTATTAATTTGGATTCTTTTGTATTTTTAAATCATTCATTTTTGCATGTCCGCCATTACTGATTTTTTTCGCGTACCACCAACCATCAACGAGAGTCACTTGTTTACTTTTATCAAAATATTAATATAGTTGTAAATCACTTGTTCATATTTCTATAATTCCTTTATACAGAAAAGATGTCAGAGTTTAAATAAAAAAAGACTTCTCGCGGTTAATACAGGTATAATACATATCAAAATTGTTTTATTTGAACTTTGTGTATTTTTAACATATAATTATGTGTTTTTATAGAGGGTTAAAACCCTCGATTAACGATTGTGTTTTTCCAAGCGATAGAACAATATAAAACATGATATTTAAAAAAACTCAGAAATAAATTAAGTACCAATTTAGATAACATGTGTTACAACTGAGATATTCACGTTATAACATTTTATATTATAATATATTAAAAGCTCCATACTAAAAAATGTGGGGCAGCAGTTTCATTTACAACCGCTTTTTTATTGCATGTATAAGAATGGGGAATGGACACAAGGTTGATCATTTCTATATTATGATGGAGGAAGTATTCAAAAAATGACATCATAATACATTAACGCTGAGTAGTTTTATTAATTTATTATAATACCAATAGGAACATAAATTTCTATACGTGAAAAACCTTATTATTTAGGCAAGAAAACAGTTATGTCAAAACGCCAAAGTATGGTATTGTGTATTTTAAATACTGAAGAATTTAATATTATGGTATATTTAGCTTTTAGCAATATAATGTTAAGTAAATTCTGACTCAATCAATACTTTTGAGTTTTAAGACTTAAATAATTTATTCTAATGGTCAAGTGAAAGAGTGCATATAAATCATTTGTTTTGTTAGTCCGAATAATTACAAGGAAAATTTTTCTTTCATCAAAGTGATGTAAAATTTAAACAACAGTTCAAAGCGTCTTTTTATACTTCGTTAAAAGCTTAAAGCGTTGTGTTAAAGTGATTTTTATAGGATCATTTTGTCTTAACAAAGTAGTTGAAGAGAATGTTAGTACATCACTTGAACAGTTATAAGATAATTATTAATGTATACCTTTCATCACAAAGTTTTGTCCAGTGTAATTTTATTCTTAAGCGCTAGTCGCTTAAAAATTCATTCCCAGTGAAACTTACTTAGTGCTTAAATGCACTGTTTCTATTTTAAAAGATCGCTAGTTTATTTTGTGAATATAGTGGCACCAGTTTGATAAAGGTGGCTATGGATAAACTATAGTATAAATTCCCACAGGATGCTTATCACATCCTTTGGGAGTGTCCGGAGGTGCAAAATTAAAGGGAATTGTTAGTCAAGTTAGTTCTACCAAAGGTAAAGTCGATCGGCAATGCAAATTTGATTACATAATTTTCGGTTTATATTGCATCAATTAAAAATAAAACACAGAACATGCAAATCTCAACTAATAGAAGCGTTTTAATGAAATATGATTTCCTATTTCTCCAGAATTTTCAGCATATTTGCTTCTTGTCCTGTATTGTCATAATTCTTGGGTAAATTATATTTAAAATCATTTGACCGAGCTTGAAGTTTTTGTGTTAAGCAATACGCCCAGTAATGATGACTGCAAGTGTGTCATGAGTGATAGTAGGTAAAAAATTGAAAACTACAAGATGATAAAAAAAATTCTTCCTTTGATATGAATGTAGAAATGACCAAAAATATATTGGCATTCTTGTTGTTGTGAAGGAGACAAATATGTATTGTGACTTTTTTTCAATATGACTGCAGGTTTACTTTTTTTTATCACTAGATGAAAAAACTGAATAAATGTCATTTGTGAGTTTAAAACATATGAAAGTTATTTTTATGTTTAAAAAATTAGTTTTTAGTTGGTGACTAAGACTTAAATAAGGTTATAGTTTAATAAAAACTTTGTATACAATAGCTGTGACACGTGTGCCCAATTGTAAAATACTGGCCAACTACTATGACATTCCATATTTTTCAATCAAATACGAATATCTTAAAAAGACTTTTTGTTTCTATAACTTTCATTTTATTTTACTTGAACCTAAAAAAAATCCACCTCTTTACATACACCTAGTGTTACCTAGATACGTATATTTTTGAACTTATACTCTATTTAAGAAAAATACTCATTATTATAGCATTCACCCTATTCTGTTTGGTTTTTTTCACTGTGCTGTTTCTCACTTCTTGTCCGGCTTAATCCTAGAATTCAGTAATTCTGATATATCACTTGTAAGACCAAGTTTCGTCTTGAGAAATATTGAAAATATACTTTACTCTTTTATACATAAAATTGTACTTCGCACATGTTTGCGCTATAAAACAAAACATTAGTGAAACAGTCCGATGTGTTATACAAATTATAATCGTATCGACGTAGGTACAGACATAATAACGTATTCTATAATATAAAAAAGTAATATTAAAAATTCCGAGAATTTTCCTTTTTTACAACGTAATTACTTAACAGTTAGTTCTATAATAGATTGTATTGATATAATTCGAAGAAAATTTTACAATAACATATTTACTGCCATAGAAATTTAATTTTATTACAACACGTAAAAGCACTATAAAGTAAATGTAATTAATATTATTGCTGGAGTTTTTGTGGTTCTATTTATTCACAACTGTAATTTGAAACAACTAAATAATAAAGTTAACTCAAAGTTAAAGGAACACAATCAAGGCGAAATTTGTAGTTTTCAAAGTTAAATAATTGAATTTGGGGCAAAAGTAAGCCGTATTTTGAGTTTGTTACATTTAAGTTGTTTTATTTTCAAGACCGGAAACTAAACATCATATTTTTTTCGTCTCAACGCATTTACGTTAATGGAAATTTTAAGTTGCGTATTTTTTTCGAGCCATATCCACTCTCATGTGTAGCATACATACTTATAATAAAACATTTCAACAGAAAATGTTCAACTAAATTTTTATCAGTCGCTTAACCTTTTTCATAAGAATTGGGTAGTATATATAATTAGTTGAGTAAGAAAGAATTTAAAATACAGCTTTATTCACTCGAGCTATTGTAAGAATTTTATAAAGCAATCAAATGATAAAACATAAATATTATTTAGTTATATGGTGAAATATCTCAAAAGTTTTACGGCGAGATAGGCAAAGAATATATTTTAAAATAAAAAAGTTTTACCTTTATAATTCTAACGGTATATGAGAATCGTTTAAGACCGGAAGCAGTTTTGCTCGACGACAGTAACGATGGAAAAGGAATACGAATAAAACACCATTTATAATAGCATATTCGATTATATTTTATCTTGTTTTAAGCCATTATTCTATAATAGGGCAAATTAAAAATTACACGATACTTAATATAAATAGAGTTTATAAATATCAGCTTTTGGTATGTTATAAAACGATTTCTTAATTGCTTATTTTAAATTAATGTCCACTACTATTTTGGAGCATATGGCTTTGTAGTAGAAGT
The DNA here is from genome assembly GCA_031772345.1 of Himalopsyche anomala. Classification (NCBI taxonomy): domain Eukaryota; kingdom Metazoa; phylum Arthropoda; class Insecta; order Trichoptera; family Rhyacophilidae; genus Himalopsyche; species Himalopsyche anomala. Next base: position 25,310,691 of record CM062829.1, read on the forward strand.
ATCTCAACAAAAGTTTTTACGAATACTTTTTGTTACTTAATTTTTCAACCTCTTTTTAAAAGAGTCACGAAAGAAAAGGTAGATATAGGACAGGGCTAGTGGTAAGCTCTCATCATACCAGATTATTTTTTGGATTGGGGAGGTTTTAGGGAATTTCAAGACACTATGCCAAACAGAAATCGACTGAAAAAAGCTCTATTTGTATTGGGATTCGAACCCGTGATCGTGACATATCTATGTCTCGGAAGCCGAGTACGGCAACCACTTTACTACAGTCTTAACAAAATTTTAATTCCTTAATATTCTGAAATTGTTTATCTTAGTTATCAGTGACGCTTATCAAGAATAATTCATTATTTTCTCATGCCTACAATAGTATGAGAGTTTTACTTCAAAAATAAAACAGATGCCCTCAGCGACAGCTTTGTGTTTCTAAGTTACGAAAGCAGTCGTAAAGAAAAACTAATTTTCTAAGTTCTCACTGTACAAGTTTAAGTTTAAGAAATAGTTTTTGACCTTTAAAACTATCTGAACTGTAAAGTTTATACGGATTTTATTATTAAATTATTCTACTTCGGCCGATTGGCATACTGTAATTTTTAGAAAAATATTACATTTTTTAATTTTCTTGCGTTATATTTTCTAACAAGCAATCTTTGTTTTATTTTGATGAATAGTTTAACATATTCTAGATAAGGAAGGAGCGGACTAAAAAGTATTTAAAAGCATTTCTTAAAACATACACACTTAAAACAAAAAAACAACTAAGCTTGTAACTAGGTTATGAATCTTTATGTGCTTCTTAAATGTGTTTGTTGAATACAATTTTCACAACAATGCTTTATTTCTCATGTCAATGACCCGCATATTTCACTCAAGCTTGCATTAAACAGCTCCAAAATATAAATAATTTCTACTGATAAAGAAACAAGTAACTGCATAATAAAAGAAATGAAAAAATAGCCCTCTCGCGGCGTGACGTCCACAACCTTTTTTCTGAATGATTTATCTCGCGGGTGGCAAGCGAAACTATACGGGGACATTTTGGAAAGATTAGACGCCGGATAAGGTAAGGACAAAGGCTCCGAGGCCTCACGGCCAACCCTACTTCCTAAGGGTTGGCAAGAGAATACATTAATAACTCTTGTGTATATATTTTATGCATATCAGCACTGTAATCAGATAAGTAATTCTATGCGGTCAAGTGATTAGAGTGCTATTTTCTTGGGTTTCGCTTGGTTTATTCAAGCGTGTTTATGAATTTGTAACTAGTAAAGTGATCGTATTTCATGAAATGTAAATTTTCATTTTATTTCTTCACAATTTTGTAACAAAAACTGTCTGACAATGTTGCCTTCAGTCAAAAACGATGTCCATTTTTTTCTGAACTAATTTACAATTCGTCGTTACTACATTATCATTTTAATAATTGTTCGATTAAATATATTTTCAGTTCATTTTGTGCTCCATTTAATAAAAAAATACTTTGTTATTGTATTAAATAAATTATAAATATACTATTGATAATAGATGCATAGATCATTGTTTTGCATATATGCATTTATAAAAAATTTGTGGTAGCTGTGGAAATATACAGCAAACATATTTCAGCTGAAATTTTGAAAGGTGAAGATAAAAGCATATCATTTTAAATTTATTTTGAAGATAAATATAATAATTAAAAAACTTTTTTATGGCTGGATAGAAATGATATTTTTCACATTTTTACCGTAAATTTAGGATTTATATGTACAAATAAGGGTTAAAATACTAGTCATACATACTCATATCATGAATAATTAATATCTGTCAATTCAACTGGGCATATAAAAAATAGGCTAATCAAAGAATTGCTAATACAGGGAAGATTTTCGTTTAAGTCTGGTGCCGTGGAAGAGGATGCCTACTTCGGACAATAATAAGTAGTCGTACGATTTTTTGTTGACAGTTATATCCCACACTGAGTATTTGTGCTCTGGTGATGATGTATGATCATAATGATGGTTATGTCCAACTTCTAGTGATCCGTATTTGATTTCACTTAAATTAATAATTGAATAATAAATTAATAATTATGCTTGGTACACAAATCGCAATTGTATTAATTGTGTTTTTTTTTTCACAATAAGCACAGCACGAGAGAGTTTAACTCTTGAACTTTTCTATTTTAATACGGTTGCTTTGGTCTTAACGATTTGAAAAATATTTTTTTTTTGTTGCTAAAAAATGGGGGAAAATGCCACAATAGCAAAATGAATTATTCGCCGAATAAATTATGAAGGGTTTTTTTTACTAGATGCATTTTTTGTAATTATTAACCCCTCTCTTTATTATTAACGTCAGTTTTTATTTATTATTCACGGTTCCACAGAAGCCCTTGTCATATTTTCTTTGCTTTTTCGTGATCATGAATAATAAATTTAAGACTCAAAGCATCTATTTACATATTATACATTGCACTTATATAGAAAAGGGTGAAATTATAACAAGCTGTTTTACAATTTTGTATTCTTACTTTAAGACGGTATTTTCTTGGCAGTAAAGATGAATATTTAAAATGTATTGTCCTGGAAAATGCATTCATTTTAACCACGACTCGTGATTGTTTTTGTTATGCAGTGATACGAAACGGATGAAAAAATCATTGAGACTAAATCTTTGAAGAATATTTTGTTAGTGCTTCTTATTATCTAGTTGAAAAATCACATACTTCAAAGATTTGTTATTGTGATCATTCCTAAATAGGTTCGTTTTTTTTCACCTGAGAACTGTATTGGAAAAATAATGTTGGTGTGATGTGTGATATATGTCTTGAAAAGATTTTTTTTTTCGATAAACCACGTCTTAAAATTTTTCTCACAATTCTATAATATTTAAATACTACAATATTCAAATAGCTTTCGGGTGATAGCTTAATAATCAATTTTTAATAATATTGGTATTTAACATATGAGACACAAATATCTTTTCAATATTCTCGAACCTTTGAAAATTTCCTTTGATTATAAAAATCAGGTTATAGAATACAGACAACTATTTTGTACTCTGGCGGTCTTTAAAATTTATATGTAAACATTAAACAAATTGGAATGTCATTCACTTCAGCATATTATAATTAAGCAGAAATCCAATAAAAATCTTTTACTTAGCACAGTAGCATCTGGCGGATTAAATTGCTTATTAACTTGTTATGAGTTGACAAATTATTTCTGTGAACTATTAAAAACTGTGTGAATTGGGTTAAAAATGATGTATACGTAGATTTACGTACGTACAACATGTTAAACGTTAACATATTGTACAATGTGTGTTTTGTATTAAATTGACAAGTAATTCGCCTTTTTTCATTTTAAATTTGCTTAACAAGTTTGCTTCTGATGGAAAAACACTTAGATTTCTAGTTTACCATTTTTGATGAGAGATCTGTGAATAAAATTATTGTAACTCATTTACTCAACATTTTTAATCATATATGATAAAGCTACATTGATGTAGTTGTTAAAAGACTTTAAGAAGTTACATTCAGTTAGAAGAATCTTTTATAAAGACAACTTGTAAACTAATTTTTCATTTTGATTATTGTTAATGTAAACATATTCAATTTTATAATTGAGAAAAAACCTTCAAACACAACTAAATTCTTTTTACTCAACTGTTAACCCATCTTTTTTGTTTTTGAAGAGAGTAGAGATGAAAAGAGAGAAATATGAAATATGGATGAGCTATTAATTCTCGCTACGCTGTTTTTAAGATTGGTTAGTTAGGAGGTAAGGGAATTTTAGACATCACATATATCTATGTTTTTGAACAGATATCCATACGTCGTCGGAAAGTCGTCCGAAATAGAAGCTAATACCGTTGGTTAGGCTGATACCCATAAGCTAATATTATACTTTATTTTTAAACCAACGTTTTTCAGTACTTTACAAGTTTTTTTTTTCGTTTTTAACATAAGTTCAACCAGTGCAACATCTATTCAAGCCTGCTTGGAAGCACATGACGTAACGATACTATGAAGTATCTAGGAAACTTTCAAAAGCTTTCAACGTTATTTCATGGTTGACATTTGCTAATGATGATGAATATTATTATTCACGTAACAGACAGCAAGTTTTATACCAAAAAGTTACACACTTTCATAACATGAATATCTGAAAATTCACAAAGAAAAACTTGCAAAGCTTTTGAAAAATTCGTTTTATTTTAAATCCTGTTACTTTACTTTAAATGTAAGTTTTGGAGAATAATGGTGGGAAAAATATAAAATTAATATATTAATTTCTGGTATATATAAATATTATAAATATTAGCATTTCGAAAGATTCCAGAAAGTTTGATTTAATATATATTTTAATTTTTACACAAATCAATTTGTAAAGAAATTATGTCACCACCTAGAATTACAATAAATGGCAAGAACATCGATGAAGTTTTAATAACTGACACATTAAAAAGCATTGCACCTTGTACCATGGATTAAGATAATTATTTACACATAGTTAAAAATTATGTCACATTCTAGTATTCATAATTATCATAACCGGTTATGGTCAGTTGAAAATGTTTGCGAAGAGTAAACAAAATCTTACTCATTTTGTTAAGCTGTGAAATAAGTACGGAAGATATGTATTTTACTACCAAAATTTGTACACTTATGCCTACAACATTAGAGTGTGACTTTGGTTGATATCATACGAAAATAATCGGTAATCTCTGTTTCTAAATTAATTTTCTAGCTTTTACTTAGTTCACAAATTCATTACTGAAAGCAGGTTTTATCCAATCACCCAGAATATTATTTTTTCTTATTGAAAAAAAAAGGATTTTTAGTCCCATATTCACAATTCCATATTATATTGTTATCACGTTTTTTCCCCTCTGTTTTCAAGAACATTCAGTGTAAAGCGCCTTTTGCCCCAATATTCATTTGGACAACAGCGTGTTACATAATTGAGATGTTGTCTTTTACATTTCCAGGATACGGCTCAATAATACTATCAGTGCAAAATGGTCAGAAATATTGTTTTGTTATTTTTGTATTATTCGTTATCAAACTGAAATGCATTATTTTTGTTATTGCTCCAACTGAAAACTAAACGGAAATTTACTACAGCAATATTTTTTAGCAACTAACGTCGAATGTAATCTATGTGTTTATTATTATTATTAGAATATAATTTACAAGTAGAGTATCTTAGCTTTCTCATTAGTCAGAGCAGATGAATGAACATTATGATCTTCCTTGTGGTGTTTTTGTATGAAGTGAATAATTTATGAAACTGTATTTTGGTTGCAGATATAGTAAACTTAATACAAAACTTGTACTGAAACTAAACATATAAATTTATATTTCAATAATAGGTATTTCGTAATGCTGCAGTGTCGTAAAGTCGTGGTGTTTTAGGTGGAGTCGATCTCTAAGAATAACGCGTGACTCCGACTTATTTTTTTAAATTGAATTAAAACACAAAACGTTACGCATTTTATAATTTAAGATTTCGACTGAAGGTGCTTGGTGAAATTTCAATATTTAATTTGAATCGTTCAAACAATGAACATTTTTACAGATTTTGTCACTAACGACGCGGGTTTCTCCTTTCAGCATCTTCAGGCGTTCAAGTGCACGGATGAACTTGAACTGTTCTGTCTTGAACTGTCAGTTCAAGTTCATCCTTACACTTGAACGCCTGAAGATGCCAAAAGGTGAAACCCGGGTCGTTAATGACGAAATCTGTGAGAATGTACATAGTTTGAACGATTCAAATTTACGCATTATAGTATATGTACATATATTTAAAAAAAATCGCAAAAACTAATAGAGAATCATTTTGATATGCATATATCGCCGTTTGCTTTCACGACTCTTTACTGCTGATTTTACTTAACCTTTAATTGTAATATAATAATTCTTATTATCGAAATAATTAAACAAATAACACACTTGACAAACGTACTGCTTATCACTTTTAATGTGTTCACTGTCAATACTTGGTGAGAAGGCATTATACTCAAATTACTTTTCATCTCGAATGAATTAATATAAAACTTGTTTGAAAAATATTAAAAAATACTGTCAAACGAGATAAAAGTCTAAAAGTTTCGTTCTGTGCTGTAAAGAGGTGACAACGTTGTTAACTCTCGCGGCTCGGAGACTAGAAAAGTACTTCTCGGCCGATGGGGGTCTTTTAGGGACCCCAGTGGTTTCCTCATTATTGGCCTTATTATTATGAATTTCAAAAAAAAAAAAAATCTAAGGGCTTTAAAATATCTCTCTGCATCATTACTCATACATTTTTTTATAAAAATCCATGGTTTTTAATAAATAATCATATTTTAAGTTGCGCGTAAAATATACGTCGTTTCAATGCAAATGTCAATGTGCGACTGGCGCGCTTTGCTAAGCGGTGTTCAGTCTAGTTATCTTACCAACGATCGCTGATAAGCGGGCGCTTATCTCTTATCTTATCGTATTTATATAAACTACAAAAGGTCCAAAAAACTATGATATAAGAAAACCTTAATTATAAACATTGTATCACCCATATTAAAATAGATATTTAAGAAAATGTGGGTATTGGGGTCGCATTTCTTGAGCTTAGAACCGGAAAAGTTAAATCATTTAGCATTAGTTACAAATGCTTGTGACGAACGTTAACACTATAAAAATGGCACTGTATTACTGAAAAATGAACACTTACTTTACTTTATCAGTGAAATTGTAAACATCATTAAAAAAAAACTTTTTGCAATACTTTCACATTTTTTATAATCACCATGACAGAAAATTAATTAAATAATGATCATGAATATATGTGAAGAATATTAAATATTAAAAACGGTTGGCAATGTATTATGTACTATCACAAAATTAAAATAAGCATCATACAAGGAGATGAAATTCTCCAAGGTGCCTTAACCAACTTTATGCCACTGTTTTCTCAAGTAGCTTTTACCTGTCAACAACAGTTGCATCTTAATAAGTTTCACGAGAATAATAATTATATGAAGAAGGAAAGTGGTAGCTTTTTTGATATCCAGTAAACTCGAATTATGAAAACATTTTGACGCAAAGAAATCATTCTTTTACTTTCACTACTAACGAGGTGAAAGTAATGTTTCAAATACCTGTTTCTGTGAAAATTAATTTTTATCTCATATATAATATGTAATATTATATTATTCATCTTTTATAGACTGCATCCGTTTTTAAATGTTGATTCGCTGGAAAAATTTTAGTTTGGTGAAGGCGTTTCAAATATCATATGTTTCCAATCCATACAATTGATCGTATTTGTGATCCTTCCTTTTCCTTCACAATGAATCATAATTTACGACTGCTTAGTAGTGTGTTTGGAGAGGCATTAATTGTCTCCGGGTGCCGAGTCAGAAGAGCGTCAAAAAAGACCAATACTTTTTAAAACATCGTTTTTTTTTTTAATCATGACGTTAATATAAAGTTAAATCTTTATTTTTTAATTTATTAATATTTTTACCGGGTCCTATGACGCAGCGGTTAGCGTTGTTGACTTCCGTGCCGGATACATGGGTTCAAGTCCCACTATGAACAGCTGTTTTTGATCGATTTATCGATTTACATATGTTCGAAGACGTGAGTGTTTGTGTATTCCCTCCCAACCTTCCGATCTTTTAAATCCTACCATAGCTTTATCCTTCTATCCTTACTACTCTCTTCAGAAAATAAAGGTTGAGCGACTGAGTAACAAACGGTTCTCGTAGAAAAAGCTCTATTGATATACCTCCACTAAGAGGCCATATTCTCTACATTGGGAGCGGACATGGCTAAATAATAATATAGCATTCATATTTATTGAAAAATTCTAAATAATTATGATGTCTACTTGTTTTTAATTTTTTAGTTAATTGTGACGAGTTTTATATTGACTCCTAACTTTGATTACATATTTACAAAATCACTTATTGCCACAAAAGTATAAATTTAGATGATAACGAAGGAATTATTAAAAGAGAGCAAAACAACATTATTATAAAATTAAGTGTACGGTTGATCGGGTTCAATATTGATTAATACTACACTAAAGACAAAATCGGTCAAAGCTGCTGTTCTATTTAATTAATTGTTTTCAAAGAAGTTGATTTAAAACATTGTTCTGTTAATATTTAAACTTGTATTAATTGTAAAACCAATTTGGATATTTTTGTAGACTTTCGAATTAATCAATTTCACACAAGAGAATTCGCTTAGACTTAAGATATCTCATTTATTTTCCAATGACTGCGTTCTGTGGGAGATCCAAGTAATTTGTTAAGACTTTTAATTAAAACGCTTAGCACCTGTCAAAATGAAACTTTATCTGTCCAGTCATCAAAGGGTTAAATCCATAACGTCTTCAGTCAGGGGTGAGAATTACTACAAATAAATGTTAAGCTATTTAGTTTTATGTATTATTAATTCTAAGTGGAAAGTTATTAAGTACATAACTATTGGCATGAAAGATGATGGTTTGGTATTTTATAAAATCGTATTCACTACCTACAACAATTTTGTTTTTCAATATCATTGCCAAATAGATATTATTTAAAACTACTTAGTGGTGTTACAAAATAACAAAAGAGTTTTTTCAACGCATCATTTTTAAATACATTCACCTATACATTTAAAACAAAACTTCTATCTAACGAAATATTATATTTTGTATTCTAAAAAACGTTTCAAGTTTCAAAACTTAAAATATATATTAATTTATTTTATTCATGTCCGTTCCTAATGTAGAGCATTTATAGCGTTATCTCAACAGAATTTCTCCCTACGAGAACAGTTTATTACTAAGTCGCTCAACCTCTCTTTTTCAAACTGAGTAGTGGGGAAAGAATGATAAGGCTAGAACAATACTAGTGGTTGACTAATTGCTATTGCAACACCCAGTTATTTAAGGATCAGAAGGATGAGATGAGAGCAAATAATGTAGATTGACATCACAAACACCCAATCTTCGATCACAACTTTGAATTTAATCATTCTCAAATTCACTGTGATCTTACCGGGAATCGAACCCAGATCTGCGTGATCGGTAGAGCAAGCTCTTACCAACTGAGCCACAGCAGGTGACATTTATTAGGGCAGAGATAATTATAACTTAAAACAATTCTTGCAAATTACTTGTTGGGTGTCCACTGTCAAAACTTGGTGGAAAGTCATTATATTTAAAAAAAAATACAATATTCATTTGTACTACTTTCACTTTTATTTAAAAAAAAATCAGGACTGGTTTCGCACATTTGCTGACAATAAACCACGAAGCTGGTAAATCAGTATTATCGTGTACAATAAGTAAAAATGTTCATTGAATGATGTTATCAAATAAGAATTTCAAAATTTATATCATTTTTTCAAATTATTTTTCTCACATGTTCAAGTAGCTAATCCCTGATCGTGTTGGAGAGGTCGACGTACTACAAAGTGAATTAGTATTTAAATTAATACGTTTAACACCATCAAGCAGGTGATTATGTATTATGGCACACAAGTTTCGTCTGCTACCCTTTACGGCACATTATAACAGACTTTCAAGTATTTGTTGTAACTAAACTTTAGCATTAAGCGTAAAAATGTATAACTAGATGTCAGTAAGAACATTTCGTTTCTGTTACTTTGTCGTATAACTATCGATCTAATAACTGAAAACTTATCACTACTCAATTGTTTGTTTGATTATCATAATCTCGACGGCAAAATTTTAAAATACGTATACAAAGATATCATTATTTAACACAAAACAATAAGTTTGTATTCAAATATTTCAGTGCTTAATATTTTTTTAAATAACGGCGGCTTAATTCTTATATCACGTTAGTATTTTTTTTAGAATTTTATGCTTTGGTGTTTTCGGTTAAAAATCATATACACGCATCTATTTCATGTACTTAATATCCAAATTTTCAAGTGGAAAGCGTCAAAAAGAAAACAACACAATATAACGTATCTTCTCGTGTATTTATCAATTATTATATGACGTTAGTTCTCTACATTAACTTTTTTGGTTCTAAGCTCAAGAAATGCGACCCCAATACCCACATTTTCTTAAATATCTATTTTAATATGGCTGATACAATGTTTATAATTAAGGTATTCTTATATCATAGTTTTTTAGACTTTTTGTAGTTTATATAAATACGCGATAACGCGAGTATGCGATAGCAAGATAAGCGCCCGCTTATCAGCGATCGTTTGTTAGATAACTGCGCTGAACGCGTCAGTTGCAAATTAATATTTTTACTGGAATGACGTCTTTTTCACGCTCAACTTAAAATATGATTATTTAAAAAAATACGACGGATTTTTTAAAAAAAAATGTATGAGGAATGATGCAGAGAGATATTTTAAAGCCATTAGACTATTTTTTTTCAAAAGAATAAGGCCAATAATGAAGAAACCACTGGGGTCCCTAAACGACCCCTTTCGGCAGAGAAGTATTTTTCTAGTCTCCAAGCCACGAGAGTTAAGTGTTTATAAAAATAAATGAATAATAAAAGTAAAATTAGGAATAGTAAAATATTCTACTACAAAATTAATTTGTTTCTGTAAGTTGAAATATTCCGTTTTAACGGATTCCTGAACACTTAGGGTAAATTGACTTACGCTGTGTTAGAATTAAGCTAACGGTATGTTTCAGTAACAAGACATTTATTCGTCACCTACTTGAAGCTATTTTTTTAAAACCAAGAGATATGAAATACTTTATACACAATACATACAAAACTAGTTTAAAATCATGATTTTTTCATTAAATGTATTTACTTTTTCAAATTTACCATGAAGCATCCTAAGCATGTTATAATAAATATTTCATAATGAATTCATCGTTTTTAACGCAAGGACTCTTTTGTTAAGAATATTGTTCGTGATTCATCATCATTAATCATAATGAATTCAAAATTGTCTGAGATATCGACGATTAATCTTCACGAATAAAATATTATTTACCGATTAATAAGTCTTTTCAAGGTAACATAAAGCCCAATAAAAATCATTTATTTGGTAAAGTTTATAATTCTCTTTACATGAAATGTCTGAAAGTAAAAAAAAATAAAACGTGTTATCATTTGAAGCATACTGAAAGTTCACAAAATAATTATTCTCATGCTTTACTTACAGAAATAGTTTAAATAACAAAGTGCAATCACTGTAGTATGTAGAATATCTTTAATGTGAGGCCCTAGCTTTAAGTGACACCCATGAGATCTGCCATTTATGCCACCATCTCATCCTCCCACTCGGTATAAGCCTGCTGATGATTCTCATGACGATATCCAATTTTAAATGTTGGAAAACCTGCGTTATTATTAAATTTTCTAAAACTATTTTCAGAAACGATGATAAAATATCTTAATTCCAGTTTGTAATTTGATCGTTTAATATCAACAAAAACTTTTCCCCAGCTCTTTCTTACTTTTTCGACAAATCGATGCCTCTGTGAGTATCGAAAACATAATTAGTAATCCGTGACTGATTCAGACAATATGAATCGAAATACTAATCTGATTTAACGTATTTCCCATCAATCTGATGACGAGCCAGCTTAATTTCTTTGTCGGTAGACTATACTTTCTTATATGATTTTGTGAGTTAGAAAAAGATCCGAACTCTGGCATTTCAGAAATAGAACCACCTTCTTTATATTTTAAATGAAATGTTATTTTTGCGCTCTATATTTATGCGTTCTGTATTTTAGGAAAGTATAATAAAGTAAACTATTTCTTAGACGTAGTACTTAATTTAGTTTAATCTAAATCGAGATACGATAAAACTAAATTATAAATGAAAGCTTTAAAAACAAAGACGGTAGTCTCCGTGTTTCACATTAAAAAAAGTTAAATAAGGAATTTACAATTTGGAATATATATAATAATTTAAAAGTAATTTAAATGATTTATTTGGCAAATTTTATGGTATATATAATATATCGCCTGTGTGGTCGAGTGGTCAACGTCGTTGGCTACCGCTACGGAGGTCACGGGTTCGAATCCCAGTACGGGCAGTTTTATAAATTGATTTTTCAATCGATTTATGAATTTATGTTCAAAGGCATGGATGTATGTGATGTCTTGAATTCCCCTTTCCCACCCATCCTATCCTATGAATGAGGCGTATCAAGAGCGATTAGCTAACCACTAGTTCTGTCCTAGCCCTTTCCTTCTATTCCTACTCTTTTTGGAAAAAGAGAGGTTAAGCAATTGAGTAACAAGCAGTTCTCGTAGAAACACTTAAAATAAACTCCATTAGGAGTCTGTATGCTCCACATTGGTTAAATATATATATATATATATATAATATATATGATTGTATATTACATTTCGTTGGTCATATTACTCGGTGGTCGCCAACTGTTGATCTGCGTAGTTGAAGCAGTAACGTCATTAGAGTCAATAATTCACCAATATTTCTTAAGCATACAGTGACAAACTAATAACAAATTAATTATCATGTTTTAATTAAACAGGAATTGTCACCATTTAATAATAAAAAGATTCTTTTTATGATGTCACATTAAAAAAAAGCGTCTAAATGATTTGTGAATTTAAAATTAAGTTAAATGTTCTGTACGATCTGAAAGCTTAGAGACCGCTGACCAAATCAAATCGTTAATGCTTTTGGGCGTCCACGAAAATGTCTACAACTTTTTAAATATTATCCAATTTATCTCGATGATGACAATATTGAAGCGTTTGACAAATTAAATATAACGACAGTGAACATAGCTGCAATTGTTAAATTTATTTTATACCAACAGCCAAAAGCTAATCAGAAAATAATTGCGTTTACCTTGATGTTGATGATGTATTTGTAAATAAATAAATGTTTAGATCGTATAAATTTGAGAATAGCCACCTCGTGTGGTTTAAATAATCAACTACAACCGACAAACGTACCATAAGTATATCAACACATTTTTGTATTGTATGACCTATTTCCTTTTTCTGCAATATAAAAAAATTGAAAATATTATAGGGAAAATGTTTTCGTACCAGCAAATCTGTGTTTTTTTTTACCTTGATTTATTTTAAATACCAACAAACAAAAACAATCTACTATTTAAATAAAAAATATAACAGTTCAAACGGGAGAACCTTCAATATTCCAAACAAACATTGTGACTGACACTTCCCAATTACTCTTTTATTTTGTTTGGAAACGGGTTTGAATTTCCGATCAAAATATCATAATAATATTATATAGGTTCAAGTAAATAGTTGTTCAGTTATTATACATTGATGAAAGTTTCTTGGTATATTGAAAACTAACAAAGCTTTTAGTTACTTTCTTTGTAATTTAAGTATAATTGTATTATTTGTCTAACAGTATTTGAGATTTATTTAAATAAATTTCAAATTTAACAGTATGTTAAGTTAATTATTTATAATCTGTTCTGTGAAATTTCTTTTTAATAAAACCGACATATTGACATCAGCAAATACCTTTACATTAACCAGTATAACTATAATTTTCTTTTTATAAGATATATATTTGAGGTTTATATGCTGACAAATTCGTTTAATTTACTAATATATTTTGATTATTTACTATGTTTTCGTCATTTTAAAACATAATTTATGATACAAATGATGTGATAAAGCGAGTTATGGGTATTTATTTAAACTTCTTTGATAATTATCTAAATTTACAAAATATAACAAAATAAAAACGTACACATAAAATATAGCTAAATTCAACCAGCATGAAAAAGAATAATAACGTTTCATCATAAAAAAAAAAACTAAATGTTAAGCTGTTTAAAGTCTTTAAAAATGAATATATTTCTATATATTAATCGCCAATTCAATCAACAAAAGATGCACTTTGTTGCCAGACTCATTCCTGGTTGAATGATTTCTGAATGCAAGCGTACTTTCTGTCACGATTTCAAAACTAATGATAATATTATCTAACCTTATTTACTGCCACTGCTCCATGATATCAATTAAGCCGGACACGTCTCGTCTATTTTGTGTCCTATTGCAATAATAATGGCAAGCCCACGCTGGGTTATTTCCCCTGCAGGAGATGGATAGCTCACGATCGACTCACCTAGCATTGATTCGAGTCACGCGATCTGATCCGTTTAATCAACGCATTGATGTTAAGCTATTGTGACATAACTATAGTTAACACATCTGAATTTGTATGCTCATTTTTATTCGTGTCCAGAATCCGTCATCGATTATTTATTTATCAGGTATTAGTAAAAAAGACATAATTTAATTTAATTTAATTTTTAATTCATATCCGCTGACAATTTTTGAGCATATGGCTTTCAGGCCGATGGGAGATAAATTACCACATATTTGTATACGATAAATGCTTGTAATTCAAATTTTACCAAAATCCGTAGAAAAAAGGGGTATAAAGTCAAGGCAAGGATCTGACAAGTCGTTAGCTGTTTGTTTTTGCTATGTTCTGTTAAATTATGATTGAAAGGGTGAGTTTTTAGACATCACAAAATTACAGAAATCGATAAAGCATAGGGTGTCGTGAGGTCTGTCACGGAAGCTATCATCGTTGACCATTGCACCGGTACGGTAGTCAAAGTCGTTGGTTTCTATATTTGACCTCACAGGCTCGAATCCCAGTACGAGCAGCATATTATCAATTGATTTATTGACTTATATAAGAAGGCATGGATGTTTCGATGCCTAAAAATTCTCTCAATTCATTCCAATCCTTAAATAACGGAACGTAGCGATAGTGATTATCTAACCAATAGTCCTGTCTTAGGTCTTTCTTTTCTATCTCTGCTTTTCGAAAAAAAGAGAGGTTGAACAACTGAGTAGCAAACAATTCTTGTAGAAAAAAATTTGGAGTGGAAATGAAAAAAAATAAAATATATAAACATAGTGTAAGGTTGTCAGCTTACAGATTGAGTGTAAGGGCATAAATCTTCTTTTTTAAGCATGTGAGTATTTGTAACTTATAAAAGAAGAATTCATTTTTTTTAAGCTCTTGAATCTCAATGCGGTGTGGAGCTGTGGATTTCTTTTTGGAGAAGCTGTAGCAAGGAAATGACTATCATTCTAATATCGTAAACCAAACGCTTTTCATGAGCACCGTTTTTCAATACGTGTACATAATGTGACATTTTCATACAAGCATTTCAACTTATGATCATTGTCGTCAATATGATCAACTCTGAATAACAAATGCTTCTTGACTGCGAAAGTCAACAAAGAAATCGGCATATAAAAGTCGTGATAAAAAATAGCGCTTTGGTAATTTGTTGAATTAAAACATACTGAAGAATCTCAGAAAGCATATTATTTTATGTTTTAAAAAAGGAAATAATTAATTATAATATTTAAATAACAATATTCGTGGATAAAATTAAGTCCTCATTATTATTAATCTAGATTTGTTTGCTACAAATTGCTTTAAAAACAACAGTTTTGTTTCTTAATCCTTTGATATTAAATTCAATAGTATGAAAGCTTTACTATGCCTGAGACACGTTTATAAGCTGTAGGCTGTGTAGGAGTTAATTCTTACTTGAATTATTACCTTAGAAACAATAGACAGCGTTTATGAAAGGGTTATTATTTAAAGGTTATCTTGGTGGGTAGGCCATAATATGTACTGAGTGTACATTCAAATTTGAACCTTTAAAATAAAACCTACATCATTCAATGTATGACAATATTTATAATTAATTATTTTGAAAAGAAGCAAAACTGATAAACTTACGAACAATAAAAGCCTACGCAATATATTATTTTGACTTTGTCAAGCAAACCGGGTAAATGAAAGCATCAAATATTTGAATTGTTTATAATAACTAAGTATTAACCTAAGCAAACTTAATATTAATCGACTGGAAGAGATAAGATATTAGAAAAAAGCATTTCATAGATATCAAAACAACTATGAAACGTAAATTATGTATATTTTGAGATTTAAGTCTAAAATTTTAAAACACAAGCTCAATTTCATTGCTATATTTTAGATGTACAGCTTTGCTTTCGTCGTTTTCCTAGACAAGGCTTAAGTGGTAAGTAGCGGTCTAAATAAATAGATCATAGATGTTATGCAATAAACTTAGACATTTTTCAACATAACCTCATATTAAAATTAGTTGATTTGTGTCTGTATCATAAAGTTATTCTCAATTGAAAATGTTAGTTCACGAGCCAAATTCTCATATTTTGTGAGAGGTTTTAATTTTCTGCTTCAATATGAAGAAATCTGCGGCTGAGGCTCACTGAATACTTTCAAATACTTATGGTGAGGCCGTTGTTAGTGAAAGATGTGTCGTGAGTGGTTTCAACGCTTCAAGAACGGTGATTAGCACTTCTAAGACCGGCATAGCGGTGGAAGAGACAAGGTTTTCGAAGATCTAGGATTAAAGGCATTATTTATTGAAGACTCGTGTCAAAGTCAAGAAGAATCGGCATTTTTATTGAAAGTGACTCAACAAGCAATTTTAAAACGCATCAGAGACATGGGAATGATTCAGAAGCAATAAAAATGGGGGCCGTGCGAGTCGAAACCGAGAAATGTTGAACGGCGTTTGTTTGCTTCTGAACAGTTGCTTGAAAAGCAGATTATTATGTATTTGGTTGATTTTACTCTATCAGCAGCGGAGACAAAACAAAATTGTTCATTGATGTGATTAACTTTTCCTGTTCTAAGCTCAAGAAAGGCGACCTCAATACCCACATTTTCTTAAATATCTATTTTAATATGGGTGATACAATGTTTATAATTAAGGTATTCTTATATCATAGTTTTTTGGACTTTTTGTAGAAGAAAAAAAATATTCGATCGCTAGTTCCGTCTCTATTAAATAAAACAGAAAAGAAAAAATTCAAATAAATAAAAAAGATCCTCAAAGAAGAACAAAAAACGGATTGATGTGTACGAAGTTAAAGATAATAATGTATGTATCCTGGAATACTATTCTCAAAAAATACACAATATCTCATTTACATCGATGCCTCAGTTTATATAAATACGCGATAACGAGATAAGCGTGCGATAGCGGTCGCTCGTAAAATAGCATGTGCAATGATTGGTGAGCTAAATCTCGTCAGTTGCGATTTCATATGTGTGCTGGGATGGCGTCTTTATACGCGCAACTTAAAATATGATTATTTAATAAAAACCACAGATTTTTATAAAAAATTGTATGAGGAATGATGCAAAGAAATATTTTAAAGCCCTTAGGCTATTTTTTTTTGAAATTCATAAGAATAAGGCCAATAATGAGGAAACCTCTGGAGTCCCTAAACGACCCCCATTGGACGAGAGGTATTTTTCTAGTCTCCGAGCCGCGAGTGTTAAATAACAGTAACATTTAAATTAAAGTCAAAATGTATTTGAAATTAAACGATATTTTTTCTTTCGGAAAGAAAAAAGTGTAAATATTAAATATTAGGTAGTTATTTTCAAAAATGTATGTATAGATAAATGGCAGCGCGCTCACGAAGCAAAAGTATTTCTACAACGGTGTAATATTACATTCATTTTAATCCTATTATGCATGTACGCTTTTCTGATAAGTGCAGCACTTAAGTCGTATGTGTGATAAATTGTATCACTTTGCGAATTTTGTTACCCAATTGACAAGCATCAAAGAAGGTTCAGAATAATAAAACCTCTTTGTAAAATTTAATTACACTAGAGAATACATTATCAGCATTCTCATAATTCAAACGAACAAGCATTTCCGATGGATTTTATCGATTTATTTAATTTAAATATATTTTTAAGGCTAACTTTAAATTGATTAATCTGTTGATGAGTTTTTAAGAAAATATTGATAGATTTTTTTAATACTAATAGTTGTTTAAGTTTAGTGACACAAGCGTGTTTTAACTGATCTATTTGTTATATTCATTATTAACAGAATGTTATGCTTTTCATTTTTTTTTTCTAAATGTTCCACGTTACTTAATTTAAGAGTGAGAAATTGTATTTTTCTCATCATCTGGTGTAGAGAGGGGGGCGATACAAACAAAAACTTTACAAATTCCTTGCGTGTTTGTGTTAGCGGAGATTCCAAGGAAAAAAAATAAAAAAAACCTCTGGTTTATTCAAATACTATTTACATATGATGGATTTCTAAGAACTCTAAGCTATTTATGTTCAAACTCTTACAAAAATATTATTCATTAAATATTTTTACAATATATTTCGAAAATTCACGAGAGTATTTTTGATGAACGTCAAAAAACTAATCCTTTGATGATAGTCTAAACGCTAAAAGCTCAATATTACCAAAATTGAAAATTTGGCTGTCCATTAAGGAATTTTTATCATTCCTATCTAATCTAACTACTTTTGAAAATATTTGTTAATATCAATGTAAGCTGTTTTATATTCAATGGTTTGAAGATCATGACCGAGTAGCCAAATAAAATAAAACTATAACAATGTTACTTGGCAAATGGTATTTAATTCACAACCTTATAACGTAATACCTTTTTAGAACAATAGGTTGCACTCCTTGTTTTTAACTATTATATTTTAAAAAAAATATTACAGAAAGATTAAAAACATCATCGTGAACTTTGTAAATTGTTTTTAGAGGGCTTATTAAATTAGTGGTTTCCAAAAGAGATTCTTCTGGAAAATATCAGTTTTCTTTACCATTACATGAAAAAGGGATGTTTTTTATAAAAATGTGCATTTTAGTTAAATAACTACGAATGGAAAATAGTTATATAAAAAAACAATCAAAAGCATGCCTTTTAAAAAAGAATCATGTTTAGTTATAAATTTTTGAATGAAATTATTTTTTGACGTGTCATAGTAGGGATGCAAAGCTTGACAGTCATTAAAATATGATAACAAAATAAAAATTCAACAGTGCATGAATAAAAAAAATATATTTAGTTGATCCACGAAAAATTTATCCCTTCTTATAACTGCTTAATTAAAAGTTCAAACATCCTTTTATACGAAAAGCTTGTTTTTTTAAAAACTATTTAAGAACTATAATTAAAACATTTATGTGATAATATTCTCACATTTATTCACAAAATACTTGATAAATATAAGTTCTTATTTCTTAATTATCGGTGTGAGAAATGTTTTATGTTTGCTAGCACTCGGGAATAATAAGGCTGAAGAACGCTGACTTATTTCAATATTAATTTTTAATTATTCCATCACTTTTATGGTGCTTAATTCAATTCTAGATAAAAAGGCAGTATTTTTATAAAAATATAAAAGTAACATTTTTTATACTAATTTCACATTTATTTATATTAGCGATGAACGAAAGCAGTAAAATTTTAAATAAGAGTAAAAATCATCTTTATTCCTATCAAAATAGAAAAACCATTAAATGATTGATAACATATCTTTACAACATCAAAGATGGTAGTTGTAGTTATGTTATTTACTTTGTGAATAACATAACTACAATTACCATTTTTTTTTAAATAAATTATTAAAATATTGAAAAAATCTTTAAATTTCTTAGATTAAAATCGTTATATAAAACTCAAAGTCAATGCAAGTTTATTTTCAAGTAGTTTCCCAACAAAATAAACGTTTTCTTCATCAGTTGTGACACTATCTAGATATTGTGACACTTAATATCTTTGAGAATAAACTTTTATGGCACAATTCTTCTTTTGTTCTAAGTTACGGAATCATTAGTGAGAAGATTTGTGGCCTTCGCACAAGACGAAAGAGTTGGTGCTAAATACACTCTCAAATTGCGAAAAATTAGATCATTCAACTTAATGATTTGCACCAAGTCAAAAGGTTGAAGTGTTTTGAAACATGAAATCACTTTTACGGGGTGCGTGTTTTCTTTCGTTTGTTCTTGTTTGTTTTCTGAGTATTCTTATGTTGAATATGTTCTCTATAATTGTTTGAAATATAAATGAAGAGAAATGTTTTGCTTATATAAGGTAACAAACAATAGGTAAATTTGTTTCAAATTAATGTCATTTAAAACGCTTTAAATATTTTAATGAAGATAAATTCAGGTAGAAACATTTTGAAATCAAAGTGTTCAACTAAAAAAGATTGAACTTAAAACGATATAGAAGCATTAAAAACGTTAAGTTTTATTTATGTAAAAAAAATGTACTGCTTACCACTTTCCATCATTTCTTGTCAACTATGATTAATTTTAATATATATAATATTTAATGAAAAACATTAAAATAATTACAACTTTCTTTTTTTACTAATAACTCTATTGTAAGATTTTCACAATTATATCTGATAACAGACAGCATATCCCGACAAATTTGTTGGTATTAATTATTTTAAAAAAAATCTAAATGAAGCAAAAACTACTGCCAAATTAGATTTTAATACAGGGGAAGGAAATCAAAATTGGTAATTCAACATTTTATATAATATAAAGTCATTAAAAATTATTTCATAATTATAAACCGGCTATTTTCATAAATCGTGTATAAAAATGATAATCAATCATTGAAACATATTTATAAAATTATAATAATAATTTAAATGTCATTTAAATTTATCAATAGCAATTTAATAAAGATCTGTTATGGTTTATATGAATTCAAAATTATATTTTTGCTAATTTTCAATTCTGAAAATTCGCTTTTGAAAAAATACCACAAATAAAGGAATTCTGGTTTTGGTATAACGGTATTGCATTATTACAAGTCAAAAAAGAGAATCATGTGTCACTTTTGTATCACAGTATTGAGAACTAATTGAATTTAATATGAAAATGATTTTTTTGCAAATTTATTGTCAAATCCATATGCCTGTCATTTGTGTAAATTAAATTAGTAAAGGTTAACTTGCAGCTTGCATAAACTAATCGTTAAACTAACATTACTCTGGTCTGTCAATGTTGATTAGGCAAACAAAACAAAGTTAAGCACACGCATTCTCTTAATTGAACTCTACACAATTCACAAGCCATGAGAACTGTTATTTTTGCATAATTCTTCCAGCAATAAGGGCGGTTATTTCAAAAACCCTCCCTCGCCCGAAGTTATAGCGCTTCCGTTTTATTAATGACATTTTATAAGATCGTCACTTTGCGTCAAGCGATAATGACACGAAAGATTGATGGTTTGGTTTTATCGTAAAAAAAAACTAATAAACTTTGAGTTTTTCTTTTGACTTCCTCGCTTTTTGTGTAAAACTGAGAGAGAGTTATGATAAAGCGTACTTTGTTGTTTATGTAAGTAATATTTTTTGCTTAGTTTAAACTAGAAGTTTTAAAAAATAAATATGAAAATAACTTTTGTTATATTATTTATAAATGGAAACATTAATATTATACTGCTTCAATAGTACTCATACTTTTTAACCTTAATCAATTTCAATTGTAGGTCAATTGATTAAATGAATATTAACTTTTGAAATATTGTTGTAAAAATTAATAATAAGTTACTAAACAAATTATACTAAGTTATGTTAACGTGCAGATTAAATAGCTATCTTATAATTATTCTTGTTAGTTATTCTTGTTTGATAGTTTTAAATTCATTTTTAAATGTGATGTTTTTACTTTTTTTGACCCACCAGCTGTCAGAACAAAATTTTCTAACTCGCTAATGATGTGAAACTGCAACTATTAAAATTTAAAAAGTACAGATTTAGCCACTATTATTGGAAAAATATTAAGCATAAAGTTGTACCGGTTTCTTTGATAAATATCGATTACTATTGTTTGATTGTCAATCTGACACAGTTTAAATGTAATTTTCTTGAACTATATATTTTTTTCCGCTATTTTTTCATACAAAATCATTTACTTTTTTAATAAACATGCGATATGTTTAATATTTACATTTATGTGTATCGGTGTTTTTGACCAAACTCGTATAAGTCGTTGATGTCTGTTTTATAACAATAAAAATATTACATATATAACAATTATCAAGTGTTCAAACAAAAATTTTGGAACATAACGTTTAACGTTAGCATATAAGGTGCCTGACCATAAATATATTATGATATCGAATAATAACTCAACGTTGTCTTACAATGAATATATAAGTCTTAACCTTTATAAAATTAACCATTTCGATTTATAAATAAAAAAAACTAAATGTCTGTATGTGCTTACATTTTCTAACGTTTCGCTTTTCTAACAAAAAGTAGTGTAAAACAAAAAAAATGTCATTGAAATTCTTTTTACAAGCTGCCTTACTGCGGCAGTAAAAACATTTTGGCGTAAAACCGTAAACTATATAAGTGTAACGGTTTCTCAATTTTTGTGAAACATAAAGACGTTTCTCAGCTGAAAAGGGTCTTAGTAAGTGTAAGTGTTTTTCTAACTAAAAACTATAATATAAAACTTGAGGCAAAAAAAATATCTTAAATTGTTTCATATATAAAATATGCTTTTGGAAAATTATTATTGTTTAATAAATCAAACTATTTCAACAATTGGTATCGTTAATTGGAACATTTAAGGAGAGCGAAAAAAATATATGAATTTATATGAACTTAAATGTGAAATATGATGTGTCAACGTGAAATTTACTAGATAAGCAACGCTGATTTGACTAGTCCTCTTGCTCTTATACGCATATATGTATTGTAGTTATTATAGCATATTTAAGACTTAAAAGTCTTTTTACTTATGACACGTAAACTATATTTATGTGATCTGATATTTTGAAACTTTACTTTTATCATGGAGAAAATAATTTATTAAAATTATGATGATTAAAGTTTGCCATTTTTACGACAAGATTTTCTTTTTGAATTGCTTTCTGAATATTAATTTAGTAGATGCATTGCAAAGTTACCAGTGTGTGCAAGAGTGGTCTAGTATCCAAAAATGGTGTATAGTTACACTACTTTGAGAACCAATTAAAATTTTGCTAAAAATATATTAAAATGATAACGGTTAACAGCAATAACTCATTTGAACTGCTTTGTAAAACATCTCACATTAAAACAATGCTATATTCTTATATCAGCTTGACGGATCATTATGTTTTAGGCCAGGTTACAGTCAATGTTTTTTTTAGTCTCATTCATCTATGATATTTTTGCTAATTTTCATTTATTTACATTGTTGTTGACAGAGGAGTGTGATCGCTGCAGAGGTAATAAATCCATAGTGAAGATAGTTTATGTTGACACAATATTATGTTATATACATATTATATTGTTAAATAAAACTACCTACAAACTACACCTATACCCGTAGACATATACATTTATATACATACGCACAGTACGAAAAAACATAAAGAAGTAAACTGAGGAGAGACATGATAAGAAGATTGTGATTTTGTTTTTTAATTATATTCAATTTCTTACCATGATGCATATTCTTGGTGGGCCTTATTAGGCAATAAATCAAAGCCATCAAAGAAAAATACTTCATTGAGGTAGTGTTAGACGTGATAGAGAGCATCGTATTAGTATATAATATTTGGTTAACTTTGTTGTCAAACTCTTGCCGGTTTGTAAAACTATTGTTTCTTCATACAGATAGCAAATAAACATTCAGTTAAAAAAAGGTAAAACTAAACTGCTTATTTTTTGCAATTCATTTTACTATTATTACTTCTTAAACAATTTTAGTCGACATTTAAAGTGTTTAAAGTGTTAGTCGTACGAAATACACCCATCCCATAATTGTTTGTGACAAAATACAGTTCTGAAAGTTGGCATAAAAGAGTTTTTAAATGAACTCCATAAATAAAATGTATTTGTTATTTAAAATTTAAATACTTTGTATTCTTTATCCATTTTACTCGGTTGACGAGCCCTGCGGGTGGCTTTGACAGAAAAAGAAAAGCGCAGTTTATTTCCGTTGCACCTGGAATAAATGCAAATTTTCCACAACTTTTGAACGTTAAACTTGTTTCCTGATGTCGTAAATTATAATTTCATTTTGATTGGAGACATTTCGTCCACTAGTTAGTGTTGCGTCAGCTGTTACTCTATATTGTTTCCATATTTTGTTCGGCTTTTGTTAGATGTTGACAACTGTAATTCTTTTCAGAACATATAGATTTTTAGTTTGCAAGCTGACAAGAAAAATACTACAGTTAATAAAAAAGAATGTGTCTAGCAGAGCGCCTTATTTTCTCATTGCAATGTGCAAGATTAAAAAATAATTGTGCTGATACAAAAATTTTTCTTCATTTTTATTTGTTATATAATACTAATCAATGATGTATTCACCATAGTGATTTCCCACGTCTCGTCCAGGGCGAAGAAATGTTGAATTTGAAGTATTCATATTCACTTTTTTATCAACAACTTATACCCATATTTAGATCTTCTAGTATTTTTTTTTTAATTTGTCAGTACTGAGTGTGTACAGTAAAACGTATCTTGTTTTTTTTAGAACTATCTTCAGACTTGTTCGATCGTAAGATTTTTATTCACAATGTACACATCAACTTTTGTATAATATAGTACATAAATTTTGTTTTTTTAACCGTTTGAATATCGCGCAAATAGATATATTTCAGAGATACCGCGTGTGTTTGAGGGAAATATTTTTTCTTAATATACAATTGAATTCAATATTTTAAAAAACCTATATTGACTCGAGTATAGATGGCACTACATATACTCATCAAAATATTGCTTATATTTCATTGAAATACCAAGTAATTGATCTTTTAAATTTCTTGGATACCCTTGTCCGCATGGAATCCAAGCGGTTAAGTATGAGGTATCTAGATACAAACAATAAGACAACTAAAAATTTAAAAAATATATTAATTTCGTTTAGAGTAAAATTCTATTTAAAATTTTAATAGATACTAACCTTATTACCTTATTCATTACAATTAAACTATTTACTCTCTATTAAATGACAATGTCGTGAATTCATAGTTGTTATATTATATTTTACCAAGAGATCTGTTTTGTTGTCTTACAGGTAGGGAAATAAATGCAGACATTTTTATAAATAGCCCTATTTATTGTTGCTTATAAACATTGAATAATGCAAAATTCACTTTTCGTAATATATTTTTGAAAGTACAGGTGCCGCTACTTTACTTTTTGACACGGTAAATTTCTTACTTAGCGCAGTGGAATAAATTGTGCAAAAATGCGCTTTGCTGGTAATTAGCATGGCACGGATTTTTGTTAATTAAAATATCAAAAGAAGAGAGGAAACAGAACACCAGTATTCAACTTTTTTCAAAAGCTGACTCTTCTTCGAAATTTAAAGAATTTCAAAAGTAATCGGCCTTTGTGTATTTTTTATTCATTGTATAGTCAGATTAAAAATAGGCAAAGCTTCTTTATTGCTGGCTTAAGTATTTTCGTCTTTAATTAATGTTTTTACTTTTATTGTAAATACACTCTGGTCTTTTTTATGCGATATTCACAGAGAATCGCATATAAAAAACCGTGAACTACATAGAAAATTGAGGGATAGGTTCCATTTTTTTTGAAACTCGTATAACTTCAAATCAATTAGTTAGTAATAAGCATAAAAAGTTTAAAAAATTTAGATACATACAAAAATTAAAATACAAAGTATTTATCTGAAAATACCTTTTTTTAATTTTATTTAGTACAAATTATTGTCAGTCATCATATATATTTATGTACACGTATCAGAACTATCATCACTAAGCGACAATAATCGGCATGGTTTATGAACTTTGTCCAGATTACTTTCATCTCTGGAAGAAATAACCAGTCTACTGTTTATGTAAACAATGAGCCTCGTGACCAGAACGCACAAAGTGGTGGGGATGCGAGCTGCCAGATCTCAAAACAATTCCTTAACATACTCGCACGTTTGCGGTTACAACATGCACTAATGTAAAATTCAAAAATCCGCATAAAAAAGACTTGAGCTACATAGAAAATTAAGGTATAGGTTCAACTTTTTTTGAAAACCGTATAACTTCTAAACCGCATAAAAAAGATCAGAATAAAAAGAGTCATTATATTTAATATTAAATCTTTTAACACAATTCGACTTTTCCGGTATTTCATTAAGGCATAACATATTTATTTATTGATTTATTGTTTAAAATTAAAATTATAGTACATGACATAACAACTGACGCCAATTCGCCATGTTCTTGACAAATATAATGAGACAAAATATAAAATAAAACTACATAATACATCAAAATCAATGTACAAAATCAAGAAATAAAATAGTAAAATTTAACAAACAGTTCACAAATACTATCACTAAAAATGTCCACTTCTCTAGACAATGAGTTGATCAATCGAACAGCCCTTAAAACTGGTGACTCATACCTCCTAAGCGAGGTATAAGTCTTTATAAATAAAAGTTTTTGCTCATAGTTTCGCCCACGTAAGAATAAATTGGGAGCACGTAAATATAAAGTCATGAGAAATTCAGGATAATTAACTCGGCCCCGAAGGAGAAGAGAAAAATGCTTTAGACTTGAAAATGATCTTCGATATTCTTCTTATTTAAATAAAAACACGTTTATAACCCATAGAAAAAAAAATGTTATCCCTAATGTTTTTTTGGTTACCCCTCCATTTTTTTGTTCTATACTGACAACCTATTGATTTTATGACCGGTATAGCCAGCCTTAAAGTAAAATATTAAGTGTATATATAATTGTATATCAATACAGTGCAAAATATGTAAATTAATATAACTATTTGCTTCGAATTATTTGCCAACATTGGATTACAAAAATATTTAGTACAGACTTTTTGCAAACCGATTTCGAATTATATGTAAAATTTACTTTTAATTCTTTGATTGAATTAAAAACGGCAGAAACCCCAATTGAACATTTTTCAACACTCTTCTTTTGTATGCAAAAGCAAACCAAGAAAACCAAAAACCTTTGAAAAACTACTTTGGCATAAAATAAATATATCAGCAAACAAAAATATATGATACCACGCATCTTTTAAGCGTTAGCTCAAAACTCTTTTAAAGTTAAAATCAAGAAAGAAGAGTTATTGTAAAAATATAACAGCAAGGTATTTTAACCAATTTATAAGAACCCTTACACACTACACTAGTTAAGAAAGTTTCTGGAATATTTTTTTAATCCATGTCCGCTCTCAATATGGAACACACGGCCTTCGAATGGAGGTTTCTCAATATATTTTTTTTCTACAAGAACTGCTTGTTACTCAGTTGCTTAAACTAGATTTTTTCTATAGAGTATGCATAAAAAATATTTAAATAGGACTAATGATTGGCTAATTGCTCTCGCTTTTAAGACATCACAAACATCCATGTCTGCAAACAGAAATAGACAAATCGATTGAAAAATTGCTTTTTATTCTGGGATTTGAGCCCGTGTGATCTGGCATGCAAATAAACGACGTGGACCATTGTGCCAGGAACCCGATACATATAATACTTATCATAGTTTTATTTTATTTAGTTTTTAGGGTAAGTATATCACATGTACATGGCCTGATACAGAGCTGCACGGGATCTATCTTTTAACCATGCACTGTTGTACTTATAGTTGTTCATTTGAAATCATATAAATAAAGAGCATTACTATTTTAAGCCTCTAAACTTATATATTTGGAAAGGGTAAAAAAAGATGGATGACGTTTTGATAAAACGAGTATTAAATTGATTTAATACAGTGTCTACGCCCTGTGATCAGAATCAAAAAGAGTATGAATTTAATTTTTAATTATGGGACAGACAACTATAATTTCAATATCATTAAAATTATGGAGTTATTTATTCTAATTAAATTAATTATTATTTATGACTTCTTAATACGTAGATCTATTATCTATGTACTTGCTTTTATAATATTGATTTACGTTTATAAACTAACTTAATATAAATTCAAGTCTTACTTTCATTCATTTAAGATATAAAAATAATCTGTATTTTAAATTGAAAAGCTTAATTTGTAACATTTTGTGAATAACTTCTATCAAAAAATCCATCAAGTGTTGTTAAACTTTCTACACGGAAGCATATTTTTGTATATTATATTCTGGCGCAGTTCCAAAAACATCGAGCCACTCTGCAAAGGGACTATATTCCAGTAAAAAAAACATTTCGATATTTAGAGTCAAAAATGTTTGAATGTGCGCTTTAAAGTGATATGGAATATGGTTTCTACGAGTGAATTGAAATTGGGATATACCTTTGAAAAATGTATCTTCAACTATAGTATTTTACTTATAAAACACTGAATAGTTCAATTTGGGCCTATTTTTTTGTGTTTTGTCGTTTATTTGACAGAATTATTAATTTATTTATAAAAAGCCTTTTTTGTGGACCTGTTTTGGATCAAAATCTTACATAAATTTATCAAAATTTCAGCTACCATTACGAAGTTATTATAAAAACTGAAATATAAATTTTATAATTATTTTCTATATTATCTATCTATATTTTATATAATCTTTAATTACATAAAAAGTGTTTATTTAAAAAGTATAATCGTTTGTACTAGATGCATTGATTAATTATCAATGTGTATTTCTAATCGAATTTTTGAATTAGACATAGAGTACTTGAATGCTCTTTCTTGGAAGTTGGTGATGTAATATGATGTAATAAAGAATGACTGAAGTGTAAGCTAATCGAGGCGTAACGATAGATTTCATCAACGCTAAAAATGTTATAATTTTGAGCACATCCTATACCTCTGAGATTCATTGAGAATCCTACTTACATGTCTAGAAACTATTATTTTATAAACACTATTATTATCTATCAAAGATCAAGGGCACACATAAATAATACGCTGCAGTAATGATATGTACTAGAATTGATTAATCAATCATGACATTGATTTGCTAAATTAGATGCTTAGATTTTCTTCCGGGTTAGATTGGAGAAACAAGTGG
Source organism: Himalopsyche anomala (assembly GCA_031772345.1). Taxonomy (NCBI): domain Eukaryota; kingdom Metazoa; phylum Arthropoda; class Insecta; order Trichoptera; family Rhyacophilidae; genus Himalopsyche; species Himalopsyche anomala. The sequence continues at coordinate 25,339,438 of CM062829.1, forward strand.
CTTATTTTGATTTTAATAAGGATATTCTAAGAAAACAAATACAGTTTGACTTAGGAAATTAGGCAAATAGTTTGCCTATAGGCTGGGTTATCCAATAATTAAAATAATTATGTTTGATGTTAGTTGTGAAACGGGTTCAAAGATACAAAGGTACATAACATAATTAATCACAATATTCAAACAATATTTATTCTAATTTGAACTCTATAGAATTTTGTTGATAATAATTTTGAGATAGAAGTAATTTTTCAACGTTATAGATACTTATTTATTCTGCAGGAAACAAAATATTTAAAAGAATGTTTAATGTTTTAAAATATATCTTTAACTTTGGCGTTGCTTTTATTAAGAACTTTCAGTACAACTGTTATCAAAAACTTTATCTCGCTAATGAAGCAATCATTCAATTTCTATTTGAAATGATATGTTATAATATAAACAAATTATGTATTCAGCTTCCCTCTTGAGTTTATTTTTTGACAGTTTAAAAGTTTAAATGAAAATCCAAGTTTTTGTGTTACTATTTTATTTGCTTGTTCTTTCCAAACCTATGTTAATAGTCTAAAAATTGTTGGGTATTGGAAATATCGAATTTTTAAAAATTTCGGAGCTTGAAAAATCGGATCGCCATTGATTGATGTACCCTTCAATTTTAAAAGTTTTTTTTATCTATTCAGAAGTCTCAACTCTCAAGTGGAAAATTATGAATTGAAAAACTCTTATAGTTATAAAAAAGTATGAAACCGAACCAAACTTTGTTAGAAACAATCAAATATATTTGAATACTTTGAATCTGTAAGGACTTTTTCCTAATCTGAATTATTTGTACCAAGATTCGATCATGGTATCACCGATTTCAGTATTGATAGACGCATTTTTCAATATAAATGTATGTTTAACGTTGACGAAATCAAAATTAATACAAAGCAGTTCGATGCGGCACGAAAACATCAAATGGTCTCTGCCGCGATCGGTTTGTTTGATATTTTGATTAACTTTAAACCGTTTTCCAATCTCGTTCGCAGTGACTTCGCTTAGATAATCCGTAGCGTAACATATCTAAGTAATTTTTTTTATTTATTTATTAGATATTGCGATCAAAATAGGCTGTATTATTTTTTGTAGTTATGTTTTTTTTAAACTGATATTGGCATATTCTTTCAACATTGCAACCTTTTGCTCGGATAATAGTTATTGCTTTTTTTATTATTTTAACTTTAAGCTGTTTGCTCTGTTGACAAGTGTTTGTCTACTTTCACTGTGAGATCCGTTAAGTTGTTTCAATTACCACTTCTACTTGAGCTGCAGACTATTAATTCCCCTCAAGGAATCAACACGACCACGAAAATTTAATACACAGCATTCCCCTATTAGTGAAGTAACGTATCACAGAAGCTTGCATCCCTCTGGTATGCTTTCCTAGCCAATAAATCCCCTTAAATGGTTGCATCTTGCATGCTACAGGAGTCACTGACCGCCTCGGGTATTTGTTCACTTGGCTTCTACCCAACTGAGCTGGGACCTTATATGTTATTGCGAAACTCTACAACCTTGCATGTGTGCCAAAGGTTTCATTCCGTAATTGGAAAGGTTCACGCTCAGTACGATGGCTTTAGAAAGAATACAAGCACCATAATAATCATAAACATTCTGAAAAAAAATATTCAACTAACCAAATAGATTGCATGTATAATAAATATTTGCTATTTACTTCAAGATCTTGATCTGTTGTTAAAGCTTTTTTTTTTACTCGTGTTTTAATTTGAACGTAATCTATTAATTGATGGTTTACTAGCATACACTATATCAAGGGTGGGAAACCTTTTCATTTCTAAAGACCACATTCACTATCTGGTTCAACATAAGGCCACAGTAAAGAAAACGTTGACACCTTCCCCCCTTTTTTTTCGACTGTCAAATATATAATGGGTTGATTACGCTTTTTTTTCCAATCGCTTGTGTTTAATTTTTTGATCAAAGTGAATATTTTGATCAAGTCAAAAGGGCGCTGACCTAGGATTAAGACAAGAGGCTGGCAAGGGATGTTAGAACCATGTGTTTCGTATAGACAGCAGATATGGAAAAAAATAAAGCATTTGTAAATAAGTTAGAACTATTTTTTTAAGCAATGGCTAAGATTAAAATTATAGAATGTATAATAAACAAAATTTCATTAATAGAATAAAAAAATCAACTACTGCACAGTATCTTCGTAGTATGTCAATATTTTCTTTTAGCGTTTCAGCTTTCCAAGTAAGAGCTTAATTCGATTTGTTGTATTTGTTGAAACAACAGCGACAGAGTAACTGCGTTGGCAGTTGAAGCTTTTAATTTCAATTCAATTTTTATTCACCTTTTAAAATATTTTCCCGCAGTACGTGACGCAATAATGGCGACGTAACAGCAGCCAGCAGTATGTTTACAGGGGTGTAAAGAATGTTTTATTTATTTTCCACCTATTTGAACAAATTTATTTAATACATGTGAATAATATATACAATCGTTAAAAAAGCGACTACGTATTTTCATAACAATAGCAGAGACATAATGACTCAAAGTTAAAATTAAATATTAATAGTCGATAATGTCCGTCCGTCCGTCTGTCTGTAAATTGTCCCCGATTTCCCCTTCCCCTCCGCCCCAGCCACGCTGTCGCCATTTTTTTATTCATACTAAATGCATACTTTTTTCGTTTGTATATGGTCGCGATTTCGCCTTTTCGATGACGTCAAGAAAGACGGTCCTCCTCCCCCCCCCACCCCCATCCTGCCCCGCTGTCGCCATTAATTCATTTCTTCATTTTTCTCTGACGTCTATGTGTGAATTTTTGAAGTCAAACAAAATTATCGTACTAACCAAAAATATTCTCTCAAGCTGTGGGATTCGATACCATGCCCCAATTTTCATGCGCGACGTTCGGACAGCTTACCACTGCTCTACGAATCTAATTGAGAAAAGCGATATAAAAACTCTATATAATTTAAATAATACAAAGCAAAAAATAAAAACGCGTTTTTAGTGAACTAATAATGACATCTGTGGGTGAAACCTTGCACTAAACGAATTTAAATTGTTCTGAAAATTCCAAGATTTCAAACTGCAGAGTTGTGAGAGGCTATATAGGGCTGCTCAATTATATATAATAATTTAATTAACTATTTATTTATATATATACGCAAAATGGTTGTTAGCAAACTTAAACATTATTCCAAATATTAAATAATTTACGAAATTTCCGCTAATACGAAAAATAGTTGTTAGCAAACTTAAACATTATTCCAAAAATTAAATAATTTACGAGGTCTATTTCTGCTAATAGGAAAAATAATTGTTAGCAAACTTATAAATTATACCAAAAATAAAATAATTTACGAAATTTCTGCTTCTAAGAAAAATGGTTGTTAGCAAACTTAAACATTGTTCCAAAAATTAAGTAATTTACAAGGACTATTTTTGCTACTATGAAAAATGGTTGTTAGCAGACTTAAACATTATTCCAAAAATTAAATAATTTACGAGGTCTATTTCTGCTAATAGGAAAAATAATTGTTAGCAAACTTAAACATTATTCCAAAAATTAAGTAATTTACAAGGACTATTTTTGCTACTATGAAAAATGGTTGTTAGCAAACTTAAACATTATTCCAAAAATTCAATAATTTACGAGGTCTATTTCTGCTAATAGGAAAAATAATTGTTAGCAAACTTAAACATTATTCCAAAAATTAAGTAATTTACAAGGACTATGTTTGCTACTATGAAAAATGGTTGTTAGCAAACTTAAACATTATTCCAAAAATTAAATAATTTACGAGGTCTATTTCTGCTAATAGGAAAAATAATTGTTAGCAAACTTAAAAATTATACCAAAAATAAAATAATTTACGAAATTTCTGCTTCTAAGAAAAATGGTTGTTAGCAAACATAAACATTATTCCAAAAATTAAATAATTTACAAAATTTCTGCTTCTAGGAAAAATGGTTGTTAGCAAACTTAAACATTATTCCAAAAATTCAATAACTTACGAAATTTCTGCTATTACGAAAAATAGTTGTTAGCAAACTAGAACATTATTCCAAAAATAAATAATTTACAATTTAAATACTGCAGGGCAGGGCTGTCGATATACGCCCCGAGATATTTCTTTTACTATCAGAATTTCTGGATTATTCAATAAATAGGTTAGTAATTTATTTTTCACGCCAGTAACTTTTGACTTTTCACGCCAGTGACTACTTAAAAATGCAACAAAAATCCCTCCGTTGAGGTCAACGGGCTTACAGCTAGTTAAATATTAATAGTTAAACTATTTTAAAATAAATCAGCCTCAAAAATTTAACTCGTAAACATTATAAGATTATTGATTAATACTATTTTTTTCATAGACATTACCAGATAACCAGTTTGCAAGTTTTATCTTAAAAGCAAACAGTTGCGTCTCTGAATATCGTTAAGCTATTTTGTCTTTTATGTTTAGGTCTTCAAAGCTTATACCGATGGACAAAATCTATTTTATCAATTTGTATTAATTTTTTAAATGACAATTTATTCATGTTGACAAAACACATGGTTTGTGACATTTACAAACTGATATCAAATGAATATAATTTTAAGAATAAGTGTAAAAATTTCATTGTATTATATTAGAGATATGTATGAAAAATTTACTTTATTAACAAAAGTCGAGCATATTATGGTTGGCACACTTTCATGAAAAATATGCCAAAATAAACTTTACATAATGAATAGGAGTATCAAACAAGTATGCAGTCTCAAAAGACTATATAATCGTATATATAATTAGTTTGATTTAAGGTTATGTAACATATCTCCAAAATTTCCATTTTTTTATATATAATATATATGTTTATACAGAGAATTATTAAGACGTATAATAAATATAAAACGTGCTCCACCATTGGAGAAAAATGCACAACCGAGTCCAAAGAAAAGCATCAATTGAGCTTTTACGTCACGTAGGATAGAGCCTTCGATCGCAATGCAATACCAATCAAAAAGCTCTCTCTCACAAACGTTTCATACAAGACACACGCTGTTTGGATACCAGTTTTCTTTTAAAATGTAAGAACAAAATGTATTCAAAATCTAGTTGAAGCTTAACAAGAAACAAAGTTTTTACTTTTTATTATCGCAGTAAAATAAATACATAAAAAGAAAGTATACTTGAAGATTTTTTTATGAAATCAGAAAAGGGACATTTTATAGGTAACACTCGTATTGTATTATAACACTTTAACTGGATTTAAATACTAGACTTAACTTTATATAACGATGGATCAGGTAAAGCTTGCAATAGTATTATTTATAAACAACTTTTTTATTTAATCTTATTTTCAGGAAATGGCGAAATAATAAGAAAATAAACTGATTGTTTTCTAACATTTAGATCAAATTATGTTTGAACCAAAAAACAAATTTTAAAATTAAATTGCGTGATTCGCAAAAAGCTTAAAGCCGAAAATGTATGAAGTATTTATTTACAAATGGCTTTGTTGGCATTTATTTTTAAATATTACAAGATATTGATTTTAACACTTAATAAATGGCATAGACCAAAACCAACCACAAAAAATCAAAATATTAAAAATAACATTTTATCAAATATTAATAAGTGTTAGGTTATTTTGTTAACGATTTCCACTTTTACAATTTGGCCAGCAATACTTAATCACAAATTAATCATATTGGCAAAAATGTGCTAAATATAATACTTTGAAATTAAGCCACGTGTAAAAGGCATCCATGTCTGTAAATTGTTGTCATGAGATTTATTAAATTGATGTTAATTTACGATTTTTTAAAAACGTCATAGTTAAGCCTGCTATCCTTACCGTATATCTACTCTTAATATTTATGTGATACTCGCTTCAAAACAAGAAGAGTTTTAATTGAATATTTTTTAACGTTACCAACAAGTTTTCCCTGAAAAGGTTTTTAGATGACAGTGTCACACGTAGGAGCTTTGTTGAGGTTCTCAAGATTCAAAACGTTAATATTATTTTTATTTTATAAAACGATAATCCTATTAACGAACTATTTCTGGTAGAATTATCTGAGCGAAGATTTGTTTTATGACGAGTTCTCTATAGCCATTTATTTTCTTTTATCTGTTTTTTGATGAGAAGAGATAATTTAACTTTAGCTCTGTAATAACGCAAGATTGTTTTCTTGAAAAATTTTACGTATTTAAATCCTTAAGAATTATCTTAAGCGTTTTCAATAAAGAAATATGTAATCCTGGGTGGAATAATACTAGTATATCATAAGCAAAGTCAGTTTTATTCAATTACTCAATTGTCGTTTTTGACTAATAAAATATTTTTTTAGAAGAGATTAAAGATTTTTATTCTGGTACAGTTAAAAGCTACTTGCTTCGCTATGAATTGTTTTACTGATTGCCTAATTTGTATGCATACTAATATTGTTTGTATTAAACCACTTTCTTGCGTCTAGAAAAAAGCAAAAAATGCCAACATCCATTTTGCGATCTATATGTTTAGAATTGAAATCAAAGTTTACTGTATAAATAAGTAATCTTACTGAAGTCTTACTGAAACAGTCTTACTGAAGTTAGTTTTCAAAGAGACAAAACACGTGTCAAAATTTGTATCAAAATCAGTCGAATAAAAGTATTCAAACTTTATTTTATTCCAAAGTAAATAATAAAGCTTTTTAGCTTTCTTACTGACAATTTGACTTCATTATACTACTTATACAAATAATATTTTTTGTACTTAGTTTTTTATTTAATTTCGAAGTTTTTTCTTCTTCTTCTTGTTGAAGTACTATTTAAGGTTTAAAAAAACCTCAATTTTAAAAAGGACAATCTGACATCGTTTTATAATTACCAATTTAAGTAAATTATGGTATTATATATAAACATATAAATGCCGTATTTTAATCCCAAAAAAGTAAATAAATAATTTTGTATAATTATTCAATATCAAAAACGGATAAACCTTGATTATTACATTCAAAAAAATATTTATGTTCTCTTCTATCTTGAGCAGGTAAAATTGAAAATATATTTCGTTTTAAACTAATAATTGTTCAACATCGCCAAAGAAGTCAGTCACAAAAATTTTAGAGCACTATCTTATTCGCATGATCCTTTTTAGGGCTTGTACATTTTAGTTTTTTGACTTGTTATCATTTGTTCAACGTGAACCCCGGTTGAGAAACGCTGATTTAGAGAACTGGAAGTAGTCAGACATTTTTTTTATATTATCAGGATAGGCATTGACCATATATTACTACTTTATAACCGCAGTTACGGAATTCCTTTTTCGAACATAATTTATAAAAAAACCGTCTCCTGTATAACTAATAAATTGACTATTACTATTTTTTGCCTATTACGGGTCGAAATATTTATGTTCTTTTTTATTTTTAGTCGGCTAAGTTTTAATTGCTTAAAATATATTTATTTTACATTTTAACCAGTTTCTAATGTGACTACTCGCTAAATAAAGTTGCGTATATAAATTCTACCACTATGGTGACTCTCGTTGGTCATTTTCATTATTTTGAGGTGTTCATGACGTCACTGAGACCGGACCAAAAAGGTAAACATAATTTTGGTGGCACGTGATGGGTCGCGACATTACCTTACCAGTTTTCCCAGAGCCGTTACAAAATATGCCGACCATATTAAAATTATGATAATCCGAGAATACATCAATTATGATAATCGGGCAATTATTAATGCTTAAATTACGCTTACGTATGTCTTAATGTACTTTGAATATATTTGAGAGAACTTGCTTCGTGTTATCATTATTTATTTTAGGGATGTAACTTCAAATTAAAACTCGACTCTTAGTCTGGATTCGGGTAATTTTTTCTTCCTCAACGGTGCTTTATTTTCTTTTCAAACTTTTTTCAAATACATCCAGAATTTATTAAACAATGCATAAGTTTATTTTCAAATATATTTGACTAACTCATACTGCACGTATTTACATATTACAACTTTCTAAGTCAGTGATTTTGTAAATTCCTCATTATCTTGGATAAAGAATTTCTTGCCATTTACAAAAAAAAATGTTTA